>KN819323.1:2511940-2530653 GCA_000827475.1 Paxillus involutus ATCC 200175
CGTGAAGAACTAGTAAGTGGTGACGAACCATGGTTAGCCATGGTATTCAAAGCGGGACATGAGCATCGACTGTCACCCTCCTGAGGAGGTTTGTACTCGGGCCACTGTCCACCAAATCCTGGGTGTCCTCTTGGTGTCACCTTCCCCACAGGACGCTTGAATTGAACGATATTCAGTAGCGTGAGGAGCACATCCCAGGACAAGATGCCCCCAGTATACAGAGTGGCAGCCAGAGCGTTGAAAGGGTTCATCTTCAAGTTTCTAACTTAGGGGATCAATGAAGGAGAGTTCGGTGCCGATCAATGAAGGAGAAGGTACTGGCATATTCACACAGAGTGTTCGTATGTTTTATAGACTTCAAGTGCTTTCTACTCCGCGCAGTTACTTTCAAGTTGGGATTGCCTGGCGCCGGAAGCAAAGAGACAACCCCCCCACCTTCCGAACGTGGAGTGTCGCGCCAGCCTGTTAACACTCGGGGTTCTACTTATTCGTTGTCTATTTCTATTCAGCGTTAACTCGGCGACACTTGTCCAACACACAAAAGCAAGTCCAAGATGCCGTCAGTCGCGAGTGACCCGATCCGAATAGCAGGACGAAATGCCAGAAAAATGTACTAAACTTGATGTAAATTTAGGCAGTACCGAATTCACGTTTAGTCCTTACAATAAGTATAACCCACCTACTAGAGCCTACTAGTAGTAGGCCGAGTTATGGGTAATTGTGTGGCCGTCACGTAATCTACCAGTGTTGACTAGACCCATCTAACAAGGTCTGATGTTCCAAGCCAGAACGGTTTGAGAGTCATTGGGAGGTCTATACCCGAGGGCTTCCCATTGTCAGAAAACCGTACTCCATTCTCCAGCAGGGCAATTATCAAGCGCGGAATAGCGGCAGCAGTTCCGTTAAGGGTATGTGCAAAGGGAACGGTCACTTGAGAAGGTGAATCACAAGGAGTGGTTAGGGGACGCCGATACCGAATGTGGAGCCGTCGCGCTTGGTAATCCGTGCAATTCGAGGTCGACGATATTTCTCCCCAGGTGCCTCTTCCAGGCATCCATGCTTCCATGTCGTACTTTCGATACGCACTCGCCCCGAGCTCCTCAGTGGGCATATCCAAAACGCTGCAAGTTTCGACCAAAGTGAGAACGTAATTTTCCACCACAAGTTGGTCAGCTCACCGAAATGGGATCCCCAGGCCCTCAAATATTTCTGTTTGGACTTGCCGAATCTCCTCGAGGAAATGTGCGCTGGCGTCCTCCTCGCATACAACGAATAACTCAACTTTTGAAAACTGGTGGACACGGTACAGACCGCGAGTGTCAGCACCGCGGGCACCCGCCTCGGCCCGAAACGAACGACCGAGCCCGACTACCTTTGCAGGTAACGTGTTCTCCACAAAAATCCTGTTCGCAAACATGCCGCCAAGGGGGATTTCAGCTGTGCCCGAGAGCACGAGCTCCGGATGTGATTCCGCGATGTGATACATTTGTGAAACAGGGTTGTCGGAATTATGGTCTCTGGGTTGGAACCCGCAGCGGAGGGCAATGTCCGCTCGAACCACATCAGGAGTCATTACAAATTCGAAGCCATGCTTCAGCGCGACGGATATAGCATAGTTCGTAAGAGCATTCTCGAGAAAAGCGGCATCTCCACGTAAGTAGTACCACGACGACCCTGTCACGAGAGCCCCAGCCTCGAAATCAAACAGCCTCAGAGCACGCCCGAGTGTGACGTGATCACGGTCTGTGCCGGGTGGGATGGGAGGAGGGCCATGCGTTGACAGAATCGTTGCGGCGTTCTCGGGACCGATGGGAACGTCTGGGTGGGTATCGTTTGGCAAATGCAATGCGAGCCCCAAAAGCGCCTCCTCGATCGCAGTCAACTTCTCCTCTAACTGTGTGATCTCGGCTTTCAATATTTTAGCCTCGGTGAGAACAACTTGCTTCTCCGCTGGATCCTTGATTGTACGGATGCGATCACCGAGGATGGACCGTGCATGCCGTTTGGCATCGAGTTGGCCGGACGTTTCCTTCTGCTCTGGGTAGGAACGAACGATAGATTGCAACGCGCCAACAGGGAGAGGGAATTTTCGGTTGAAAGCATTGTGAGACTTGAAAACTATGGACTCCGAGATTGCACGATAGTCAAGCCGGGGTTTTGGTAGGACGGTCGCTGAATGCAGAGCATTCGATACATTCTTTGAAAAAAATCTCTTGCTCCTCGCCGCTGTGGAGCGATTAGTATGGGGAATAGCAACAAGATGGCCAGTTACCTGAGTTAAATACCGAGTTAAATTGGTCGCGACGGCAATTACGAGCAACCAAATGTTGTATGGTAGTCATTTCGCAAGGAGACAGCGAACAGTAGGATGACTTTGCAACGCGGCGCGTCACATCGCGTGACGCGAATCATATGTCACGCGTCGCGTCAGGCCTCGGAACCTACGGCAATGTCCTCGTCAGCAAAAGGAAAAGCCCCAGCGAACGGTGCAGCGACTGCTTCATACGAGCTGCCTTGGTGAGTCTGCTCACTCTTTCCAACGGAGTAACACTTAGTCCAGTCAGGGTTGAGAAGTACAGGCCACAAACATTGGACGATGTGGTCGGCAATTGCGACACGATAGAGCGCCTGAAAGTCATAGCAAAAGATGGAAACTGCCCGCACATCATCATATCAGTGCGTTCACCGACTTGTCGCTACCTAGTGAGAACCATAACTCAGCCTTACAGGGCCTCCCCGGTATTGGCAAAACGACTAGTATCCATTGCCTGGCACATCAGCTGCTTGGCGATGCGTACAAAGAGGGCGTTCTAGAATTGAATGCTTCCGACGAAAGGTCAGCGCACAACCACTCGTTGCTAACATGGGCTTGACATGCTCTTCGCTCAGAGGTATTGATGTTGTGCGCAACAAAATAAAGACATTTGCACAAAAGAAAGTTACCCTACCACCTGGGAGGCATAAAATCGTGATACTTGATGAAGCTGACAGGTGACCAGACTACCTTGCTGTGAGATTCACCTAACTCCAGTCGTTA
The DNA here is from genome assembly GCA_000827475.1 of Paxillus involutus ATCC 200175. Taxonomy (NCBI): domain Eukaryota; kingdom Fungi; phylum Basidiomycota; class Agaricomycetes; order Boletales; family Paxillaceae; genus Paxillus; species Paxillus involutus. Next base: position 2,514,978 of record KN819323.1, read on the forward strand.
GCATGACTGCTGGCGCCCAACAAGCCCTCAGGAGAACGATGGAAATCTTCTCTAATACTACACGATTCTGCCTGGCCTGCAACATGTCAAGCAAGATTATAGAACCTATACAAAGCCGCTGTGCCATTCTCCGTTACGCTAAGCTCAGGGATACCGAGGTTTTGAAACGGCTGCTAGAAATATGCGAGATGGAGAAGGTGATGTCAACCCCCAGATTACCTCAGTTACACACTTACAGTGCGGGTACTAGGTTGAATATAACGACGATGGTTTGACTGCACTCATATTCACGTGCGAAGGTGATATGCGGCAGGCTATCAACAACCTCCAGTCAACGCATTCCGGCTTCGGCTTTGTGTCTGGCGAGAATGTGTTCAAAGTCTGTGACCAGCCTCATCCAGTGATCGTCCAAAGTATCATCCGCGCATGTATCAAGGGCGACATCAATGGCGCGATGGAAAAGCTGAACGAGCTCTGGGAACAAGGATATAGTGCGGTGGACATCGTCGTAACGATCTTCAGAGTGACAAAGACTTTCGATGAGTAGGTTGCGATATGAGAATTATGGGATGTACTACTCACCCCTTGGGACAGGTTGCCCGAGTATACGAAATTGGAGTACATCAAGGTATTTATCCCATTTACGTGATGCGCTTGTATTGTTCACTGGTATCGCAGGAGATTGGGTTCACGCACATGCGGATACTTGAAGGTGTCGGCACCGTTATCCAGCTTGGTGGTCTTTTGGCTCGATTGTGCAAGCTGGTATGTCCCTGCGACCTGTTTAGTGGGAACGATCGCTGATATGATAAACAGAACATGAAGCCTGAGCTTTTCCACATCTGAAATTCGTTCCACCAGGGCTCGCACTCGACACCAGTGGCCAAGATCGCAAAGGAGCAGAGGACCTAGGCCCGGAGGCTGTCTGCTTATACCTATTGATGGCCATCTTGGTAGCTCCTCCACGTGGTCCTGGCGTTGTTCTTAGGCAGAATATCTACGAAGGTAGTTACAATCTAGGTGTGATGGGTACTAGTAGTGATTTCAAGTTTGGTCGCGCAGCGCGGCACCGCCACCGATATTGTCTACTTCCGAGTCTGATCCTGACGCCGAACGGAGAGCGCTGACGGTAAATAACCACAATGGTCGAACCTGGAGAGCTTGAGAGTATCATCAAGCAGATAGTCGATCCTATTCATGAAGATGCAGACAGATTGTTGCAAGAGATCGGTCTTGCGACCATCCCATCCCGTGAACAAATTCATCAGGAGATCGAAGCAAAGCTACTGTCACCTCCAGACACTCTCCCAGACCACTGGCTTTCTACGTACCAGATGTATGGATATCCCTGGTCAGATTGCCCGGAACTAACTGTTCTCAGTACAGACACTGGAAAACCCAGCCATCCATATCATCATTACTTTCATTTCAACCTGCACCACCACCCACAAGCTTGAGCTTTGTTCGTGCAGGCCTAGACGGTCGCGTCACAGGCTATGCAGAGGTACGTCCCCTGAAAACTGACGGATTCCTGGCGCCTGACATGAAACAGGTACCCAATCCTCGTGTTGCAACAGCTTTGACGTCAACTTCGATGGACCGTGCTCCAGCGCCAGCTGCAACCTTCGTCAGGGGAAAGTCGGGATATGTTCCGTTCCAGCCAGGAGGCCTCGATGATGTGCTCCTCTCCTCCACTCAAAACGGCGTTTTAGAAGAATCCGCCAAAGGACTGAGGACCATCCCTCCAGGCTTCTCAAGGGGGCTTCGACTTCCTGGTGAAGAACCCGAAGATGATGCTCTTACCGCTCTCGACGTATCCATTCCGTCTGGGCACCCAAATGGCGACTTGGTACTCACTCCAATCACAAGTGTATATGAGCGTTCATTAACGATCGATGCGTGCAGGTTGAGGACATCCACGCCGCAGACGATGAAGAACTCGAGTTTGAACTACCTCACGGTGGCCACATGGCTGAGGTGGACGAACTCTTACCGACTACTGTAGGTTTTTCAACATTGTTAAACTTCACCTTTACGTTTCTTACGTTCGAGCACAGCGATCACATCTCCGGCCAGTGAAGACACGCCGCACCAAGCGTGCAAAAGTTGTCAAACGTGATTGGGCACATGTAGTCGATATCAACAAACCGATGACCAACTTTCGCGAACTTGTTCCAGAGATGGCGCACCAGGTTAGTTACAGGAGCTTGGAGAGGAAAAGTCGCATCAGCTGCTGATGTCCATTAAACCAGTATCCGTTTGAGCTGGACACTTTCCAAAAAGAAGCGGTATATCATCTCGAGATTGGTGACTCTGTCTTCGTCGCTGCACATACATCTGCTGGGAAGACGGTAGTTGCAGAGTATGCCATTGCTCTGGCCGAGAAACACATGACCAGGTAGGTCACATTACAGCATCGTGCCTTTCAGTCTTGCGAGCTTGACCAATCAAGAGCTATCTATACATCACCTATCAAAGCCCTCTCCAACCAGAAGTTCCGTGATTTCAAACAAACCTTCTCCTCTTCAGTTGGCATTCTAACAGGGGATGTGCAAATCAATCCGGAAGCAAGCTGTTTGGTCATGACGACGGAGATTCTGCGCAGTATGCTATACAAGGGCGCAGACCTTATCCGGGACGTCGAATTCGTGATTTTTGATGAGGTGCATTATGTGAATGATGCGGAGGTGACATATCTCATTTACGGGCGCGGGTTACTTGCTGATTCACTCGGCATATTCCAGAGAGGAGTTGTCTGGGAAGAAGTCATCATCATGCTGCCTGATCACATCAGCATCATTCTTCTGTCTGCGACAGTGCCAAACACCAAGGAGTTTGCCGATTGGGTTGGGTAAGTGATCTGTACATGTTTTTCTACTGCGAATCAATCTCACAGAGGTTAGGCGTACCAAAAAGAAGGACATCTATGTCATTTCAACGGCACAACGCCCGGTACCTCTGGAACATTACTTATATGCTGGCAGAGATACGTTCAAGATTGTGAATGCCCAACGCAGATGGGTTCCTGAAGGGTAAAGATCTTGTCATCACACTGTTTACTTTGCTTTGCCTCATGGTTATTCCTTAGATACAAAGACGCAGGTGAGGCACTGAAGAGAAAACAGGACAAAGAACGGGAAGCAGCCGGTCTACCTGCAATCCAAAGAGTTGGTGCGCGTGGCGCAGCACCACGAGGGGGTCAACGAGGTGCAGCACCTGCACGTGGAGTTCAGCGAGGCGCCCCACCGCGAGGTCGGGGCGGCGGTCCTTCCCGTACCATCCACACTGGTGCCGACAAGAATCTCTACGTCCATCTCCTAAGCCATTTGCAAAAGAAGGGTCTCCTTCCTGTTGTGGTCTTCACTTTTTCAAAAAAGAAATGCGAGGAAAACGCGGCTACGTTAACGAACGCTGACCTCTGTACTTCAGTTGAGAAGAGCGAGGTCCATGTTGCCATGGAAAAAGCATTTTCTCGCCTCAAAGGTTGGTATTTTCCTGTCTCTTCTTTGACATAGGTTAACCGACTTTCAGGCTCAGACAAGAAGTTGCCGCAAATCAGTAAGATGCGTGACCTTCTTTCACGTGGTATCGGGGTGCACCATGGGGGACTGCTCCCAATCGTCAAAGAGGTAAGCCGCGTCGTACCTTTAGCGGGGCAGACACTCATTGATCTATCGCAGGTTGTGGAAATATTGTTCGCTCGGGGTTTGGTGAAAAATCCTTTTCGCAACTGAGACGTTTGCCATGGTGAGGGAACAAGCTTTGTTTTCTACAAGATGATTTAACAGAAGGGGCGGTGGTCTCAGGGTGTCAATATGCCTGCAAGATGTGTAGTCTTTTCCAATACTCGAAAGCATGACGGTCGCAGCTTCAGGGAGATATTGCCCGGGGAATATACACAGATGGCAGGTCGCGCTGGACGCCGAGGTTTAGACACCACCGGAACTGTGATTATTGTCGCGGGTGACGACTTGCCTGATGTATGAGATTTCCCCGATTACATCTTCCTCTCTCGGCGTATTTGACAGAACTTCATTACAGCAAACAATACTGACGACCATGATCCTTGGTACTCCGGCAAAGCTTCAGTCACAATTCCGCCTTACCTACAACATGATTCTCAACTTGCTACGGGTGGAGGCTCTCCGAGTGGAGGAGATGATCAAACGCAGTTTCTCCGAGAACGCTTCTCAGAGACTCTTACCTGATCAGCAGAAAGCAGTAGCCCAGGTCAGTGCTAAGGTTGTACTCTGAGATGATTACCCATGCTCTTGTAGCACGAGAAAAGCCTCACCTCGATGCCAGAACTCCAGTGCGAAATATGCTCGAACGACATCGAACGTTTTTATGACGCACAGAGTGCAATAATGCATCATAACAAGCGTCTCTTCGCAATGGCAGCAATCAGTACTTCAAATCAAAATGTTCTTGGATCTGGTCGAGTGGTTGTTCTGCGGGATTCGGTGCGTGTCTCTCGGACGGTCGAGAGCTAATGAGAGTTCTGATTGCCACTCCTGCACAGCACTTCCATCCATTCCACGCCGCTGTAGTACTGAAGCCAGATCTACGTGAGTCTGGAAGCGAAAGGAAATACTTTATCCTTGCTCTCGTGGACCAGAGGACGAAGAACGGAGAGCGTGGTAAGTCAAACTCGCTCTTATCATGACCCGGCTCACACGAACTGCAATCTAGACGTGGAGGGAGTCATGGTTCCGCCCATATGGCCACCTCTTCCCGAATTACTCAAGCCCGATCAACCTACGTATGAGGTCACCAGCGTGTACTTGAGTAGTATTTCTCTCATCACCAGCAGAACTGTCAAGGTAAACGCAGTGCGAGGTTTTGCAGTTCTTTGAGCTATATTCTGAATCTGGGAGAGCAGGTAGATGCCTCTGGGATTGTCGATAGCCACAGAAAGATCCCCATTCTCGAAGCGATGGCCGCCTTAGAGACCGTTGTTGCGGATTGGATTGCAGCTGGGACGATATCGGAGGTAGACTGGGGTCGCATGCGCACTCTCGAATTCCAGGAGGCTCTTCGAGCTCGGAATGAAATCTCTAAGAGCCTTCAGCGGTACGAATGCAATCTTTGCGAGCACTTCAGCGACCATGTAAGTCTCTGGAGCTTCTTGTTTTACCTTCAAGCTGGTTACTGAACCGAAGGTCAGTACGTCCAACTACACGGACACAGGGTACTACGGTCAAAGATAGCTACGTTGAAGGATGCAATTTCTGAACAGAACCTGGAGCTTATCCCGGAGTATGAGCAAAGGATTGGAGTCCTCAAAGAGCTCAATTTCATCAATGAGAACCAGACCGTCCAACTCAAAGGACGTGTCGCTTGCGAGGTATTTCCTTTCCACCGTCCTTTGTCTGACTCCACGTAACGGTACCTATTGTCCACCAGATCAACTCAGCCAACGAGCTTGTTCTTACCGAGCTCATCCTCGAGAACACGCTCGCAAACTACGAGCCTGAGGAGGTGGTTGCTCTGCTGTCTTGCTTTGTCTTCCAAGAAAAGACAAATACCGAGCCTGTAATACCTCGCAAGCTGGAAGAAGGTTTGGAGGCGATCGCTGCCATTACCGATAGAGTGGGGCGTATTTCGCCGCGTCGTCCTTCTGTTGCCTCCATGTCAGGTGAAATTATGGGATCAATACAGGGAGGGTATAATGTAACAAGAAGTCAACCAACAGTTGCGAGAACTTTCAAATACCAGGTAAGCTTATATACGTCACCTGGGGCGGGGGATTCCAATAGCTATGCTGGCAGAAACACTGTCACCGGTGCCCCTCACGATATACAGTGCGACGAGGTAGCTTCACACAATTCAGAAACTGACGTCACCAAAACCGCGACATGGTACAACATGCTAGAAATACAAGCTTGCAGCGAAAATAACTGTCAAAGGTTGTTAATGGATCTGGGTACATGGGATGTTGGAAATTCCATACTGTCTCTTTTGATCTTGATCTGTGCTTCCTCCATTTTTTTGAACAGGTCGGCGTCACCGATGACTCGTGCGGCATCTCTGACTTCCCGACAGGTCTCATCCAAACGCGTGATTACCCTAACAATGGTCCCTTCTGCCACGTCTGTTAACGAAGTGATCTGGTCAAAAGGCTTGATAGAGGACAGTCAGTTACGGAGGTGGCTCAGCAGCAAAAATTTAAACACCATTCCCTTTGCCCACTCGTACACCACCTCAACTAGTCCTACCTTGAGAGTCGACCTAAACTCTTCAACAGCAACTTTATGCCGGTCTTGGCGTACTAGCACCCTTATTGGGCCCGTAGTGGACGCATCGAGCAATCACAAGGAAGGCACCGACAGCGCCGAGTGCTTTCCCGCTCAGAACATCAATGTCGTACATCAACGCCGAAGGGTCAACCCAGAGAGCCTCGCGCTGCGCCTTGGACCAGAACTTGTGCGCGACTTGGATGCCCTCATAGTATCTGGAAACATGGAGATGCCTTCGTTCGCCGTTCGCAAGGAGCTTCAAGAGCGATACAATATCGACAGAAGACACATCTATGACTATTTTCATAGCAGGGGCCTGCGCGTGGTGAAGGAGGATAAGCATGTTCTACCAAAAGACCCTGTTCCCACCCCGCTGGTAGTATCCACCGTCCTTACTTACGCGAGATGTCAAACTGACCGTCCCTAAAGCCTAATCTTCGTCCTCTGCGGCAAGCACCGTCGCGCTCCCACCCATCATATTCTGTAACGACTGACACAAAATGGAGCATCACCAAACCCCGTGGGATCACAAAAGCGAAACCTGGTCGGCCAAAGAAGAATCCACGAAATCCCAAGGTTGCGTCTACTACCACCTGCGAACCCAGTGATAGTGGCGCGATAGCCCCTGTCATCTCTGACGATTCTCCGCCAAGTCCAGCTACAAGTCCAGCCTACGTTACCATAAACCCGCTTCTTCATCACGCCGTACTCCCTGCTATTCCGGAAGACGAGGCACATCCCACGTTCGATTCGGTGATAAATCCCCTGGATGAGTCTTTGGTGGCACCTGCCATTGGAGATACTGCCTATTTCTATCGACATAAGCCTGTGTTTGACAGAATGACAGAGATGAACGAGCATTCCCTCAACTTCACCTACGGACGATCACCGGCACTCCCACGGAACGAGGTGTCCCCGTGTTCTGCGAGTGACATGGGACTGCTGCTTCCTCACGCAAAACCGCTGTCGTGCACCGAACGGCAAGCGATCTACCAAACCTTATCCGAGAATCTTGGACCTGCCTGTGGTATCCAGGAATCCCAGGGCACTTATAGGAGGCATATGGAGGATCGCGGGAGGTTGTACTACGAGGGCCTTCTTTCTGTGCCTCACCCCCATTCCCACAAATCTGATAGGCCGAGCGTATCGTTGAAGCGCACTCTTGGCACCGATGAATTTAGATTCTGGCTTTCTGAGACCAAATTCCTCAGTGGCTCACCCAGGGCAAAGCATGACGTACGTGGTGCAAACGCAGTCGCGTCCAATGACAAGCGGAATAGGGCTGGTTACGGTCGTCATTGGGGACCAACACTGGATGACCTGTTTCCGACTCCACTTCAAGATTTCAGCGACAGATTTGACGTCACGGAGTCCCCTGTCACCCACACGGGAAATCCTCCCTACATGGCACTACAGTTCTTCACGCTGCCGGAGAACGAATACGGGCAGGGAAACGATGTTCCAATTTCGACCATTTTCGACCAAAGCATCTCCGTACCCCTCGCCCAGTCAGTCTCCGATCTCATACAAAGCCGCCGTAGCCGGTTCCACGGACTTGCGGGTTTCCCAGGTCCTCAGGGGCCAATGATAACAACTGACATGGAGGAGCCCCAGAGATCGGGACTTCATCTGCAAAGTTCACCCTGTTCGGCGTTTTTGTCGTCTGGAAGTACAGGATTATCCACCCTGCAGGACTCGGACGAGATGCTGCGAAGAAGTCGGAAGGAACAAAACAATGCACGGACACGCTTTGTCCCCTGCAGCCCATATAAGCCTCAACTCCGCGATCGGGACAGGATTAGGACAAGGTCCGTTACCTCTCGTGGGGCGAGGAGGCGAACACCTTCTGCCGCAGGTGGCATCTAACCAAATCTAGACTGTTGTCACGCTGGGTAAGGCAACCTTTCATCCCCAGATCTCTCATTCTGATCTATCTACAGGTTTCCACACCCGTGGTATTGATATTTACTACTAAGTGGTAGCGATACACATAACTCCGGATCCTTCCTCTACTGTAGCATAATTTCCTTCTCATCAAGTGTCGCCACCTTTACGCAAATACCCGCCTGTGATCAACGTTCCAGATAATACCCCCGGTACTATAATCCACAATAGTTGAATAACTCCGATGTCCTGTGTTGTTTCGTAATGATGTGTTTGATCCACTAGATCTGTTTGGCAGTAATAAAGGGAAGTGCTTGTAATAGAGGTTCCCGCAGTGCAGGGAGGAAACAATACATGAGCCCCAAATACGAAAAATGAATACATGGTACCTATCGTAGATCTAGACTATGCAACTACTTAGATATGAAGGGAGACCCAAAATAATGACGGAAATGCGTTCAGTACAGGCCTGGATTATCATCGCCACCCAATCGCCGAGCCCATGCATCCACAGGAACACACTTCCATGGGACTAGTTCCGGCGGCTGACTGACGTGTTCTGACGCCGATTTCTCCGTTCACACCATACGATGTTGCTGAATCGGAAGTGCACGACATGGAATTTGACGATTTCGAGCACGATGATGATGACGGAGACGAATGTGTTGACTCCGACTTTGCTGAGGAAATGGAGGTTGTAGATGAAGCGTACCAGGGACAATCACCGCTCTACAACGCATCCATGCCGCATGCCATCAAGTCAACTTCTGCGCTAGAAGGGGCATTAGGGGAATCACCGACATCGTCTTATGACACACATCTCGGTGCTTACCCTCCAGCCGACAGAAGAATGTCTGCATCCGTCCCCGGCTACCCAAGTGCATCGCACCGCCCCTTGGCCGTGCTTACCCACCAGCCACAGCGGTGGAACGCAAAGGAATACTCTCCAGTCCCAACGAATTCTCTTCCCGAAACGTCCATTTCATACCCATCGCAACACATGTATACCCAGCACAGTTACCCATCTTTATCAACTCTATTCGCACCAACGCCATCAATATCATTGTACCACCAATCATCTTCGTCATCGCTTGTAGGCGCGTTTACTTCCGCTCGATCATCACATTCGCCACGATCATCCAACCCATTACCCATCATGCAACCACAGCCAATCCGCCCTATACCTCCCATTCCACTGGCTGAGCTCACGTCCAGCGCGACGGAGGACAGTGCATCGGACCTTTCGGGAGAAACACGTTCTTCTCAGCGATTACAAGCACTGTCACCTCTTCCATTACTCTGTCAGCCAGTCTCTGATGCTGTCAGGTATCAGCTCAGGGAACCGTCTGCAAACGGCTCCCTTGGGGACATTTGCTGTGAAGAGAACACGTCGTGTGAAGATCTCATCACAGTGATGGAAAACAACGGGTTCGCACATGAAGGGCTGGCTTTCTCCCAGGAAGAGTGCGAGGATGTAGATGACGGCGTGTCAACGACTGATGCAGGAAGAAGTTGTGAAGGTAGAATGGTGACCTTCGGATTGATGGCAGTCTCGGAATGAGGATGTGACAGTGACCGAGAGAAAGAATATGTTGACCAAGAATTGAAGCGCGGAGCTGACAATGTGCTTTCCTTGGGATTATAGCCGGAGTATACGTCTCTGGGCGATGAGGAGGGGCTGCCGGAGAAAGGGTGAGAGTACATGGCACTCTTTAGTGAATTGTGCGAGTCGGATGGTGAATATATGTGTGGTTCCATGGCCCGACGCCAAGGGGTAACCCAATCACTAGACGACCTATCATCTGTGGGATGAGGCTGGTCTGTGAAGATCATGAAGTCCAAAAAGATTCGGGTGCGAGGGATGACAATTAAGCGGATGACGAAGAACGCGAATGACAGGGAGAGGTATCAAGGACGTCTCAGACTGAATGAGAGGGTAGATTTATACCCATGTATCTGTAACGTTGGTTAACGGATCGGATGCGGGCTCGAGAATTCTTTGATTTGAACAGCAAGGGCTGCGCTCTTGCCTTCCATTTATCAAATGGCGGGGGTCAAGAGAACAATGGGGTGAGAGGGGCCGATTTGAAACACGTTTTTAACTGGGCCAAATGGGCCAAATGGGGTCAAGAATGGATGGACTTGAAAGGGATCGCCTTCTGGAGTTTGAAGGTGCTAACCCTGTGATATATCCGGTAAATCAGCGGACAGAACGCATACAGGGATCCGAAGTCGTAAGAACGGGACCGTGACCGTAAGGGGATGACTTGTGAGCTAAACTAAGGTAAGAATAGAGACCCGTCTGCGATAGAAAGGGACTTGGAGCTTGGAGGACGCACCCGGGCCTCGTGTTGACCCATCATCGATTTCATGATCTCGTTGCATGCACCAACGGTGATTCCACCAAGAGCGTCCGTTTCAGGGCCATCCGATACAGCTTTTCCATCAAGAAAAAAATACCTGGATTACACCGTTCGCAAAAGAGTTCTACGCGTGTCGTAACAAGGTTGATAATCACGAATTAACTGATACGTGACCGGTACAATTTTGAAACCTTGTTGCATGTCACCACTTGGCAGTTCAGGCTGGCATGGAGTCCCATCGGCAGGGCTGCTGCGCGATGACAGCCAGCTGTGAGTTTTTTCTTTCAAATAACTGTTAGGCTAGGCCAAGCTTCTGCAGATTGATCATTTAGTTCCGACCTCCACGAGGATATGAGGATATATGGCGAAGTTACGAGATTAAGCATAACAGGCAAGTGGGTCTAATCAGGATTCTGCGCTGACGGCTCGGATTCATCAGATTAGTGTCACCGACCAAGCTTTTTCAAGAGAAGACCAGCATGAAACAACCCTATATCAGGTCCAACGAATCACGCCGTGGTTAGGTTTGATGAGTCTGTGAGTCTATGATCCCCCACGGACTTCCCTAACCCAAAGACGCACTGGAATCTCAAATCACGGAAGGAGGAAGCAGTGCCATAATGGTGTGTAGTGGACTTGTCACCATAGGCGACTCACAGACACCGCGTCACTCAAGGTTTTATCCAATGGCGCTCTCGAATGATGGTGACAGTATATACATGTAGTATTAGGCCCGCAGGCAAATGAAACAAATGAAGGACGGTGAACAGTAGACCTTGCAGCCGCTGACTAAAAACACAAAAATTAAAACCTCCAGAATAGAAACAAGTTTAGCATCAAGGGATGCGCCATCAGCCATCAGCAACCGGAAAGCATCGTTACACACACTCATACGCCACAAACGCCGGAAACGTCTACTCAACAACAGTTAGACCGCCCATTGCCCTCTGAACATCCCTCATCGTCGGGTCAAACGTGCCACGCGGAGTGGCGCCAGGGCTGCCGCCTCCAGATAAATTTCCACTGATCACCCGTGGCCCCAGCGCAGGGTGTCTCATACCAAGCGCAGCTCCAAGCATCCTTTTCCCTGGATCACCAATCTTTGGGGGTCCCTCTGCGTGAATAATCGCAGGATCTTCATGTGATACGGCAGAGTTAATAAGATCGTTCAGCGACGGGTGGGAAGGAATCGAAGGAAGCGTAGGTGACGGTTCCCGCCCGTTGATCTTGGGGGAGTGCTCCGAGATAGTTGCATTTACCACATGGCCATTTTGACCGTTTCCGTTGCGAAGAACGTTGCCGTTCTGGCTGTTGTTGGCACTACGGTTGGGGAAGACGGAAATGGAGGCAGCCCGTACGTTGTGCCCACGTGAAGGATTGTTGTTATGCTGCCCACGGGCATTGACAGTTTGGATGACACTCTGGGCATCAGGACCATCATATGGCTTGATGATTGCGGTAGCATTTGTGGTAAGAATGGCAGGGGGGAACGCAAGGGTGTGGAGATATGCTCGTTTAGCTATTTGAAAAAGTCAATTGATGATTTGACGGACTTGTTCGCACATGACTTACCAGCAGATGCATCTTGAAAGACAATTAGAAGGCTAGTATCATCTCTCCACTTGATCTTGAACCCTCCTCCGGCACTTTCCCACTCGGAGAAAGCAGCTTGAATGTCCTTGGTTTTAAGCTCCTTGGCGAAACCAGTCAAGGACAAGATGCGGGTAACGGATGCAGAGAGACCAGAAGTCGAAGCCGAAGACATGTTTTCGCAAGATTAGAGTATATGCGAGGGTTGCAAAGTTGATAGTCCTGGTGGAGAAAAAAAAGCTGAAACCAAAGGGGGGATATCGAGAGAAAGCCGAACAGCAGGCGGATTGACGACTGGCGAAAGATGTAATTAGGAATTCTGCCGAGTAAAACGTGCCAGGTGGACACCGCAACTGCGCTGGGGCGAGGAAATGATAAAGAATAAAGGGCGTGGTGAGCGTTAGATCCTTTGGTTTATAGCGATAAGTGAGTGTTTATGTTTTTGATGTTACACAGAAGCTGAAGGAGACGATGAGGACGACGTTAAAAAACAAACAACTTGGTTTCGTCTATCTCTCCCTTCAATTATGCGAATGCAATTCCCACGGTTCCCTTACCGCAGTCCTCCAAAGGCATCACCCTAAAACACTGGTAAAATCTGCAACATTAAACACAGGTTTGTGGCTTAAATTCGCGTATACCCTCCGACGTTCATCGCAGACTGTGCGGTGTGCAACATTGACAGGCTCGAGGACTAGTACTCGTCAACAAGTATCCAGTGATCACACTCGTCGTCTCATATCCAGCCCTTCCTTATTGGGACTCGAACCTCCAGACCACTAACTCTTCCTAAATCGCCACATATCTTCATGATCATGGACAATGAACTCCTCCGCGCCTGGCTCCTCGTTCACGAGTTGAGCGATCAGCTCGCTCACAACCAGAAAATGACCTCCGCCCTGCAGTCGAGAGCTGTTTCGCTAAAGGTCCGTTCACATTTTCTCCCAAGAAAGTCTGACCTCAGGTGTCAATAGGAACAAGCTGCACATTCCGGCTCAGGTTTTGCGCTCAGGCGTTTTAACACCGACATCTCTAAAGGTGTGCACACGGCCTTGCTCGTCATCCGCAGCATACTGAATGGGATCCGTCTCCAGAGAATTTCGAATCGGAATTGGAGCGCATGAACGCTCAATTCCTCATCGAGAACCAGACACTATTGCACGAGAATAAGCAGCTCAGCCTCCTTCTCAAAGAGTACGAAAATACTATGGAAACCATAATGGCCAAGTTTCGCAATCATGCCGTCCGTCCCCACTTCCTTATCACCACCGCTCAATGTCACTGACGCGTCTCTGAACTCCACTTTTTATAGTTAGCGGCGCAGCAGCATGAACTCACTCTGACGCGCCATTACGAACGCCTCCTACTCGCATGTGATTCACAAAATCAATTCAGCGACCTTGCTACGGAGACTCAAACCGCGCTCCATTTACAACGTCTCGCGCAAAATCTCCGTGCGCTCTACCGCTCAATGGCAGGAGAAGATCCGGAGTCTATCGATGACAATTCCGATGACACACCTTTTGACGTACAGTCCCTGATTCATGCCCTCGACAACGATGCGGCCTCAAATCTCAGTGACGACTGGGCTCTCGAACGTGAATCCGAAATTGTGCGACTGAGAAACGAAAATGAGGAGTTACGGAAGATGTTAGAAATTGACCCGGGCACGCTAGCTGAGAAGGGGGTCACGCTGGACTTGGATCGGGAGGAGAGTGGAAGATTTTCGACGTTGCGGTCGGAGGCTGCTCGCAAGCGGAGCGAGTCGATATCAAGCGGTTCACGGTTTAGTGCCTGGGGCTTTGACAGTGATCCACAGGAAAGGGGGTCCTGGGGTAGCTGGGAACCGCAACCGCAACAGCAGCAACTTCAGCAGCAGCAGCAAATGGGGAACGGCCCGCCATTGCAGCGTGTCATGGACTTGCAACCAGGTATGCGGGTGCAGCAACCACGACGACCGCCAATGTTTGCTCGAAACTCTGGCCCTGCCCCCCCGGTCAGCGTTGGACCAAATCGGAATATTCCTCCTTCACAGTGGGCTCAGCAGTCGGTGCTGGATAGGGCATGGTCGCAGGGTGGATCCACTTTAGACCTTAGTCGGTGATAGCAAACAACAATGTTTCTGTCGTTTCCGTTGCACGATACCCGTTATTTAATACAAACAAGAACTCACTGCCCGCCGAATAGTGCACCGTAAGGAGGAACGTTCCATCTGACTATGGTTAGCTATGGTTAGCTAGGACTCTTCTTACATGCATGGATCAATATGATGCTCAGTTCTGACGTTTTCGAAGGGATCGAAGTAGATCATGAAACCTGATAGCGAACGTCTATTATGGAACTCTAACGAACATCTGAACATGTAGCGAAGCATTGCGAGACGTGACAACGAAATCGGATGGTTGAAAAGGAGAGTAGGAGATCGATAATGGAGAAGAGCAGGTAGGTATGCACGGAAGGTCATCAGGGTATCGCGAGACGCAGACACAAAAATATAGATACAACATATGCAGCACCCCAGATAGATCACCAGCGCCCCAAGCACACTGGCAACTCGTACACCTTGTAAAAATCGCAGAAAAGGAGAAACCAACAATAATTAGGATTAAAAGCGCATAAACCATTATATAGTCCTTGCAAAGCATTGCGACATATTATCCCGAGCATATCCATAAACGCACCACGCACAACATGAGACGTCTGCACCAAGCGGGTCATGCAACGACAAAGCGGACCTCACAGCCAAGGCCACTTCGTCCCCGGCCCTCGAATGCTACACCAAGCATGCGTTCCTTGCCGCACCCGAGCCCCCCCTCACGTGCTCGGCCCTCCCACACCTTCCCGCGGGCACACATTAAATTCTGCAGTGCCCGCAGCCGAAGGACCGCAGGGTTCGCAACAGGCCGCATGCGATACGCGAGCACAGCAGGTGGCGTGCGGGGACGCAGAGGTGAAGGGAAAACAACAACATTGCCTGGTGCCGGGCGAGACTTGGATGCATCCACGGCGCCCACCGGAAAAGGAGAGACCAGGGGAATAAAGTGGATGGGTCTGGATGCAAGGGTGATAGGTGTTGTGGAGGCGGTGAATTTCTTGACATCCTCGGCAAGTGCGCGGTAACCTTCGCATCGGGCTTGCCGTTGACATCGTGAGGTGTCGCGGGGCTGTGGAGCTGTGGCGTGGTGGGGCTGTGAAGCCCCCGCAGCGAACATTGTGGCAGAAATGTACGCCAATTGCAGACCTCTGGCGGCCTCGACGACGGTAGCAACAGAAAGGGTGACTCGCTTTACAAGGGCCATTCGCATGGTGTTGGATAAGAGAACCGCGGTGTCTGGGGTGGATGGCGCGTCGTCCCGATCGGCTTCTTTATGAGTGACAGGATAACAATACGATATTCTGGGAGGACACAGTGGACTCTCCTCAAGTGAAATGGCAGTAAAAGAGTAGCGTGGTTGGAGGTCACGTTGGGTATCAATGACGGTAGGGAGGAGACCAGGCACCGAACACCTGGGTGATGCCGACACAGACGAGTCAGGAGTAGTAATTTCGGTGCCCGAGGATCTCCAGCTGCTGAAAGACAGCCACGAACTGGAGCGTGAG
>KN819323.1:2533296-2547523 GCA_000827475.1 Paxillus involutus ATCC 200175
CGCGGAAGTTCGATGATATGGGTTGCGGAACTTGCCTCGAGCGAATTATGGGCGTCTCGATACCAATCTCAAGAACTGATACACGGAATCTGTACACGCGACCACGATGACAATGCAGTGACCACTGCTTTCACTGGCACTCCTTGATCAAACAAACGCATTCAGACGATAGTCGCAGTGAAAGTTGTAACACTTACCGTTGTCGTCGTCGTCGTGAGCTGCGTAGTGCTCGTCGTCGTGTAAACGAAGAGAAAAATGCTTCAGTCAATCGATGGCAAGAGGAGTTTAATGATTTTTGCAGGGTGGGCTGGACGGCAACTAGCGATTTCACGGGGTATCTTCCAATCAAATTCCGAGAATTATCCGATACGAGGCTGTGGCAATATTATTATGTAATATTACTTATTTAGCTATATATTTGATTTCATGCCGCTGTCATCGCCTCTGTCAACTGCTGCCAGATATGTGTTCAAAGTTGTGGGCCATCCCTACCACCTTTGGTTCAACTTCCCTGCCTCAAGGCATGCCTTGTAGTACCAAGGCATCCATAGATAATCTCATGCTCCCGCTAACCCTGATTTCCTCGCACGAGTACAACCAATTACCTCTGACCGTTGCAATGAGTTGAGCTACCTAAGCAGACATCTCTTCTGTGGGTCCAATGGATGCTGGAAATTTTTCAGCCTCCCGCTTGTTGAACCGTGCCTATCAGCGATAATCTAATACGTAGTACTGATCAATGCAATTCCATTGGACAGGCCCAACGCCATTTGGCTTGTAATACCACACGCTCATGATTTGACATGCACATCCTCGGAGGTATATGTTTTTGTCCATGGAGAGGGTTTCCATCCTTTCCCTATCTTGCTCCAATGGATCCAGCCTCCAGTCAATTGGTCCTGGCCGATTATCGCACTACCTTGTCCGATGACGTCCACGCTTGTCCTTTTCTCCACTTTCCCCGAAAGGTCACCTGAATCCCCTTCTCCTTCTACCTGATTTTCATTCGATGGGCCGCGTAGCTATAGGTCACTTGCCACCGATTAACTTATCGACACCTTATCGATGGCCTCGTTGCACCTTTGACCCCCGAAAAATTGCTGCTGATAATAACCGTCCGACAACTCGAACATATATTCAAATTCTCTAATCTTCTCCCGCCCTGCCCAATATATGCATGGACCACTCATATTGATCCCACGGCGTCTGTGGACACCATGACACATATCTTTCCCGTCATCATCTACCCTGGCGACATAACATTGTACAGCGTCTACTAGATATATGCGCCTCAAGCTCAAGCCGATATTAAGGAGTACCAGTAGCCCATCAACTTATCAGTGGCACGGTGCCACTTCTCCCGAATCGAGCTTGCTCAGACGAACTGCGTTGCCTTGAGGCATTAATGCACTGATGATCAAATTGCCTCATTTGAAGAAATTCAAACACTGCTCGTTCATACGTTTATCGAACTAGAGCAGCCTCTGACATTCACCCCTTTGGGCCCATCTGATCTCTGCAGCTCGATGACACAGGGGCTCTGGCTCCCGTCTAATAACCAGATATTTGGCTCATAAACATCGTGGCAGATTTCTACCACCAATTGTAGCCTTGTCAGCAACCCCTCTTCACCATGACGTGATTCTCTATTGGGCTTTCCCCTTCAACAGCCTGGTCCAGGCATATTCGGTTTAAGACCTTTGTCTTATGACTCTTATCCGTTGCAAAGGCGAATCTCAAACACAGGTCTGCAGTGCCCTCCATCCCAAGGTGGCCACGCCGCCACGAATGCTTTCCTGCAATGATTCCGCAGCCATTCCCTGCTTCTCACGTGGATTTGAATGGCTCAGTACCCAACTCAGCGGGACAAATGTCTGTGTCCTGGGAAAGGAGTGAGGCCCTCGCTTCAACCTTTCAGGTGTGCAGCGATTGCAAATCACGGTGCGCATTTATGTTCACCTCTTCCTTGACTATTGCAATGGGACCAATTACCAACAGCCTCTCAGGAATTTGGAACTGATGATAAATCACCTTCGACAGGCACCCATGCAAACTCCCCCCTTGGACTCCCTCGTTTTTACAATTGGTTGCAACTTGTTAGCAACGTTGGAAACGCCACTATCACAGTCATGTTGCTGCAAAACAGGACATACTGACATACTGAAGCAGCTTACGTCTGTGTGAACTCACGACACGCAAACGCGTAAACCTATATTAGGGGGTCCTTGTAAGCCTCAGGCCTCAAGTGTCATACATCATGGGTGACATAACTTCATTTGTCGACTTCAAGTATCTCTTGCTGCGGACAAGTTCTCGAAAGGACAGGTGGGCTATGTGTGCTACATCGCGGGCTTATGCTAACTTTGTATTAGCTAGATATGCAGTTCTGCACGGCGATACGTTATCGGTCTTTCTGGCCTCACGGTGAGTTCATATAACCGTTATATCATATGCTAGCGCCTCTTGTGCATCGCCAAAATTTAATGTACAGATCCCTTCCATGCAGAATTGAGCATGCCCTGTCCTTCATTGGTTTATCACTGACGCGGTAGCGACAGCCTACTTCACCTGCCCGCCGGCTTCGGTTACTTGTGTTTACCGATGCGGGTGTCCGTGCTCCGAATTTTTCCCGAGCCCGTTGGACTGGTTTCACATGAGCTGCTCCAGTCACTAGATCAAGCCTTAAAACTACACAGTATCACTACTCTCCGTCGTAGTTCTGTGCTGTTCCTAGGGGCTTGAAGTGAGACCCCTGGCTGCTACCCTACCGAACAGTCGAGGCCAAACACAGTGGAGTTTGCTCGGAGGATCAAAAGGCTGAACCTTCGCATCGAGATGCTTTCCCGCTTGCCGCGCCATAGTGCGCGATGGTTCGAATTACGTGTCGAGCGGGCCTTGTCCTCTTACGAGGACGAAGAAACTTTCGTGAGTCTCCATTCCGCTGTGGCCCAAAGCTTTGTGCAACGTTCCAACTCTAACCCATCTTGCATTGCAGTCTGTGGATCTGAGCCTAGCATCTTTCGTCCTATCTCCTGACCTTTCGTGGAATGGTGTGAAGGGGCTATGTGGGTGGAGTGTAGGGCCTGTGTATAGGAGCTTGAAAAGTGTCGTGGAAGAAGATATTGAGCATGTATCAAGACTGTTATCAGAGCTGGCTCCCCTAGTGAAGGAAACGGAAGGGAAAGCGGAGGCGGCCATTATATTGGATGCAGTTCCCCCCATACCTGCAGAGCCTGTGGCAGCTTCCAAAAGTTTCTCCTCTCCAGACATCATCCGTCCAGAGCGCGTACAACGGAAGCGTCGTCGATCCTCAGTCCTTGTGAGTTGTCCGCAGCATGTTATATTATCCATTCTCTCAAATTTCATCACACCCTGCAGCTCGATCCTGTCGTTATCCGTCCTTCCGGCCCCTCTGCTCCCAGCATCATAATTACGCCTTGTATCTCACGAGTCCGCGAAACTTCATGCTGGGTACCATATCAAGATGCGTCTTTCGGCGCACGTCTAACATTGCCCACGCACAATGTACTCAACAGCGTACATCCGCCCATGGTTGCTCCCATCAACACCGCCGTGACGCATATTGACAACTGGGAGTATACTGACGGCCATTGGCGTGCGGCACTTCCATCCCCGGACGAACAATGCAAGAAGGGGATGTTCTCGAGGGTTGCGAATTCCCGAAGAAGACCCCGTTGTGCCCGTCCTCGGACACATCCATGATTCGACATGCTTTCTCCTTGCCATTTTGTTTTAAAACCACACTGGCGTGTTTTGCCTCGTGTATCTCTATCTCATGCTACCCTGACCGTATAGCCTCACCGTAGTTTCTTTAGATTATTGTACCATGCAACTAACAGGAGGTCTGCATTCACTCGTGCCTCCAACTTTTTGGCTTGAAGAGGGGCTGCCGCGTGTAATAACTGTGGGAAAATGGCAGTAGTGCGTCAAGCACGGTGTGCTTGTTCCGCAAACGTTGGACGTGCCAGTGTATCTTACCACTTCTCCGCCATCGAGTCTGCCTTGCTTACAGCCAACGCACACCGTGCGCACTGCTTCATAATAGCGTTTGCTGGACCGTGACAGGCTAGTTTCGTGTTCAACCGCTACACATCTCTCATGTCTCTGAGGGCACTCGTGTATGCATACGTGCTTGGTGGTCTCACTTTCATCCCTCTGGTCATCTTCACCCTCATCTGCATTACCATCTACACGTCTGTCCCAGTCACCCACCCCGAAACCACCAAGGATGGCAAACATCGTCTTCAGCAGCAACTAGACATCGATGACGCCGTAGAGCCTACCTCCGAGCCACCCCTCGACGTCAATGACCTCCCGCGGGCCCGTAAATCCTGGCTCACAGTCCGACGCACGTTCGAAGAGTCCACATTCGACGGTTCATACGTGACACTCGTCAAATCATACCTCGATTCGCGATCGAAAGACCCCAAGCGCTCGCGCCCAAAGGATATGTGGTATGTCGTGCTCAAGGGGAGGGTAATGTATTTATATGAGGACGAGAATATGACGGAGTGCGAAGCGGCGGTGGAGTTGGGCGGACATGATGTTGTTATTTATCCCTCAGGCCTGTTGGATGGGGAGTTGTTCACGAGGAGGAATGCCATTTGCCTGAAGCCTCGGTCCAAGGGACTTGGCAATGGCATACAAAGAGTCGCAACAGAGATGACACTAGGAGACGGGGAGACTGACGAGAAGCTAGAGGGAGGGAGCGCGAAGAAGTCGAAGGAGCCCGAGGAGGAGAATAAAGAAGTTGCAGAGGAGGCGTTCACGGCGCCTTGGTTCATATTCGTGCGGTCCTGCGTCGACATGGAGGACTGGTACTTGGCTCTGGTGCACGCATCTGACAACCCATCAGGGTCACCGACGCTGAACCCCCTCAGGCCGGTGTTCTTGCCATCTGAGATGAATCACTTGGTCACTACGCTCGACGAACAACCAGACGTCGTCCCCGTGCGGTGGCTCAACGCTCTCTTGGGGCGTATTTTCTATAGCTTCTACAGGACGCAGATGCTCGAGTCACACATCATTGGTCGGCTCATGAAGAAGCTCTCTAAAGTCAAGCATCCCGCTTTCCTGACGGACATCGCTGTCACCCAGTTCTCAATCGGCAACAAGGCTCCAACGCTGAGCAAACCCATGCTCAAGGAGCTTACGAAAGAAGGCGATGCATCTCTCGAAGTGGGCCTCTCGTATAAAGGCGAGATTCGTGCCACCGTTGAGGCGACCGCGGTAATCAACCTTGGGGCACGCTTCAAGTCGTACACCGTCAAACTCGTGTTGGCTGTCGTACTGCGCGAGCTGGAAGGCAACCTTCTCATCAAGGTGAAGCGACCTCCTAGCAGCCGTATATGGTACGCCTTTACGAAACCGCCACGTATGGTTCTCAACGTCGAGCCAATCGTGAGCGACCGCCAAATCACTTGGAGCATGATTCTTAACACCATCGAATCGAAACTTGAAGAAGTCGTGAGTGTCATTTTGCGACCAGGGGTAATGTGAACTTAAGAACGTAACATAGATCATCGACTCAGTGGTCATGCCCAATATGGACGACATCAGCTTCTTTGATAGCGCTCAATACGAACACCGAGGTGGACTTTGGGCTGACGCCGCGCGCTCGGAAATACCCCTGGCGGTCCCCGACACTGATGCAATTACCAAACCGTCCGTTCCTGAGGCAGAGACCCAGCCATCGGAAGAGACAGGACCATCGACGTTTCCGCGTGCTCAATCAGAAGAGGAGTTGGCTGTGGAAACGTCCCCTCTAGACGGCATACCCATTATACGTTCCGCAACCGCTTCTTTGGGGGGAAGCTCGAAGGTCGCCAGGCGACGTTCTTGGTTCTCTGCTGGAATAGTGGACGAATCAGATGGCGGTGGTGAACGGGAGGACGAGGAATCAGATGCTCTCCGTGGCAGGAGAAGTAGAAGTGCAAGCTCAACTCCAAAGCCAGATGGCGCTCTCACCCCTCCCTCCGATACTCTCGCCATGTGCCCTCCTGATGTCTCGGAGAACGAACAGGACAAGCACGGGTACCTTTCCCCCGAACTCCCGCTACGTTCCTCATCCACACACTCACAAGCACGCTCGCGGTCGTCGAGGACTTACTCCATCTCATCCTCAGTAGGCGGTGACGAATCTTCCAATTACCTCTCCGACTCCAGCGCAACATCCAAGAGTCCGCGACAGTCAATGGGAACCTCTGCAACGAGCTCGTTCCTGTCCACGCTCAAATCCAAAGCCGCGGACAAACAAGCACTTAGCAACTCCGCCAAAGAGGCCATGCGGAAATGGGGAGTTAACTGGGGTGGTCTGAAAAAAGATAACAATGGGAATGTGCCCCAAGATGACGTCGCTGACGTTGGCCCATCAGATCACCACTCACGGCCCGAGAACACGCAAGGTCGCCAAAGCTATGCGGACATCCGTGTAGCCGTTGCTGAGCGAAGGGAACGCGAACAGTCTGAGAAGACTGACGGAGTTTCGTCTCCCATTCCTATTCCTCAAGGGAGTTTTAGGGACAAGGCGAGATCGCCTAGCATGTCAGGTGGTCTCGTGACTTCGTATTCTGCTGGTTCGACTTCTCCGGCTTCGTCCTCGCCGAAAGCTGTTCAAGAAGGAGGGATGTCCACCCCATCTAAATATGCTATCCCATCACTGTCACGCTCCGTCGGAGACAACGTGTCCAATGATCCCTTCAAAGACCGCGATTTCACCGAAGTCATCGAAGATCGTCCTGCACATTCATTAATCCATACTCAGCCCTCTCAAGCGCGTACGATGACTATCCCAGGCATCCACGCCAGTCATCGAGGAGAAGTCATGTCCATGGGAAATGTCGCACCTGTTTCGCCTGCCTCAGAAAGCAAACCAAAAGGGCCAACTATCCAGAGTATGTATCGCCTGTGGAAGAGCCCTATTCTCACAGGACAGCCAAGTCAAGAAGCCCAAACGTCTTCAGCAACCTTATCTGGACGTTCTGACGCGACTGAGCGTAACCACGATGTTACTTCGCTGTCTCTCACACCCGAAGTTTCTCCCCTTCCACGCCCTGTCCCTCCTCCTCTCCCTCCGCGGACGATCCCTTCTGCGGCTGCGAGGCATACTCCAGAAGTCCCGGATAACTCCTCTGTCGCATCATCAGCGCTACCTACATCACAGTCCACCACGTCCAAGGATGAGACGGAACGCGTGTCAGTCGAGCTAAGTGTCACAGCTAGTGTGGAGGAAGCTGTCGTGGCAGTTGACCCAGCGGTGCAGGCCCTAGATCTCATTCCAACTGCGGTCCCGCCCTCGGTCCAAGATAATAGGCCCCCATTACCACCTCGGAGAACACAGGCCCCCGCATAATGTTGCACATTCCGGCGTTTCTTTCATCTCTTGTTGATGTACCTTTTGCACTCATCTTGTCAAGTCGCACTTTTGCCGTGTCAATTAAATAACATCTTTAGTACAACCAACCCTCCTCACAATATTAATGGCATTCTGTAGCAGTCACGCTTTTTGGTGGACGGAGTCTGTGACGATATGTGACATTTCCTGCCAAAAGCGTGATAGCCTGTACGTAACGTCTAGTGGGTCAAATGATAATCTTGCGTAAAAGTGGCGGCGTCAAACATCAGCTGAATAAGTGTGACCTCCGAAAAAGTAGTGGTTGTCAAGGCGGTACTCGTCAACGACCCTGCGTTAATCATGAAGTTGAGATTTCTGACCTGATTTGTCGAGGACAGGAATTTGCTGTGTCGCCTGCCAGCCAGTGGGACTCAGCGTCTGTGTCAAGCGGGTTACGCTCGTCGTCGACACCTTCGACATGCAGAAAGGCATACTGAAGACATACTGAAGAAATTGTTTCAAATTACCCCTGTTGAAACGTTGTCTCAGATCCGAGTTACAGTCGTTTTACGGGAACAAACATTACGAGCCCTGCACGGGTATTCAAATTTACTGCAAGCGAGGCCGCCTCGACTCGACACCTGTCGACATTTTTCTCGGATCGTTTCTTCATTCTTCAAGCTGACAACTGCTCTCTTTTACATACCTTTACGACGTTTAACACGACCGCCTTCTTCTACCTCGCAAGATACCACCCCCCCTACTACATCGTTACCTGAACGGGATGGCTAGTACTACCCCACCACGCTCTCACTCCCCTCATGTCATGGTTCCGAAATGTGGCCATCCCTTGCAGATATCGCCGAATCTCGAAGCCTTGCTCGAGCACGACGACCGGACACGTCGCAACAGCGGGTCACCCACGAGTCTATATAATCAGATTCCACACCTGTCGTCATCAGGATTTGCCATCAGTTTACCCCCTCCACCGCCCCGTAACGCTCAGGCTGGCAAGAAAACTGGATACCGTGATCAGGAGACGGCGTCGGTGACTCGTGCCAAAGACATACAGTGGAAGAAGAACGCCAATGCCAATTGTGACTCGTGGCCCAACTCGCTCCCCGTTTGGTCATCAGACAGTATGATGACCCAACCAACTTCCACTGCTTCCTCTAGATCGGTCACGCCCAATCCATATATTAACCCCACACCTCTTCTGGCAACTATAAACACGCCAGATAGCCTGGAAGTCGGTAAGGACTGATTCACACCATGTTAGTGAGATTGGCTCACACGGCTGTTGTAGATGAGTCTGTTCTGCCACAGCAGGTTTCGAAGTCTTGCCTTAACGAGCATAAATTCGGGCCTTCGCGATCTACAACCGAGCCTCGCTCTCGTTCAACTGCACCCGATTCAGCCCATCGCTCTTCACCAGCTTTTCACAAGGTAGAAAGAATTTTAAGCAAGGGCAGGGACTCCCTCTCCCTGAATCTGTTTGCGAGCACGGCTAGTGCGCCAAAGTTCAAACTGGACAGCCAAGAATCCGATCGTCGGAATTCCCGCACTGGTTGCGTAGACTTGAGTGTCGGGCATCCAGCAGTGCAAGGTAATCCATTATTTACCCATACGTGTTAGCCTATTGAATGCTATCCTTTTGCAAAATGTAGACAACCAAAAGCAACAGGTCCCTGCAATGCCAACTCAAAGAGTTTCTGACCCATTTTCCGGGTTTGGTTGTGAAGATATAGCCACCGTAGTATGTGCTTCTTCGGCTGTGAGGGCGGGATCTCACCTAAATCTTATCCATCGCAACAGTTGTCACCGAGGTCGATGACACCGTATCTTAACACTTCCCAACAACAACCACATCTTGCGCCGTTTGAAGGATCGTCGACGCGTTCTCCATCGATTTATTCAGAATCCTCATACGCATATAACGACGGCAGTTCTGTTCGGACACACTGCACGAAATCTCTCCCTCATTTACCCCTTCCTTCTATGCATTCTAGTCAACCGCCACGACTCCAGCCTGTTGAGCG
This sequence comes from Paxillus involutus ATCC 200175, assembly GCA_000827475.1. Classification (NCBI taxonomy): domain Eukaryota; kingdom Fungi; phylum Basidiomycota; class Agaricomycetes; order Boletales; family Paxillaceae; genus Paxillus; species Paxillus involutus. Next base: position 2,542,690 of record KN819323.1, read on the forward strand.
TGTCACAGGCAACGACCGACCATCCTTCATGGATCTTTTCACTACATCTACATCGGACAACGCAATCATTCAGAACGTCCGGAATAGCTCGGAGGAAACGTCACCAACTCGTTTGCAACATCCATCACTAACCATTCCCCTGTCCAACTTTTACTCTAGCTCGTCTCATAATATTTCATCGACCTCTCTTGCAAGCATGAAATTCGCTCCTCCTAGTCCCACCGCTCTCGTTGAGGATCTCCCATCTCCAGTATACCATCGCTCAAACTCCCCTTCATCATCCTCGATCGTACTCTCTACCATGGAATTTGCCCCACCCAGCCCTTCCATTGAACCAGTATCACCCACGTTCCCTCGACCGGTTTCTCCGGCTTCTTCAACGTACTCTCTTGATCCACTCGAGTTTGCACCGCCCACAAGTCCCGAACCCGAGTTTCTTAAAAAGACTCTTCCCACAGTCCCTGAGTCAGCCTTGGAATGTGGGAGGAGGAGTGAAGCAGACAAATACTTCGTGTATGCATCACCGAAGCCCGTTCATCATTCTGTATCACCACTGCCTCCTACGACTAACTGGCTTGATGCACACGAACGGGCAGAACGGATTCGACGAAACCGCAAGCTTACACAAGTTTTCGGTAGGACTCCTGCTGCAGAAGGACTAGCATCTGATGCAGATGAACCACGTTCCTTGAAGAGGTTACCACCTCCTGCGTTAGCTGGCTTACTCAGTGCCGCTAAACAGAAAAATCATCGGCATGCCGTGTCAGTTTCTGTTGCTGTCAAAACCCCTGGTCTACGCACAGAACCCACGACTCCGTGGCAAATCGATAATCTGTGGTCTCCAGGCGGTCGAAGACATTCTATTCCTTTGACTCCAACCTCCTTCACTTTCTTCGTCGATGACGCACAAAATGTTACGTCAGCAAAGGATCATTGTGGCTCACATAGCGGTTCACAGCATGGACGAGCCGAATCTCCAACATCATTCATTGATTTGTCAGACGAAGAAGTCACGCGTGATGATGCCTCCGCCTCCATCAGCTTCTTAGATATCCCAAACCAAAACAGACGCCAGCATTTCCACCACTCTTCTTCCACTCCATCTCTTGTCGAGACCCTCGATCCAGACGAACAGGCAGAAGTTGAGAGGCGCCGGAAACGAGAGAAGCTTGCGAAGCTCCATCGCTTTCTTGGCTCGCGCGTTCCCCCAGAGGCTGTCACTGGCTGTATAGTTGGCTCTCCTCCGCCTCCCATAGGGATGCCCGAAGAAGGCATGCGTGAAAACTGGCTTCGTGGGCGAAGGAGCGAGTCGGCTGCACCTCTCGAGTATTTTGACCGTGGCAAAGAGGAGCTAGATGAAAGGGAGAAGGCTCTTAATGTCCGCCGGGCCCAGAAAATGGAAAGGGTATGCCATCACCAGTCTTCTTGCGCCTTCACACTAATTAGTTCATACCCAGGTTTTCGGTACACCCCCGCCTCAAACGCTGTTCCACACTCGCCAAGGTCGCCCATCGTTACCACATTCTCAGCCCACGTCCCCTACTATTCCCAGCTCAACAACTGCATTCGCTGTGTCGCCGGATGTCCCTTCAGGCTCTCGTAACCTGAACCAATCCGCATACAAAGGCAAGAAAACTCACCGGCCGGGAACATCCGACTCTTCGAGGTGTTTACTTCCCCCTAATGCGGGCGATTCCCCGTCCATCTCTGGGTCGTTTTCAGATTCTTTCTCCAATTACCAGGACATTTTGGCCCTGTCTTCTGTCTATCTCAATTACCAGCACTCTCTGAATTCCTTAGTGGATATCATTGACAGGGTACTTGTTTGCTTTCAATCCAGTCTTGACCGTTTCCGCTCACCTTTCCCCAGGATGACCGTGAATCTCTCGTCGAACTTCACCGTTTCCTACGTGGGGAAGTCACCGAGTCCTCCCCAGAGGAAGAAACACCAGTGCATGTCCGTCGCATGTCAACTGCATCTTCACTCCGGTCCGAACGCCGTCACTCGCTTCCCACCAAAGCCTCTATGACATCGCTGTCATCTGAATTCACATTGTCTCCTGAGCCCAAGACATCAGATTTCCAGCTCCGCCGACGAAGAGCTGCAAAGCTGACGCACTTCTTTGGCGTTGACTACCGCGAGCTGGTTCACGATGTCTTGGAGAGCATCGAGAAAGGTGTCGAAGAAGAGCGCCGACGGGGAACCCTGCAACCTGAGGAAGTCCAGGTAAGTATTGACAAGTCTTCCTGTTCAAAGGCTTACGATGGTTGTTTAGGTGTTGTTGGAACGAGTACGAAGCCTCCGAACGCAGCAATCTTAATTATGATCTTTGTTTTGTTTATTCTTTGAGGCCTCCCACATGCAGTCATTATTAGCATTTATCACATGTACATCCACATTCAATTAATCCCATCAGTATATCGTGGAGCATGTAGGAAAGAGTAAGATTGAGGTATCATAGAATCACTGGGTCTCCACGGCACGAGTGGCACCAGAAAATGTGTGACTCATCCATAAACTGGGGTCGTCGAGGGTGGAGGTCTGATACAGACAATGACGGTGAAGAGGGAACATCTGGTACAGGAGATAGTCCCCTTGATGGTGGTCCATGTGCATGTGCAGCGACTTCGCTGTCGATCCTAGCTTTCAACATGCTCAAGCTGACCTGGCGCTTGTGTCGTGTTTCCGGCGAAAGTCCAACGTCAAAGACGGATCGGGTGGATGGAACAAGACTGCTCGACTTGTGATTAAATGAACCACGGTGCAAGTCCGCACTCGTTCGACTGGAAGGCCTTACGCTTGGAGAGAAGGGCCTTGGTGTTGCCCTCGATGCAGAACGCGTGGCAAGTTGATCCTCCAGAACATGAACTTGTCGCTGGAGTCGGTGTGCCTTGTCCTGCGCCTCGAAGACAGCGGTCTCCAAGGCACGAATCTGCGACTGGGCGGACGAGAGCTCCATGGCGTGTTGTTGCCCCTGCGCGCTGAGGATTTCATTATCCAATGACTGCAGTCCGTCGTCAGTCATGGGTGTCTTCTGGACACTTTCCAACTCTTCCTCCTTGGCCATGAGCTCGCTCTGCAGGGCTTCCATTTCGCTCCTGTAGTGATTGATAAGCTGGCTCTGCTCTGCTTCGTTTTTACGAGACGAAGCCAAGGCAGATTCCAATTGAGAGATCTCCTCTTCCCGACGCCGTGCTTCTGCATTCGACCAGTTACTGAGATCTGCCTGCCGCATCTCGGACTGGCGCATTTGCGTGCGCTCAGATTCGAACAGCTGGACAGCTGCTTGCGAGGACTGAAGCTCGGCTTCAAGCATGGAACAACCCTGCTGTAAGTCGGCGATGGTCTGCTGCAGGGATTGCTTGTCTTTTTCCCGGAGTGTATCTGCCTCTTTCCGCAACGTCGCTGCCTCCGCCTCTCGCTCCGACCCTTCGTTCAGAGCCGTCTCAAGCTTGGAGATGAGGGTGTCACGAGAGTTCTTGTCGTACTCCAGCCTCTCTATTTGCTCCATGAGTTCGAGTTTGACGGAGGTCAACTCAACGAACTTGGGTCTCATCTCCTCCAAAGACTGCACGAGCCTTGTACCTTCAGCCTGCAGGTCTTTCTGCGTCTTTTCTGACTCCTCGGCGCGGCGAAGGGCAGCGCGGAGTTCTCCTTGAACGTTCTGAAGTGCTCGATCGCTGGATGTGGCTTCGGAAGCTAGCTCCCCGATTTTTTGCTGGAGCTGCTTGACTGCGCTTTGGTTAAACTCGACTTGAGACTGGAGCGAGGCACGCTCTTCAAGTAGTTCGTCGCGACGAGTGTTAGCGGACTGCAGGTGACCTTGCAGCGTGACGCCATCGGCTTCAAGGCTAGCATGTTTGACCTCCCATTCTGCCTCACTCTTGGTCTTCAAGCGAAGCTGTGACTCCAAGTTATCTTTGTCGTTTTTGAGGTTGGTATGGGACTACGTGACACATCAATGGCGGGTGTACATGGTACGATTCGAGGACATACCTGTTGGAGTTTGCTGAACTGGAACTCGAGTTCGTCTGCACGGTCTTGCGTGTTCTTCAAAGACACTTCCAGTCTGTCTGCTCGATCGTCACTTTCGATCTGCTCCTCTAGCTCGCGGACCCGTTGTTGATGTTGATCGGAAGTACCTTGTACTTCCTCAAGCTCGGCTTTCCTGAGTTGGATCTCGCGCTCCTAGATTAGTGTCAATACCAGTCTGGTTCAAGTTGAGCATCGAGCACCCACCTGCTCTCGACATCTCTCTGACAATTCTTTCTCGCTAATAAGTGCTTCCTGGAGTTCACTACTTTGCTTGCCAGCAGTGGTCTCGAGTTCCTCGACCCTTTTGCCCAGATTTTCGGACTTCGTGCGCTCGGAGTGGAGAAGATTTTCCTTCTCTTGAAGATCTGACGGCGACAACTCAATAAACATCCACACAAAATACCAAAATAAAACTATACCTATTTCAACCTCCTCCAGGCGCTGCACGGAATCAATGAGGGATGCCTTCTCCGAAACAAGCAAAGAAATAGTCTGCTGACGACTCTGGTCCTGCTCCTGCCAGCGTTTGGATTCTTCTTGGGCCTTTCCTCGCATTGCATCTATCAGACCGCGAGCCTCAGAGAGCTCTCTTTCAACATGTGTTGAGTGACTCCTGACATTATCAACCTCCTGTCGTGCTGTACGCAAGTCCAAGGTGAAGCGTTGCACGTCTGTCACCGCGTCACTCAAGAGTTCGATTTCAACAACCAACCAGACGTACCGGATTGAAGAGACTCCACCCATTTGTCCACTTGGTTCAATTTTTGATCCAGTTCGCGACTGCTGGCAGCCGAATGG
>KN819323.1:2552362-2604724 GCA_000827475.1 Paxillus involutus ATCC 200175
GAGCAGCAAGACCCAGGACGATGATGGAAAAGAGTGTAGACAGGGCTGAAAAGCAGAAGCGAGGTCAGTAGGAGAGGCTTTTCAAGTGAATGTCACTCACCTAGAACAGCTATACGAATGGCTGAGATAACACCCATGGTTAGGAGACTGACTGATTGCAGGAGGGGGGATCGAGAAGATGGAATTTGGCTCTTCGGGCCTTTATATGGATCCGTCCGAGACAGGAGACGTGTTGATTGGCTCCCCTTTGTGGAAGCAACTTGACATCTTCGGTTTAAAATTGGAATGGGCCTTGCCACCGTGACGAGTCTCATGAATGCACAGCCTGCACAGACAGGTACCTCGTCTGCTGGAAGATAAGGTTAACCCAAGTTACCCCGAAACTCTGAGTACAATATCTTGTCCCTTTGCCATAGTTTTACGAGCCATCTTGGAGAGTGTCTGGAGCAGCCCGGACTCTGATGCCTGTCCAAGACAACGCAGCATCCCCTCGGAGAAACCTCCGAACGACGGAGCAGGTTACCACCATTAAAATGTTGGTGCCTTTATTGCACCTCGGTTCAATGATCAATTGATACGGGTCGCCAGGATCGAGGCTTCAATCGTTACTTGATGGGTAACCACAAATACCCAACTGGCAGCATTATCGTTTACCCGAGGATATAAGGTCCGTACCATACTTGATGAGCTTTATCACACTGACTGCCAGTGCAAGTACTGCAGATCTTTGCGTAAATCGCTCTCCCCACCGCGGTTTTGCACATACTCCCCAATCGATGGCGAGAACTGGTGAGAATACGTCCCTGTCCAACCTTGGATCTATACCAAATTTTGTCTGGACATTTCTGGCGCTTGGTAGAGTTGACAGAAAATACGTTGAACGGATGGTGAGTGGGTTAGCGGACTATCAGGTACATGGGCGGATGGTCATGGCGGTCGTAGTGACCCGCCTCGCTGTGAGCGCGTAAGCAGCGATGAGGGGGTTTACATAAAGATCCCCGGGGTGCGTAGGACGTTGCGTGAGCGAAGTGGCAAAGGTTTCCAAAATGGAAAGGAAACCCAATTTTTTCATGGTGGGACCGTGGGACACACAGATTCTGCCATCCGATGGAGTTGAACGCACTGTACCGTACAAACACCATACTGAACACTGAGTACCTAGATTTCGCGTCTGTAGCACAGTGCACGCCATCAGAAACTCAGTGCCAAAATTTCAGACATGCACCGGTACCTGAGGTAGTTATAATAATATCCACAGCAATGCGTTCAACGGGCCTTTTGGTGTAACGGTCTAAGCGGACAGCGGTCTCGACCTCTTACACCAGGTCAGGGGTCACTTACTGCACGTGACTCCGCCCCGGCTCCTCCAACACCTTCTCTCGCTCAGTCTCACGGCGTTACCACTCTGACAATCAATCTTTGACACTTTTCAATCCACTGGGGCTTAATGCTGGAACGCGAACTTCACCGTACTGCAAACTAATTTAATCCTCTGGGGCATCCCCCACATCCTCTCGCGTATGGAGATAGCATGCTGATCGCTGGTCATGCTGGCTTCCTGACAGGTCGCGAACATCAGCGCAGCGCAACCAGCCCGAGACAAATCCCCACTTTTTAAAAAAATCTGAGGACCTACCCTGCTGCCTCCAACAAGCCTGGGCACTCCATCATTGCAACGGTGCGTATAGCTACACCCTCACCATGGGGATCCCCCTCTGTCGACTGTCAACCTAGTAAGAGAGAAAGCGTATCTCTAGGCTTCATCGTGCGTTTTTTATACACTGCTGTAGGTTGTTGGGATCTCCGCCCACCTCCCATGGATACCGTTCTCACACACAGCTTGACAAGGTAAGTCCGATCGGGGACATGAGTACTGCGGGTATGTCCTTGTATTCCCTGATTTTGCGGTTGACGTAGATATCAGTGGCATCGGTGGCAATCACATGCGATCCCACTACCCATGCTGCCAGACTTACGAGATCATTTGCCTCTCGGTGACTCGGTGACTCCACCCTCTTGAACTTGCTGCTTACACAGACGCACCCAGCTGTGGTACTCGTTCCCACTTACTGCCGGTGTAAAATCTTCCCGACATTCTCCTCAGCTCTGATACTGATGCGCAATGATGGTATACGATTTCCTGTGGTGCTCAGTTAAAAACCCATGAACATTCCGAGATCGTTTACTTCAACAAGTTACCCCACCTACTTCGTGCACACTCTGCATTTCCAAACCTCCTGACCTTACTGACTCTTTTATCAGTGATCATGGACCGTAAGTCCCATCTGGACTCCAGTCAATCTCAGGATAGCTGACGATACCTTAGCCCAACGGACCGACTGGCGGATGTACCTCAATAACTTTCTTCAAGCTCGTTATGGTCACACACAACGTCTTTCCTGGTCTGTCACACAGTCTGGCCCCCCTCATGATCCTCGGTGGCAAGCTGTTGCCTATTGTATGTCATGCATTTCTGTATCATTCGTGACTATGAACTGACCAGTGACCTTTCCAGTTGATGGCATTGAATATGGGAGAGGCGTTGAGCGCAGTAGAGGCCTCGCCATGGAAGTCGCGGCACTGGCTACCTATAATGCATTGACATCTGGTAATAATTGAGCCATGTGACAAGGTGCTGTGCAGTACAACCTTGCACTACACGCATCCCCTGACGTATCAGGTGTTGGGTACTGTAGATGATCTGACTCTGGCTTGAGACCTGAAGGACCTTGATTCATATGTCGTCGTGTAGCGCTATCTTCCGTATCGTTATCCTGTGTTTGTTCCGCGTATCTTAGCTTTCAATCTATCCATTTGTCTCGGCTCGACTTACTGCCAAAGGATCACCGAGTCACGTGGCCCTGCTCAAGCTCGTTGACTTGCAAGTCCATCTTAACTCGCTTCCTTGAAGGCTGGACTTGAAGTTGCCGCGCTGATGGACAATAGTTCTAGTTCTCCGTAAAACTCATGCCACCCTACCACGCACTTCAGACCTCGTTTCGAATGTTCAATGCGTATTCCACATGTTCTCTCCATGATTGACCACTGGGCCAAACTGCACCGCAGTCATGCCCACCTAGATCGAACCACACGATTCTCAAATGACACCCGCTTGATTTCCAGTGTACCAGGAACTCGGGTCAGGCAAGTGTGCGCACCTGCTACGACGTCCCGACTCCCGAAGTTCTCCTCAGCATGCCTTTACAGGGCAAACAATTCCATAGGAGTATTTTCTCGGGTATCAAGCTACCTCCCTTCTCGACCGCTTCGAATGTAGATGTCTCTTTATACCAGAGACGGAATAAGAGAATGGATACAAGGGAGATCCTCATTTGACTCATTTTCCGACTGACGTGCTTTCAAGTTTTCAGGAAGCTGCTAAAGCGCGAGCAATTCCAGGATTGCCTGTAGGACCCTACCTTGGAGCGATCCAATGCAGATACCCGACATGAATACCTCGTGGTCATTTTTCTTTCTCTCGCTTCTTCGCACCAAGCAGTTCGATCGATACTGCGTGCAGAGAGCGCACCTTCGTTCATGCAAGTTGGCTATTTCGTCTATCATCCTCCAAGGTTAATAGCGACACCGCGATCATGGAAAGCGCGCACCTGCAGCATCATTCAGCTCCGTTGAGCATTGCCTTTGAACAATACCGCCGTAGTTAATATTTTGGCGATGTCCCCGCCATTGAACAGTATAAAGATTTTGGGCCAACGATGGAAAGTAGTCAGGTCAACACAGAATGTCTCCTGGTGTGTGGTTTCTTCGATTTCCAGCTATTCTCCAGCTCACTCGGCTTAGCCACAGAGCCAATTGTCGCGCTTAACAATTGTGGGCATTGTAGTTTCTTTGACCAAACGGCGTTCCTGACAATAACTATTCAGACTTACAATCCATCGGCTTAGCTGCTGCTGCCAGTTGGAGAGACTCTCAAACCGGGCCGGCTCATAGTCCGGAATGGAGGTCTGTGTGTAAAAGTGAACATTTACCTTTGATTTTCTGGAGTTTTTCTGATGCGTTGATGCAGTTTCTGGGACGGAGTATGGCGTAGGTACGGGGACCCATAAGCACCTTGCACGTGGCGCAGCGGCCACAATCGCCCTAGAGGCGCACAGAGCTGAGCACGGGGGCGGATGATGTGCTTGGATGGTTCTCAGTATCTCTTTTAACTGCCCAGAGTCGGCTCTCCAGGACTTGCATTTTTTCTACCTCGTTTTATTTTTATTCCCTCTCTCTTCCCTTGGTATCTACACCAAATCCCCTTGCCTGCTTTTACACCATTCACTTTTACATCTACATCTCAGACCCCAGTTTGACTCATTCGTTTCATAAATTTATTGTTTAACCCGTCCTATCACCGCGAGACCATCCAGTGCACTAAGCTACATTGTTTCAGAGGCGACAACTCCGGACTTTGCTTGGATTGACTGAGATCTCACCAACATGCACAACGCGCACTCTTCGTTGCCTCATGTACGTGCGACAACGAGGAATATTGCTAAATTGGTCACACTGACAGGCACTTTTGGACTGACGCTTTTGATAGCTCCCGCAGCCTTACCTGCGCAAGATTATCGCTGTGGAGACTTTCCAGGAAACCGGCACCTTGGCACTTCTCAATCATGGTGATGGTGCGGTCGTCGGACACTGGAAGTGAACTCGGGCCATAGACCACCGAAAGACCCGCAAGCCACCAGAATGAACCTCCACACCTTGAACACGCTGGCTCATATCATTCGCCTGCAGAGCATGTCGAAATACATCCGTGCATATCGTGGACAATCGCAACTATACTCTACGCAAGATCTTCAAAATTAACCTCGTGCTGTGATTGGAGCCCCAACATCAAATGTTGCCCGAATATATTGTTCCCGCTGTCGCTGGAAGTTTCCTTATCCCTTCTTGCTCGCGTCAATTTCGAGCGCCAGTTGCTCTTCCATCTGCCGATCTGACGGATCTTTTGGCTCGTATATGTAGCACGACGATCCGCAGTAAGATCGTGCGCGTCATCCGAGGTCGACGGAATTCCTGATAGATTTTGCCAACTCTCACGTGGACCACACCAATGTCGGATCGGTCATTATTCTACTCCGGGGTGGTAACGTCCAAGACCAGCGTCAGGTTCTTGTTACTCGTGCGTTATCAGTCGGCACAAAGGTGCCTCTCCAGCGATCTGTAGCCAAGGTAAGTAAGCCTCCGGTGTCCATTGGCAAGCTCTAGTCTTCAAATGGGTGTTCAAGTCAGTGATCGATATGAGAAACTGATCGTCTTTTCTACTGCACTATCTTCATGAATCTCTGATCGAGCAGACTAGAGCTTTTTCGTGGACACACCTCGTCAGCCATGGTGGTGGTGGTGGTGGTGGTGGTGGTTTGGTTCCGACCCATACCAACGTACTTTTGGATCTGCTGGTTAACTTCGTGGAAGCTTAAATACGATGGAATGATCATGGAGGACACCCCAGACCAATTTCCTTTGACATTGTCAGTCCTCACTACTACGCCAATAAGCAACCTTAACATCTCTACTCTTCGCACAATGGCTAACGGAGGTGAGTCTAGCATTATTTTGATGTCTGTGCGGGGCAACTCACGATGTTATAGTATATACGACCGCTCTGAACAATCGTAAGCTGACTACATATTTTCTCTATTTTCAAACTCACTGAGCATTGTGTAGATTTCCAGGGACTCCAGCAGCTGGAATTGATTAGCTGGATAGATTCTTCCGAGGGCCCTCCTCATGCCTTGGTGTGGACCGCGACCTGCAGGGGTAAGTATGTCATTTAAATCATATGAATTTGTGGAATAATTTTGCCATCATAGTTAACAACCAAGTGCTCGGGGTTGGTACCGCCAATAAACTTCGCGATGCAAAGGAACAAGCAGCAGAGGCCGCCTGCCAGGCTTTGGGAATTGCAGCGTAGATCACTGATATATCATACACACTCTATACACTGTCAATCCTTGTCAATCCGACTTGCCATCTGTAACAGTTTGTCAGGGTCGCGGAGTTTCCAAATAGGGAAAGAAAGTTGACAGTGACACCAGTTGCAACACTTGCTCTCTGAACCTGCGCACGACAGCCTTGAGTTACTTTAATATTATAGACAAAAGTCCCGAAGACCATCACACAGTCCGATGTCTAGACGTCTGACACCGTATCTTTTTGCGGGATTGCTGGGTGCGGGCTATATCACAGCATCGAACTGTTCTCGCAACTGACCAATGCTCGTGTGGCAGGTGCCATCTCAGGTGTTTACATTTTCAAACCGGTCTTGGAGGAGGCTGTTGCTGCAAAGTGCGCATATAGGTCGAGCGAGTTTACAAAACTAACAAATTCTAAACCACTAGGGAGATCCGAGGGGCAACGGAAGGAGTTGGCAAGTCCCCGGTTCCTGAGCACCCTCCTGTAAAGCCAAATAGCGTCTGACGGTCCTTCCTTGAACCCGAGATGAACGATACACTCAAACGCTGAGGCTTAATCGCCAAATTATGCTGCGAAACATCTCACATTGACAATTCCTCACTGAACCTCGTGCACTCGCTATGGTACAGTTTCGCTGGGGAGATCTGGTTTTCGTGCCAAGTTGCGCTCGACCCTAAATAAGTGTAGCGAATTTCCGTTATCTCCATTCTCTCTTGTATGTGCACCAAAGTACATGACACCCCTAGCGATCGACATCCATTCTCGTCGCTCTGTTAGTACTCCCAGAGACCGCGTCCCGGCGTTCCCATATCTGACACACGTGTCGGCATCAGGGCTCCATTTTAATTAACAGGGGCGAGACGTTTACCTGCAAAACAGTCTCGCCAAGGAAGATCATTTCTTTCCGCGTCTCCTCGACAATGAGATCCTGGACTTGAAGCCACTTTTCGCCCTCACCGCCTCCCCCTCCAACACGGAGATGAACCTTCCAAATCGTATTTTCCTTGTCGCGCGTAGTGCCCGCTACTGATTCATGAGTGACGTTCGCGATCAGATCGTAGACCGTTGGCGGATGCGAGGGTGGTGCATCGAGATCTACAGACAAGCCAGCGCAGATCAGTAAGACCATGTCGTTTCACATGAAAGATCAACACAACATACATTCACGGAAATCAACGCCCCTGAGTGGGAACGTGACGATAGTAGGGTTCTTCTCTTCGACAAACGCGTTTTTTGTGAATCGTTTGCAGTGAAGAATAATGTATCGCGGGAGACGCTGACATTTGTATCTCCGCAGCTGACCTGCTGATTCCTGATCGTGCAAGGCTATGAGCGTCAGAGGGTGCGTGCGAAAGGCGAGGACCTTGCCTGCGTGGTGACACCGTCATACTTGGCAAGCACAGAATGGATGCTAACTTGTGGGATAATATTCTTCTCAACTGCGTCCTGAAACAGAGGTGGCGGTGGAAGATCCACTGCTAGGAAGAGGAACGGCGATACTGTCGACTTGATGTCTGACGCGCGGAAACCATAGATCGAAATGAGCATGGTTCTTTACACGATTCAGCGTGCAAACCTCTGTCAATATCAAATTTCGGCTTTTCGTTCCCAGCCTCGTCGGGTTGTACGATAACTTGCTGCATCTCCACGCGGAGCTCGCCCTGGAACGTTGAGAAGATTATACCTGTGCGGTTCATGGATTACACGCCCCCAACAACTGCGGACGGGACTTACTCGAGTTCTTCTTCTTTGTGCCACCCATGTCTTGATGAAGCCGGTTGAGAAGCCATCCGAGGAATTCAACTGGGTCTCCTTGTTTTTCCAACCTGAACTTCCCGGCACTGGCACGATTGACTTCCTGCAGGAACTCGTGTGGACTAACTTGGCTCTTGAAAAGCCGTGGATTCCAGATTTTCTTGGCAAGTGCTGCGAACCTCTTGACAAGCTCCGTTTCCTTTCCGTTAAATCCCGAGAGAAGAAAGTAATCTCGCAGCGGAGGGACATGAAGAAGAGAGTGTATGATGACATTCATGTGATCGTTACGCTTGATGTTGTTTAGACCAATGTACCCCGGAAGATAAGGTTTATGTGTGAGATCGTAGGATGGTTTGGAGAGGTGAAAAGGTGAGGAGAGGTTGGCTATTTTGGCTCTTGTAAACTGGGGGTTTAGCACAAAGGCAATATCTTCGAGTGACGGGTCCGATACGAGATAGCCATCTGGGAGGACATAGACCTGATAACCCATTGGGTGTAAATCGCCGCGACACATGTTAGCAGGAAGCTAATGTACCTTGGTTGTCTCGAGATTGATGAACACATGATGGTCATCATGAATGGAGTGAGCGTACGCGTACGAGTTGCGGCCTCGGCCTTGGAAGTACTTTCCGCAAACTAGACAACCATATATGTTGATATTGGACATCGAGACGGAGCATACTTTCTCGAAATCAAAGTCGAGCAGGGCCCTGTTAATCTGCGAAGAATAATGAGAGGGTGTCAGAAGCTGTAGAGGTGTGCTGGCGCACGGTGTCGAGGTATAGATCTGACGCCTTGCGCTCCTGTGCGGAGGCTGTAACGTCTGAGCCATATGGAAAATCCAGATCATCATCGGATGCAGGGCCAGGTGGTCCATTTCCGTCGAGCTTGTCGGTTGGCTCACTGCTGCGTTCCTCCGAAAGGGAGTCGAGTGAATTTGGACGGTGTTCGACTCTGGCTCGTTTTGGTGGCGGTTCACCGTCCGCAGCGGGGAACTGCCTTGAGGCCCGCGTAGAACTTGAATTAGACATAGGTTTTCCGAGGGAGAGGATGTCGAGCAACGTAGTTAAGCACGCGCCGAAAGTTCGTAGTACTAGTATACCAAGTAGAACTATTAGGTACACTACCTAGTCGATTACATAAGCCACTATTGAAGTGAACAAGAAACGTAGTTGACGTCGTCAGACAGCGTCGACACTCTGTCAAGATGATCACAGGCACTCGCGCTTCCTTGCGCGTGTTGCTATCTCGTTCTGCGCGCTCAAGCGTTTCTGGGTTTTCTTCGACGGCAAGCGCACATGCCGCTCCTCAGCCAAAGCCATCCTTAGCATTGGATCCAACCTTAAAGTCGTTGCTTCAGGCCGTCGACATGTCCCTAATGACCCATAAGCACGGGAGACCAGACGAGCCAACCGAATCGCCTCCGCGAGAGCTGGAGGCATTCGCAAACGACCATGGGGATATTGAATACTATGATATAGACCACCAAGACCATCTATCTGACGAGCCTGCAAGACACAGGGAGGACCGTAAATCACCTGCGGCCCGATTCGGGAGCGACGGCATTGGCGCGGTGGTGTTACCTCCTGAGCTTCAGCGCACCGTCACTGCACTCATTGAAGGTATGATTTCACCAAGATTACCTTGTCGTCGTCTTTCTTGACCAAAGACAGGCACGGACAAGACACTCTTACACAGCGATGCAAAGCGTCTGTTTGCCGAACAGGGTGCTTCCGGGAAAGCTTGGGCCACAGCCTATGACGTGGAGTATAAAAATCGCAAACAAAGTTATCGTCACTTCGAACGCGACGGAACTGCATTTGCGTCTATCATCCTCCCTGCACATTATTCTGCCATATATGCGGTACTGCACCACGTGAGGCACAGACTGGGTGCGTCCTGGAACGTGGACAGGGTGATTGATTGGGGTTGTGGAACAGGGGGTGGACTTTGGTATGGCGTTGCTGCTCGTCCACAGGAATGATTGGATTGTTCAATCACGTTGCATATAGGGCAGCGCTTAACACATTTCAAAAGACATGTCTGACCCCAGGAGAGGGACCATTGTTAGCCAACTCCAGTATAATCGCCTACCTTGGTATCGACAAACGTGATGGCCTTGTGTCGGTAGGCAAGCAGCTTCTGCAAGGTGTGTGCTGTGCCTCTCTCTGGCTAATTGCTGAAATCCCCCTATGTAGAAACCAATTTGGGTGCATTAAGCGCCACTTGGCAAAGGTCCTTTCACGAAGATGATTGCATAGATCCTGCTGAGGGTCACGATGCACTTGCCCTATCTGCATTTATGCTGTCTGCACTATCTACACCGCTCGCGAAGAGAAATATGGTAAAGGAAATGTGGGACAGCGGTGCACATACAATCGTACGTTCCAAGTTTTTCATCCACTCTATTTTACTTTGCGACTATTGTTATACATTTTGGCGGCGTTGCTAATGGTAGATAGATTCTCATCGACCACAATTCCCCTGCGGGTTTTGAAAATATCGCGCAAGCTCGTCATCTTCTGCTCGAGATGGGCCGGAAGGAAATGGAAGATCTTGAAACGACAGACACGCCTTTCCGTGGTTCGCACGTTGTCGCACCCGTAAGTCACTTTTTTTTTCACACTCGCATGATCCCCCTGCATGTCGCCCATTTTTCTCTGTTCATTCCATCCGAAGTGGAAATACAATACTGAAGGAAATGCTATTTGCCCAACCGTTGGTTATGCAGTGTCCACACGATCACCCCTGTCCTCTCCAACACTCCGGCTCATCCCGGCTCGTCTGTGGCTTCACCCAGCGCCTGCAGCGCCCCACGTTTGTCCGACGCACGAAACACGCAAGGGAAGGCCACGAGGATATCGGGTACTCATATGTCGTCGTGCGGCGGGGGCCGAGACCGGGTAGCAGTATGCTAGGTGCACGCGGATTGGTGGGAAGGATAGGCGGGGTGGGGAAGGAGGCGATGGAACGGGAGGCGAAGGCGCGGACAGGCGTACCAAGGGAACTAGAGCGTGCCTATGAGAATAGGCACCAGCACATGATCGTGCATACTCCATCGCCATCAGTGTCGGAGTCAACGGCATGGCCCGCACCATCACAAGCGCAATCACCGTGGCCACCTGCGCTCGACATCAACTCCATCCCCGCGGATCAACCGCACGCGCAAGTTCATGTGCCTATGGTTGATGATGGTGTTGGTACCGTTGATGCGGAGGTGCTTGGTGAGGCTAGCGTACGTGTTGAGGCCGTCACTTCACCACGAGGTGGTGTGCATTCGCCGGAGGAAAAACCGGTGCGAGCGCAAACACAGAGCTTCTCGTTACCATCAGCAGCATCGACGCCATCAGCGTTGAACCAAACACCAGCCAAAATCCCTTCCGCGTCAGAATCAAATTCTGCCTATTTCCCATCATCATCTAGTCATTCAGAAGCCGAACCAAGATTTGAAACGGCACCCAGAGAATGGGAATCCCCGTCGAACCTCGAGGGGGCTTTGAGGCGCGAGGCATATGGATGGCCGCGGCTCGTGTTCCCACCACTCAAGAAGAGCGGTCATATCATTATTGATGCGTGCACGCAGGAAGGTTCGTGCCCCCTACTTGTTCTTTCCCATCATCGCACACGTCAACTACAGTCCTGTGTCTATGGTTACATCGTCCTTGGGGATGGAATTACCGGCTAACTCTTTTACTCTTCCTCTTTGTGTCTACTAGGGAGAATAATGCGCCTCACGATCCCCAGGTCACAAGGTAAACAAGCCTTCTACGATGCCCGCAAATCTTCTTGGGGCGACATCTTCCCACACCCACCCAAGAACAAGCCTATCGAGCGGTTCCAGCCTCCCCAAGCAGCCTCCAAGTCCAACTCAGCACCCGAGGGAACAAAGGGATCGGACATAGGTAAACGCTCGAAAGGACGAGACAAGAAGAAAGATAATCTGGACGAGAAGAGTTACGCGGCAGTTGATGAAAAAATTCGGAAGGCACAAAAGGCTAGGTGGAAGGTTTCTAGGAAGGAATTCGCTAATGAAGATGATGGGGAAGGGTTAACCGGTTTGGAGGAAGGAGGACAAGCTGGGAGCCATCACTAATTTATCTTTCTCCTTCACTTCAAAATTGCTTCCTTGAACACCACTCCTTTCATGGCGATTTCTTGCTCTTTTGCGTAGAAGACTGACATCACTCACGAACACTCGTTACACATCCCACCACTCACATCTAGCTCACACATATGCTGTAGGCACCGTATTATTATATTACTGTCTGTCGCCAACTGCTTGCCATTGGAAATTCATGCACGGTATCTACCTCCTCCCGAGCGCCCTTGCCAACGCGGATTAAGACATCAGATCAAAATCAATCATGGAACAGCTAGTGCAGACGTTATGGTTTTCATATCCGACCTCCAATCACCATTGCCAACGTCTAACGCTGAGAGAACCAAGCTGTACGAGCGTCGTCCATGTACACCCACCATACCAACTGATCCCGCCATCCATCAGATATCCTTTATCTGAATGCCGGGCGCCTGTGTCGAGCTAAGAAGTATTCGGGTGATGGCATTCACTGCATAGGGTAAATCAGTCAACTTGTCAGGATGCCGAGAAGTAAGATGGAATGGCAGTGGAGAATGGACAATGATGCCAGTCACATCAGATAGAGAGATCAGGAACACAGTGACAGGCGAAAAGGGAACATGGCAGATATGAGAATGGTAGACGTAGGGGGGGCGTGGATCGCGCGCGGTATCTCGGTGATTCGGAAGAAGAAAATGATGCGCGAGAGGTGAACAATGTCTGGAAAACCACGACACCTAGGTGCCGTGGGGTCCAGAGACAGACCCCACAAGAATAACGAACGAGGACTAGAGGAATGGATGACCATCACCGAAGCACATCTCACCAGCTCGCAGCAGGGTCGAAAGTCAAAAAAAGACATGAATGGAACACAGGAAACACGACCCAACCAAGGAGGGAAGGAGAGTTGGGCTATGCAACACGAGCAGGAAGGCAAGGAAATGATGGAAGGGACGCAGAAAGAGAAGAGCGGAAATGATCACGAGACGGGTTACATACCGGGTTTGACACTCTTACTCTTGTTCTTTCCTTTTTGTGCCTTGGCTTCAGCCTCCGCAACGGCATCCTTGAGATTCCCCGTCGCTCGTTTTACATTGAGAACGAAATGTTTGACGTTTTTCACCAAGTCCTCCACGGGGAAGTGCATCTATGATGCCAAGGCACAGGATGCGCGGAGACGGGGGTTGGATGGAAATAGGACCACAATGATATGCGATGGTGCGATCGCCGGAGACAATGAACAAGGAACAGAAATTCGTCAGACATCCCATTCCAGCTTCGTATACCAAGTAAATTCACCCAGTACCCACCTTTCCAACAGGCATCCTGATTGTTCCTGTCTTGTCCCCTCTCCACTCCGTAGTGCCCTGAAGCCTCTGAACATACCCCTCGATATCATCCGTGACCGTTCCTCTCCTTTCAGAGGGCATAAGCCCACGAGGGCCGAGGATACGGCCAAGTTTTGCGCTAATACTGCGGATGAGGGAGGTCGTACAGAGGATGGTAGTACAGTTATTGTGTTTGCCTTCCGCAACCTATGTAACAAAGACATTGATTTCGGAAGAAGGAATAGGAGCAAAGAATCTACCGCTTCGACGAGATCTAGTCCACCGACGACATGAGCGCCTGCTCTCCTAGCCTCGTCCGCCTGTCTGCCTTCTGCAAAAACGAGGATACGGTACTCCTTCCTTGGCTTCGCCTCTCGAGGGAGGTTGATACGACCAGTGGGTATAGGTGCACCCCGGGACATAGCCGTCCTGATAACCAGTTCATACGTTGAATTGGGTCTTGCGACTTCCACTGCCTGTTGTTCGCGTCACAAGCAGCTTTCAGCAAGGTCCAAAGGTAATGCGAAGGAACTTACGCGAAGAACAGAGATCGCATCAGTGAGAGTCATCTTTTCTTTCGCGTATGCATTTCTATCGCCCTTGGCTGCCTTTTTCTTGGCTAGGAGGGCGAGCTGTCGCTTTGTGAGGGCCTTCTCTTTCTTTACGGGCTGCTTCGCGAGTGCGACGCGTGTCGACGAGAACTGGCGACTAGACACGAGCTAGAACGATTGTCTGTGTAAGCTACACATTTATGATTCGGGGACCTGCACTGACCGGCCGAGGGGAAGCATGCGCATTTCTGGCTAGCGAGACTGGCGAAGATGAAAACTGTCGGTAGTGTACCAACTGCAACAATTCACCGAGAATGCCTTCTGTGTATAACTTTTGCACTTACTGGGCTAACGAATGAGAACGTAGACCGCCGACATAGCAAACCGAGACTGGACGACATCAAGCAATGAGTTGCTACAGTCGAGTTAAGTGAACCAAGTCCAAGTTTTGTACTGGGTAGGTATTAAAGCAGTCGTGGGAATGGAGACCAATATTCTAGTCTTGTGCTTCAATTGCACTTTTTCACCAGCTTCAACGTCGCCATGTCACTGCTCAGGTGCACTCGTGCTTTCCCCCTCCGGGTCTGCCAAGGATCTGTGCGGTATGCAGCATCAGCGACAGACACGAACGACGCCGCCTCCAAACGCGAAACCATCCGTCGCCTGCTCTATCCCTCCAACGTCCGGACGGGTTCCTCCCCTACGGGCACCTGGCGTTCAGACGTAGGCCTCGCGTTCCAGCGCGCCATCCCATCAGCACAAGCACATAAAACAATCGAAAGAGCTTGGAAACTCTACCAACGCCACCTTCGCAAAAAACGGGATGATGAACTGAAGCGCAAGTATGAGTGCATGAGGAGGGCGATGCAGGAACTCGAGGAGATTGATCCCGTGTTGTTTAAGGAGGCAAATAGAAGAGAGGATCCAAGAGCGAGGAGTATGGTGGAGATGGAGGTGCTGAAGGATTGCTCGACGGCTGAGAGGAGGGCGATTGAGTCGAGAGTGAGGGGGCTGTTTCCCAGGGAGCTTAAGGTCCCAACAGACACGCCGTCAAAGGAGGGTTGGCTGCATGAGTGGAAGCCCTTCAACCGTCCACTATAGGTCAGGGAGTTCCCGTCTCATTTGGGGTTGCGCTGCTAACGCTCCATCAGCATGGGGTCTTTTTACCTCGGGAATACTCCTTTGCTATGAATCTGTTTCACACATAGACCATTCACTAATACGAAGGAAATTGAAAACGGCACAACTAATGCTTTACAAACCATTCAAAACGCAATGTCCCTTAGTTCGCTGAACCTCTCGGCAGGTATGCTCAGGAAAGGATCCGATGCGCCCCTTCCTGCCATCTTTGCGACCACAGCAACGTGGACTCCCTCCAGAGCTTCAGTCCATGAGTGTAGCGCAGCGTAACGCTTCTTTTCGAGCGCTTGGCTGTAGGTGAATGAGTGTTTGCCATGAGCCCTGGTGGGATTGGGAGACGTACGCGCGGTCCAACTCTAATCTCATCCCCACCTGGTCAATCCGACCATCAACTTTACCTTCCAGGATAAGCCCTATTAAGAGTTCCTCTACTTCCGCAATCTCCACGTTCAGTTGCTGCACCTCGGAGTCAGTCTGAAATCCAGTCGCCGGCAAGTCCAACGAACCTTGGCAAGGAACGAAAGCTCTAGACGCGTATAGGGCTTGATGAGGTCAATGAGGTACGACGTGCGTAGACTTCTCAAGAGTTCACCAATGTACGATCGAATGAACGTGTCGTCCATGATCGTTGACCGGTTTTCTGTGTCAGAGCCCGTTAGCACGACGCTTCGCCGTCTGCATCCCCCCGGACCAAATGCCTAACTGCCAACTAACCTTTCAAAATCCTCTCAGCTAGATGCACCTCCCTCCTCTGATATGCATCTACCAAATCTGTCATGGCCTTGATCTGCGGGTCTGACTTATACGGTTTCGTCTCTTGCGAGTCAAACGGGTTCACTTCGCTCCCCGTCAACATATTCGCAAGCACCAAATACTTTAAAACTTGGATACGTTGCGGGGATCCAGCTTCGTCGTAGTTCCGGAAGGACTCGAAGAAGTCGGAGGAGGCGAGAGACCATTGACGTTCGTTCATCCACATCTTGCCACCGCATTCTTTAATGACACCCATGATGCGTGGGTGGGGAATTGCGGAGCGGACATTGTTCGATGCGTTGTAAATTTCCTGGTTGTCGTTGATCAGGTTGTGAGATGCCACAAACAAATAAGAGGATGGGAGGTGGGACGTACCTTGAGCTTCTTGACGTTCCGCATCTCGTTGTGCATCTGAATCTCGAGCGCATAGATTTCGAGGAGCTGGGTGCCCCGCTGAGACTGATCCTCGTTATCCATCGCGGCTTTTGTCGTGGTATGGAGGTCACGAATAAGCTGAACATTGTTTCGTTACATGAGCTAAGGGGTTTGATAGGAAAGTGGACTGTATGCGTACCTTCTGTAATCGCCCGTATTCTTTCCTGTCAAGCCAAAGCTTTGCGAGCTTCAGATTCGTTTTCACTGATAATCTCTGCAAACCTCGTAGTCAGCACATACGGCTCTGGCTCTCTCCATCCCATGCACGCGCCTAGCCCTTACTAAAAGAGCAACCACCCAGAGGAAGAAAACTCACCTCATTCCTAGCCTCCTCAAGTGCCTCGTTCGTAACTGCATAAAATCTCTCAAGCACGTCAACCTCGACAGTCCCACCTTTACCCCCACCCACATAATCCAGTATCCCATTGATCGTCTTCTCAGAGTAATTTCGGGTGACGGCGGATTTGGTGTAGGTGAGGAGCTGGGTGTAGGTGGTGAGAGCGTCGGCGGGGCGGTGAAGGGTTAGGAATAGGAGTTTGGTGGATTGCTTGAGGGCCTTGAAACCCCTGGATTATTGGATGTGATAGAGGGTGTTAGTACTTGCGGGCTACCCGGAAAAGAGAGCGGGGGACGTACCAATCGCCTTTCTCAGTCTCCTGATCGATGATAGCTTTGAACTCCTTCAACGCCTGCTCGGGATCATCTTCTTTCTTCGCTGTTGTTGAATCCGTTCGATGCGGTGGGCAATGCGAGCGAGTCCGTTGAGCCCCTCAAGCCTGTTCAACCACAAGGATCGCGGAAATGGGACATACATTTCGCGGTATAGTACATATTCTCGACATCCGCGCTCCCTGACTCGTTGGCGTCGTCATTGTCGGAGTAGTCGAAGCCGTAGTCCTACCAGCATCACGGTCATCATTCGCATTCACGTTATTTTGTTAGTCAATCTGAGTGAATGACTAGCCCTACGACAACGGGTTCACAGAGTCAGAGAAAGACAATACCTCATCTTCACTGCCTTGCATATAATCAGCATCATCGTCATCCATCGTAGCCGTGAATCAGGGAGTCGAAGAAGGGGAGATAGTATGCAGTGGCCCCAAGAAGCGTAGCCGAGCCCTGTAGGATGACGTTCTCGACGTTTAGATGCAGGTTGTTCAGTGTGATGCAAGCTCACGCTTATGCGCCACCTGTGAGACACGTTCGGCAAGGCTCCTAGTCTTCACAGCAAGATGCATTACAATGGATGTATAGTACAAAAGGGTCATCTATGAGGGGTATGTACGTGGTGGAGTGAGATGCAATGAATGGCGGCCATGAGATGATTGTACAGAGATCCAAGTAACTGGTCGTGAGTTTGACAATAGGGATACAGTGCGCACGAGTGCATGAAAACTAAAATCGAGACAACCACGGAATGTACATGATAAATTCAGAAGATGGAGCCCTACCAATCAGGCCAAAGATCTGCGAGACTATTCGGGTCCTCTTCTGAGGCATCCTTCTGCTTCATCCACCGATCCGGGACCTGCACAATGTCGCATGCTCAGCAGCCTGCGCGCAAAAGAGCAAAGAAGGGAAACCCACCATTGAGAAATACCTTTCCATCGCACTGATGAAGCGCTGCCTGTACTGTTTCGGGCCAACGATAGTGGGCTCACCTTTGCCCCCTCCACCAAGGAACGCAGATTCTTTCACCCAGCTCTCGAGTTTCTTGTCCCAGGTGTATGTGCGGATATAGTCTTTTGTGACAATTCCCCGTGAGTAAGTGCAAATTCGATGGCGCCCAGAAGAAAGACAAGGACACGATTAGGGGGGAAACCTACCGACGATGCCAAGCACAAGTTCGTGCGTTTCGTTATCAACGCCCACAACGAGGGAGTAGTCCATGACATTGATGTCCGCAAGGAACTTGCTGTCGTTGTACAAAGCACCGCGCAAGATTCGTTTGGAGTGCTCTTTGAGATAGAAGGGTGAGAGGTGGGCAGCTAGCCAGAAGATCAGCGAGATTCAAACAAAGATCAAGTACTAACTTACTTTCGACAAGATTCTCGTCAAGCAAGACCTCGTTCTCCCTCCCAGTGGACTGTACATGCCGGTTCCGAGTTGATCCTTTCAGATCATAGATCTTTGTAGAAGTCTTGGTCACAACCCATCATTGTCGCCAACGAGACATGCATCCATACCTTTGAAAATCGACGATTGTAAAGGAGGTTCTCCATAACAAGCAGATTCATGTGCGTCACTTTAGCTTTACTCGCGCCCTTTTCTTTTGCCTTCTTGAATGTCAGCTTGTAACATCCGAAGACTTTGGCGAGCAATGTCGGGCGCTATGTGACAGGTGTTGGGTGATTCGTTCAATACATGAGAGCGGGCGAGTACGAACATTTCCAGTGACGGCAGAAGCCAAATAATCAAAGTACGCAGGAGCAAACGTTTCCATCATCTGCAGTTCAGCTCTCGAAAGTTCTTTCGCGATGAACCGGTCGTCTGGTTATACCAAGTTGAGTTCAGTAGTCCAGTCCAACAGAAGATTCGTTGATGCGAACCTCGAGTCTTCAAAAATGCCGACCCAGACTTGCCCCCATTAGTGTCCCACTTGACGCACCGCGACAACGATTCTATAATACTTTTTTCACAATCATATGTTCTTCGCAGAGCATCAAATTGCTCAGGATAGAGGATCGTACAGCTGATCGTCAGCCCACCGCTCTCAAACGCTGCCATCACATACACACAGTTAGCATCCTGAACCCCAAAACCCCAAACGCTGCACTTAACACTTACAAATTACCCAAGACATTTTCGTAGACGGAGACTTGAGTTCATCCGTAGGGTTCACAGAGTCTGACGTGTCGACATTGACGACTCCCCATGTTGATGAGGACTCCGCTACAGATTGATCGTCTGGCATGAACGCTTCTCCGCCTTCAGTAAGTTTTGGCTCGCGAGTGGTACGCTTCTCTGCGCGGGCTTTGGCCAGCATGTCACGGTAAAGCGGCGAACTATGAGGTCCCGATTATCAGCGCATAGGTTGAAGAGGAAGATTTGAGAAACTTACTTGAGCGCAAGAGCAATAATAGACGTAGGCTCGTCCGTCCGAACGACCATCGACGAATCCCTAAATATATGCTCTGGATCATTCAACGGATCCTCGTAGTCAAACTCCACACGCCTCGAAGGCAACTGGGGAGGCCACAGTCCCTGGAGTGCCTGTCTAAAGATTGAATTGCGTCCTGGGAGCTCGTCGAGCGAGATCGTCGGCGGCGTCGGTGGGTTCGGCACTTCCGGGCGCAAGAATGGCGAGGGGGGGAAGGAGCGGGATGGCTCGAGTTCTGCGATGGGAGGAGGGAGGGGTGGGGTGGACGTAGGAGGAATGGGCGCCTCTTCATGGACGGGAACTGGAACTGCAGGTATATCTGCGTTTTCTTGGACTGTGACAACAGGGAGAGTTGTGGATTGCTCGGGAGAAGACTCGGTGGGCTTGCGTCCATCATCTTCGTCACCACCTTCGTCGTCTGCTTCACTCGAACTATCAGAGGTCTCTGATTCGTCCTTGATAGCATCTTTGATACTCTCCAGCACTTCAACAGTCGCAAGAGAAGATGCAACAGGGCGTGCCTTGCGTCCGCGGATGACAGCATATCGTCGGTTAGCCCTTTCAGTCTCCCGGTTGATGCGCTCAAAGTGTCTCGCGATGTTTGAAACCTTTGTCCCAGCTCCTTGAGGGGGTCGCCTGAAAGGCGCCTTGGTCGCAGCACTTGACGTAGGCCGTGGTGGTAGGGATTCCCTCCTCAAACCTCTCGAGGACGATTTGCCTCTTAGTGTCCGTCCTCCTGCGGGTCCAGGAAGCGGTTTTGCGTTCTGCGGTGGTGACGATGGTTCCCCCAGTGTTGTCGACCCCCTCTTATCGGGGGACGTCCTCCTGGAAGTAGCCCGAGACTCGATGGACGATGCTCTCGGTATCCTCGTCGCATACTGCCCTTGTCTTTTTCCGAGTGACCTCCTAAACCTTGGCGCGGCATTTGCCGCGTACCCAGACTCGAAATCAGACGTAGAAGGCTTCTTGGTGAGCTCATGTCTGCGCTTCCCGCGAATGGCAGTGCGCGATAAAGGAGGCATGGGTATGTTCAAATTGGAAGAAATCGTGAGGTCTTCTTGTTCGCTCTCGGAGACTGGGGGAGGGACTGGTGAGAATGCTGTTCTGGTAAGTTCTTCTACGCTCGTGGCAGGGATGAAGTCTTGGTAACGCGCTACGAGCTCGGCGACACTGGGGTGTTGGGTAGGGCGGCGAGGGAGACGAGAAACTCTTGGAGGGGGACGGTCGACCTCAGAGCCATTTTGTTTCACCTGCTTTATCTGTGATTCACGCGGTAAAGAAGATCATGTGACGTGGACTCACCTCTTGGCCACAACCAGCCTGATCAGATAACACACCATCCTCTTTCGACGCTCCAATCGTCGAATCAGTGTCCGGGTCGGACTTCGTCGCAGGAAACGCAAGATCAAGAGGCGGAGCGATGGACAGCTCCTCATCACTCCTCAGCGACATCTCCTTCTCCGCAGGCGTCTCCAAACATGTCTCCAGTTCTGCCTCCGATGCCTCCGATGCACTCGAGATCAAGGAGTCTGTGGTCACACGCCTCCTACGTCTCCCCTCCGCCTCTGGCATGCTCGTAGAGGGTATATGAGACCCACCAAACGGGCTCACGAGCCCATACCGTTCCGGCCACATCGCGCGCACAGAATTGAACGCGGACACGCGCCGCCCACTCTGTGTATTACGCGGTTTAGGAAGTTTGTCAAAGTCCGCTTGCCATGCAACGATGCGGTCCTGTCTGAACGAACGGACTTGGTTGAGGGCGAGTGTATCCATGGGCGAAGAGTCCTTGTAGACGTTATTAATGAGATGGGTGATCTCTAGGCGTTCTGCTTCGGCGCGTGCGATGAGGGTGTTGATGTCCGCTGTGAGTTTTGCGTCATGTTCCTCTTCCCCAGTGGCAGCGTCGATACTGATGAGCTTCAGATCGTCCACGAGCGCGGTATACCAGGCCGTATTCCGCCTATGTAGCCTCTCGAAATCGGCGTTCTTGAGCTCGAGCTGGATTTCTGGGCGAATGCGGATACGCATAGCGGGATA
Source organism: Paxillus involutus ATCC 200175 (assembly GCA_000827475.1). Classification (NCBI taxonomy): domain Eukaryota; kingdom Fungi; phylum Basidiomycota; class Agaricomycetes; order Boletales; family Paxillaceae; genus Paxillus; species Paxillus involutus. The sequence goes on from KN819323.1 coordinate 2,573,471, forward strand.
TACAATCTCATGCAGCATCACCGGATCCGCTTGGAACCGCACCGTCATGCCTCTGGTAGCAAAGTATCTGATATGATGCTGGTAGATATTATGATGACACCCAGCGCCTTGTACGAGTTGGACATCAGCAGGGTAGAAATGAAGCTCGAGGAACTTGCCAAACGAATATCGTTGCATCTCTTCTGAGATGGGTATGAACGGCGTAGCGGAACCACAGACCCGACATGCACTCCATGTGGTGATCATATCCGGGGAAGGGTAGATGTTCCTCGCCTTGATCTGTCCATCCCATTGTTCGACGGCTACAGCCAATCTCGTCTCGTTGTGCACGAACACTTGGCAATGCCTCGCTAAAGGTTGATTACACCCCTTTCCTGCACACAGCGCCTTGGGGTCAAGGAATTGCTCCAACGTATCGTTCACTGCTTTCTCAATGAACTGACCGAGAGTGCGGTCGTTCCCTCCGTAAAACGAGATATAGTGTAAACCAGGCGCGAAACATGCTCGATGGAGTCCAAACTCGTCGATTGGCACCGTGTACGTCCATAAACCGATGCATTGGTACTTCTCGACGACAAAATCGTCAGCGTCTTTTCGGAGGTACCATTCCCAGATTCGACGTTGTTCTTCATGGCGGTATTTGACGAGGCTTAGCTGCGACTCGAGGGCGATATCTGTGGCCGTCTTAAGAGGGACACGTTCGACGGATAAGGGACCTGGAACGTTGATGGGGCGGGGGGAAGCAGAAAAGGAACCAGGGAGGATGTGTGCAGAAGAATTGGGCTGTGGCTCAAAGTAGCTCTGCGGGTCATCGACTTGCAGGTGTGTGTCAACCTCAGGGGAAGGTGTGCGCGGGAGGTCGGGGAGAGGAAGTGCTTCGATTTGAGCTTTAACGTCTTCTGCGTCATTGGCGGTCGCGGTTGGCGGGGCGACAGCGGCATGTTCGTTCTCGGGCGTTGGCGTCCCCGATGGCGCTTCCTTTAACCTATCGATGTGCCCTTTTTCTTCTCGTCGAACGAGATCGTCCTCCCACGCGTGCTGGACACGCGTGAGTTCTTCGTCTAGTTCTTTCATCCGCAGTATGGGCTGAGGAGGTGGGAAACGTAATGTCGCAGAGACGGATATGAAGGTCCTGTAATAGGGTTCGATGGATTGCTGTATGCGCTTCGAAAGCCTGAGTCGTTCGGCATCAACATCAGGGAGATCTTCCTCCGCCCCGTCCCCAATCGCCACCATATCCGCTTTCTCCTTGTCTTTATCCGCAACAGTCGCCAAATGAACCAACGACACAGACGCAGGCACCAATGCCCCACTCGCACTCGCACCCCCGTTCGGCTGCTGCCTCGCCAAACTCGCAGGTACAGCCTCCAACGTTAACGAAGGTAGGGTAATCACCGAGTCCTTCCAAAGATGAGTCTCCAACTTCAGATTCCTCACAATAAACGTCAGAAACCTCGTCACTTTCTTCACCCTTCTCAAAGTTTCAAAGTCCCCCCCCCTCAATATGATGGTGCACCCCATGTCGCGATTGCACCCTTCGAACCGCATGTAGGATTTGCGTTGTCCGGGGATGAGAGGGTGGTCGAAGGTTTGTACGCGGAACCGCGCACAGTGACCTAGGCGTGGCTCGAGCGCGAGTTTATCTATGGAAGAGAATACATCTCCCTGTGTCATGCGGGCTACGAACGCGGTAGCAGAGGGCTTCACAGCACGTGCGACGGCGATATTGTGCTGTGCAAGTGCCTCCAATGCGATCCTCGACACACTCTTCTCGACCATGACCACGTGTGGTCTCAACGCTGCAATCCTGCTCACCAGATTGCCCAGGTACTCTTTCTCCTGCCGGACGACCTGCCCAAAGTGAATGTATTGGCCCTCGACGCGGTGGAATTCGAGAGGGAAAGTGACGAGCATGACGCGTGGGTTTCGTTGGGATCTCAGCATCTGTTTATGTGCCACATTCTTGGTGATGACAGCCCCGTCGACGTACTCCGAGTCCGAGGGCGCCCCACCTGGGATTTTCTTGATCTTGACGTACCGACGAACGTCCATGTCTTCGCCTTGGTGGTAGGGAATAGCGGTGAACGTGAGCTCCCTGGCAATGCGAAGGGCGAGCCTGAGCAAGGTTTCTTCCCATTCTCTGACGTTGGGGATATGTTCGGTGGTAAGCATTTGACGGAGCATGATACGGAGATGAAACATGGAGATTAGGTTTAGTTCTTGGGCGTATCTACATCGAGAGGGGTCTCAGCGGGGAGATTGTGAATGCCGAGGAACGTGCTTACGCAGTGGAATCGCGCCTCGTCCGCCATCCCTCTATTGTCGGGAAGCTGTCCAAGCGACTCTGCACCCTACTCCTGATGAAGGGTGTTGCGACGTCGAAATCTCCAAAACTATTAAATCTCGATCGCATCGCTCCATACGTCCCTGGACTATCCGGTCCTGCGCCATGCTCCGGTGAGCTCAACGGAAACTGAATCGTGCTCGTCGTTGGCCGCTCCACATTTACCGGTACCGTTGACGGAAATTCGATCGGTGTCTTGGCTCGAGGGGCAGTAGCAGGTGTAGGGTACGATTGATCCTGTTGTTGATGCAGGGAAGCGGGATCTTTCTCGTCTTCAGTAAGGTTTCGTCGGAATGGAGCAGTGTCACGAACGGGCTCCCACTCCTGAGGTGACCCAAATGTGCTGTCTTCAGAACCTGATGTAAAGCGCTTGGTCTCTGCGATAGAGTACAAGTTGAAGGGTTCGTCTGTACGTCCAAAGAGCTGTGATGCTGCAAAAGGAGATTGTGGGTGGTGACCAAGGTTGAGTGTGAATGCATCTGTGCCGAGTTGATGAGCTGGGAATGGTGAGGTGGTGGATGAGACGACGGAGCGACGGTCGTCGTCGTCGTCATCTTCGACGTTGACGAGTTTCTCTAGACAAAGGTTGCATACTCGTACCATACCATCGTGACCGAACCGGGAGCCTTTAATAATATTGGACGCGCAACGCGAACAGAATATTTGACCTGGAAGGACTTAGGAACTAGGGAGAGAAGAGCAGGGGAGAGGACTTGCCACATATGCGACAATGGTGCTTTCTTCGCCAAGTGGTGAATACACTCTTGCAATCATAGCATTCCTTTGCATTCTCGTCGTCCATCCAATAGTCGCGGGACAGACCTATGCAAAATGCAATTGGTGACAGGGATGTGATGTGATTGAATGATCACGCACCCTCTCCCCTTATCCTGCGTATGACCTTTGATACAGAAGCAGACCTGTTGAGGGATGCTGTAGTGCGTATGCTGCGAGCGTCATCCTGTATAGGGAAACCAGGAATAGCTGTGCCGAACACGGCATCTGGACCCTCGTAAAGTGGAGTGTATTGACCACCGCGAGAGGGGGAACGGTCAGAATCATGACCGAAGGAGGGTGCTTCGAATACGACGGGAGTGAGGGACACGAGGGGAGGAGCAGGGATAGCAGAGACGAGCTTGAGGGAAGTGGGACGTTGCTCGGCAGTGGAACGTGACGAAAAGCCGGAGTTAGTATTCTGAAGAGCAGTAGCAGTTGGACGTCTCTGATCGTTGTTTGGAAGACCCTGGTGACCGATTGATGAGGGAGTGGAAGAGGAAGAGGTTAAAGGCGCGGAAAAACTGCTCTTCATCCGGGAGAGGAGGGAAGTGACGAGTGCGTAGGAGGACTGGTCATTCTCGTCCTCTTCAGAGAAGGGGTTGAAAGAGGTAAGACTTGTGACATCGTCTGCGACTTTTGTGCTGCTTCGTGATCTGGAAGGTAGGCCGCTGTGAGTGCTCTGTACGGGGGACTGAAGCAGAGGAGACTCCATGACGGGAGCGAGTCGATGAATGACCCCAAGTACGAGTTAGCGACCAGGGTCTGCCGAGTTCAACAGTACTTATCAAGTAAGGCGGTTCACTCCGACTTGCCTTATCTGGTTTACCCCTCACCTCCGTCGTGCACTCGGAAGTACTGCACATGAAGCCGAGAGTAAGCGGTGTCACTGGTACTATCAACTACTTCAAGCACCCCGGTTCCGGGCGGATTGAAGGCCGAGAGCTGCCATGCTACCGTGATTGACTTGAATATTGACCTCCTCACCAAAGTACAGCCTGACCTTCACTCAGAATCATTCTACCAGGGCTGTGCTTCCCATTCGACCCCTGGACCTCCGCCTCTCACTTTACCACTGCGTTTCTCGAGCCGCTCGAACGAGACCCCTCTCGCGTGCTCTTCGCAATCATGGACAAAACCCGCACTCCAACACCCGCTGCACCTCTCTCGGAAGTTGACTTCGCAGGCGTACTATCCTACATGAACACATCCCCAAATTTCCTGGTTACAGGGATCGGATGTTCCCAAAGTTCCAAAGAACACACGTAACGACCAATGCGTGCGGACTTCTACTTCAATATGCCCTTGACCTCCCTCTTCCGGTAGAATCGGTCTCCGAAGGGTACAATGGCAAGCAAGCGATAAGAATCACCCCAGTGTTCGAGCTGCGGAAAAAATGGGGTTCAAGTTCGAGGGTGTGTTGAGGTGGGATCGCGTCATGCCAGGGGACAGGAGGGATTTGGGAGAGGCGATGTTAAGACGGGGAGATCTCATGCCAGGAACATTGAGGAGGGATTCGGCGATACTCGCAATGTGTTGGGATGATTGGGGAGAGAGGCGTTGTTGGGGAGGATGGATAGGAGGATTTGAGAGGGCCCGATTATAACGCTCGATAAGTAGTGGTTGGTATCGTCGACCCTATATTTTTGTTTCACACGGATATCACCACCAAACCTTTGGGTTCGCTCAACATGATGACACTGGGATTGACAAGTCGGACAACTGGTTTCGTTCGTCGAGAAGGAAGGTCACCCAAGATATCCTGTCATATTGCAGTACAAAGAACAAATCCTCGCACATCTGCTTTCATCATAGCTTCCGCATTTGACTTGACTTCGCCTTGTTAGACAGTCCCTGAGCTTGATGCTGAATCTCGGCGTTGAACTGTTCCTTCGTCGCTTTCTTGTCTGCACGTCGCGCTTGACGTTCCACTTTGACAACTTCCTTGCGCATCTTTTTGTCTTCTTTCGACTCGTCGCGATGACGAGTGATGGTCACTTCAAGAAGTATATCTCAACATTCCTCGCGATAAAGAGGAAATGAATTGTGTACCTCGCTTCAGTTGTTCCGCCTTCCCCAAAGTGTCCAGCTTTTGATGTCCTTTATCACCCATCTCGTCTGTTTTGGCACTAGGAAGTCCTGTGCGCGGATCGAGTTTGATCCTTGGCACAGGCTTTGACGTCCGTGCTCGGATTATACGAGGATGATTCTCAAGGTTCGAGTACGTCGCTGCTTACGATCAGCACATCAACCTTAGCATATCGTCCAAGCCACTCACTCAATATAGTCTCGCAGTCCCACCCATCCTCTTTCTCCTTCGCATCATACCCCCTGAAAAAATCTGCATTACTCAGTTCCTCATCCTCCTCCTCCGTGACCACTACCCTGACTCTTTCATCCTGTCCCATGGCGCGTCTCAGCGTCTCGAGCTTATGGGCGCCCGAGTCCCCGGGTAGGACTGGCTTAAGCTTTCGGCCCAGCAACTCGTAGTTGTCCACGAAGTCGTCTACCATGGTGGCAAAATCTTCGCGGGAGGTTATTAGATCGGGAGCGGAGGAGGAAGAGAGGGAGGAGCCAGTGGAAGCTGTTTCGAGTGCTTCGTCATCGAGGGTCTCCTCGCCAGCAGAGCCATATTCTTTTTCCATCAGCTGAAGGGGATAATAGTAATCAGGTCGTGTCAAGGAGTCAGAAAGGAAACGCGCACGCGCTCAAAGCGCTCATCAAGGGTGAGCAGAGCCTCGGTACGGTACATTGAAGAGCTGCTCATGCTGTATCCTGATGCGTCGGATGTTCCTTTCCGTCTGCGTTTACCACCTAGGACGGGGAGCTTGGGAAGGTTGCCGACTGTATCGCCGCCTTCGGAATGTACGTCAGAGTCGGAGTCGGGTGGACGTGGGGCATCCTGTTGCTCCTTTTTGAATTTCAAGAACCTCGCTTCCCAGCTGTCATCCACCTCACTTTCTCCTTCCTCTGTTTTTTTATTCTCGCTTACGCTCTCTTCCAGTGGTCCGTATTCATGGAACTCGAAATCGACTTCTTCATCCTCGTCCCTCTCACCTTCACCCACTAGTTCCGCAAAGAAATCGTCCCCGGTATCATCATTCACGAACGCATCGTCCTCAAGGGCCTCCAGCACCTGTCTAAGATGAGGATCCATATCAGGCTGAAATCCCGCAATCGAGGAGGGCACCGCTCCCTGCGACTCGAAATTCCTCGCCATCTCTGTCTTCGAAGGCAGCGCTTCGGCCGGTATATCCTTCACGGATACTGGATCGTCGGACTTTACTTTGCCCTTTCCTTTCGATTTGGACTTATTATGAGATGTGGTGGGGGCTTCGATGAGGATGCTTTCAACGCCTGCTTCTTCAGTCCCGACTGCACGGAGGTGTTGCATGTAGTCGTAGTCGGTGTCATCAAAGTAGACACCATACAGTGCTGCCTCTCCGACATTGGCACGGACATCGTGTTCGATGTCCTCAGGAGCGAGGATAGCCTCTAGCTCGGCGCGTGTTTTGCCCTACATGGATACACGAGTTTGTATCATGGATAAAAGAAAAATATGGGTCACCAAGAGATGCACCTTTTTGTCATTGCCTCGTACAAAGGCTTTGAGTACGTGCTGGGAAGCATCTGGATCATGGATAAGAGGATCTCTTTGTGATCGGTGGACAAGCTGGAAGTGTTTTGCCCCTGGTTGCCTAAATATTGATTTTGGAGGCATCCGTTGATATCGTTGGTTACACCTATCGAATATCAATTCGCACTGTGTCAAACGGTGTAGTGAACTTGCAATGAACTTGTGATCTTTTCTCAATCATCACCTTCAAAGTTCAAACACGAGGCAGCCTGCGACAGTACTGCCTGTCTGAGACCAATTCCGTACAGCCACCCGGGTGCTACTGTATTACGTAAGCGTCTGTCGGTTGTTCCTTTGCTGTCAGTGGATTCTCGCAACACACTGGCTACTCACTCAAGCAGCTGGTGCCCACCAAGAAACAACAACGACCAAGTCCGCCCCAATCACTCTTGCACTCTCTACTCTCACCTTGCGCGGGACGTCGACGGAAACGAGAAAACTGTTGGTACGAAAAGGTTACATTGAGTGCGCTTGAACTCGGGTTGCAAGTTTAGAAGATGCAGCGCGAGCACTTTCGTCGTGGTTTCTCTATATAAGTTTCCTCTTTGCCCCTTGTTTTCGCTCAGACTGACACTCTGTTCGCGTCTCTACTAGTCACCAAAAAGTTGTCCTGGAAATCGATTTCTCTGGTCGTCTATGGGTCCGTTTGTTGTCATCTTTCTGCCCTGCAACGAGCGCTACTCACTACGGCAACTTCACCCCCTCATCTTTAGGGTTATACCGAAATCACAGTCGTACCGAATAATGCAAACCTACGCACTATCCATCTCCATTCTAGACAATGCAGTGCGTATCTTTTTTGCTGTGTCCCCTGTTAAACCATCCGGTTTGACACCTTTTGGGTTCTGAAGCGATCCATTCGGTGACTGTCGCGTCCCATCAAGCTGATTTCGTCCACCTTGATCCGCTCGCACAAATCAACATCTCGACACCGCAAGACTGTCATACCTACCCAGAGCTCAAGAGAAAGATTTATTCCGCACTCGCAGAGGGGGACGAAGGAGAGCTGTCGATCGCCATCCCAAAGGAGGTCTCGTTGAGGCAGTCAGGGCATGCAGGTCATTCAATGGCAAGTGGGCTTGCCAGCGAAGGTGAATACATTTCCTTGTTGCGATTTGTCTGACTTGTCGCTGGGTGCTCAAGTGAGGTAAAAATTTGTTCACAGTTGCGACACCAGAGCCGCAGACCCCAGGCCCCTCGTCACAGACCCCAGCTCCGGGACCGGAGTTCATGCCTATCGTTGTCCACATTGGATATAGCCTGAGAAATCCAGTCGATGGGATACAATTTGTGTTGCCCACGGACGCATACCCACACGTGAGTACATTTTTGGGGTACATACGTCGTCGGGATCTTTATGCATCATAGCGTGTTCCTCATGCATACACTACTCCTTCATCACCCGACGCTGCGAGGGGCTGGGTTCCTTGCTTGGATAACCTGTGGGAAAAGTGTACTTGGGAATTCGAGTTTGTTGTCCCGAGGTACCTAGAGGAGCCTGACTTGGCACACCGGAATGACGATGGCGAGTTCGAAGAGTTACAGGAGTCCATGCCAACTGTTGTGGTTTGCAGTGGAGACCTCGTGGAACAGGTATGTAGCGGTTCTTCACTGGTCCGCACCTCCGTATACTGACGATGGCGATTGTAGGTCGCTCATCCGAACAACTCGAACAAGACAATTTTCCTTTTTTCTCAAACGGTGCTGACATCGGTCCAGCATGTCGCTTTCGCTGCGGGGCCCTTCCATGTTTACCCTATTGCTGCTGATTCGACGGAAGAGGCGTCGGGCGTCACGCAACCCCTCATGCATGCGTTCTGTCTGCCTGGACACGAATCCATGCTGCATACCTCCACCTCGTTCTTGCGCTCGGCGATGAACTTTTACAGCACCGACTTTGGGTCTTATCCATTCGGTTCATACAAGGTGGTGGCTGTGGACGAGATGCCTGTTCAGCGCTTCGACAGCGCAACTCTTTCGTTGGTCTCCGTTGACCTTCTCCATGGGGATGATGCTATCGAACAGGTTTTCGAAACTCGGCAGGCGCTAAGTCACGCTCTTGCATGCCAATGGATGGGTATCAACATTTTGCCCAAGGTATGGTCCGACACATGGCTTGTCAACGGGCTCGCGCTCTACATCACGGGTCTTTTCATCCGGAAATTGCTGGGTAACAACGAGTACCGTTACAGGCTGAAACAAGACATGCATCGCGTCGTAGAGTGGGACAATGGTTCAGTGCCACCGATTTGCCAGCCCCAACATTTAGATCCACCGGACTCTGCTACTCTCCCATTCGTCAATCTCAAATCCCCCCTTGTGCTCCACATCCTTGATCGACGGCTTGGGAAGTCGGGAACTTCGCTTGGGCTTTCACGCGTGCTTCCAAAAATCTTCTTGTCTGCTCTTAGCGGCGAGCTGCCGAATGGTGCCCTCTCCACCCATTCCTTTCTGCGCACGTGCAGGAAGGTGAGCGGGATTGATCTACGCTCGTTCGCGGAACAGTGGATATACGGGAGTGGCTGTCCCGCATTCGGTTTTTCTGCGTCATTTAATCGGAAGAAGATGGCTGTGGAGATCACGATGCGACAAGAGGCTCCTGCGTACAAAGCTCTCGAACACAATGAGGTGTCGAAAGTTCTTTTCAAGCCTGTGCCGTTCTTCGAGGTACGTCTTTCCTGACATTTTGAAGGAGAACCGGTCTTATGGGACATTTCGCAGGGTCAAATGACTGTTCGTATTCATGAAGCTGATGGAACGCCATACGAACACGTCCTTGATATTCGGTCCCCGTTCAAGCGCTATGAAGTGCCCTTCAACACAAAGTACAAGCGTATCCGTCGAAACACCAAGCGCTACTTAGCTCGCCAAGCAGCGGCGCAAGCAGCAGCAGAAGGTGACGCCGAGGCCGCCGAGGCGATGGGCCTTATTGACATGGGATTCGGGCTTGAGATATGGGAGAAGGAAAAGGAACGAGAGAATTGGAAAGTCGCTGATTGGACGGAAGAGGACGAACAAGTCATGTCGGGGGCTACCTATGAATGGATCCGTATGGACGCCGACTTTGAGTGGATCGCTGCTATTGCGTTCGAGCAGCCTGATTTCATGTGGGTGTCTCAACTTCAGCGTGATAGAGATGTTGTCGCCCAGGTCGAGGTCAGCGCTCTCATTCTTGTTATTATTGCCCATTGTGTTGAGCTCTTTATAGGCTATTCACGCCCTCGCCAAACAACCGAATGCCATCGTTTCTAGCACGTTTACCAAGACCATATTGGTGTCGAATTATTATTATCGGATACGGTGTGAAGCCGCCACTGCGCTCGTGAACGTAAGTCGAAAGAGGACCTCTCCCTGTGTTTGGGTATGGGTACTGATGCCACTGGGGATAGTGCGCAATCCGGAGGCTTGAATTCTTAGGCCTCTTCCATTTGTTCAAGCTTTTCTTACGGTACTGCTACGACCCTGAGGATGCGAGCCAGGATTTGTTCTCACACACGTATGTGCCAAAGCCAAACGACTTCTCTGACCTTTCGGAGTATTTCGTTCGCAAGGTGTGTCAACACGTGTTTGGCCTATCCCCAACGAGGCTTACCAATGTTCGCAGGCACTTGTGCATGCCATCTCTCAAGTCCGTTTCGAGAACGGCAAGACCCCCGCGGTGGTCCGACAGTTCCTAGTGGATCAGTTGCGGTACAATGATAACACTGCGAACCCAGTAGGTTTCATCTGGCTTAAGACAGATCACACAAGTTTATTGGGCCACAGTACTCCGATGCATTTTACATCTGCACCCTCATCTCTACGGCAGCCTGCGCAACGGTATCAACCGCCTCCCCTGAGCGTGGTGAACTTTTAAAGGAGGAAGTGCGCTCTGAGCACAACGCCGAGGACATCAGTCTGATGAAGCAAGCGATTGACGAGATTAGCAGGTATAGGAGTATGGACAGGCTAATTCCTTCCCCTCACAACGTCGTGACGACGGCAGCCCTGGAGGTGAGGCTCTCCGCTCTCAATGCAGAGCGCTTCACATTCTAAATTGCTTCAGTTCTACCTACTTCTCACGGTTGCAAACCTGATTCCGAATGACCTGCGAGTCTTCTTCCCGCTCACTCGGTGTGTAGTAATTGGTCTCTTCTGGCCTTGTCATCTGTTGGCGTTGTGGTGCTAATCTGATATCAGTGAGGGAAATTACACACAAGTCCGGATTGCTGCATTCGATGGGCTGTTCATGTCCAAGTGGTACGCACCTGCGATCATGCGGTACGTTTTGGCAGTGATGGCCAATGATCCTTCGCGGGTCGTCCGGCGTCACGTAGCCCGATGTGCATGTCAAAGTTTGGCTCTCTTGGTATCCATGGGCGAGATGAAGAACGCGTTGAAAGATTCGGAGTCGTTGCTGATCGAAGAAGACGGATCTATACCTCCTCAAGCCAAAGAGACCAAGAAGAGTGAGGTAGACATGATGATCAAGGTTCTCCGCAAAGATCGCGAAATTGGCAAGAACGAAGCGTTGCGCGAATTCTTGATGTCGATCGCACTGTGAGTGAAACTGTCATTTATCCTGTTCGCCACGCGTTCGAAACTAACATTGACACCCATTCTCTTCAGTGCTCCCGACGTTGATCACGAAGTCCGATGGGGTATCATCAAACTAGCCGACATGGTTCTCAGAGGTGTCGAAGAGGCCCCACCTAAAGTCACTATCCACCTTCCTCCGACTCCTGTGGGAGAACAAGCCCCACAACTTCCACTGGTCAAAGCAGCTGCCAAGGTGGCGCGGCCCCTCAAATCTGGTGGCCCGCCTCCGCGGAGCCCTCTTGTAGCGGCAGCGCCTGCTCCCCCCAAGCTCAAGCTCATGCCCAGTTCGTCCCAGGTTCGAGCTTCGGCGCAGCCTGCTGCTACTCCCGTCGCTGCGCGTGCTGGTAGTATGCCTCCACCTCCATTGCCTACAAAGGCCAAGCCAAAACCGAAGGGAAGACCTCCGAATGCGAATGGCGTCAAGCCTCCGCATGTTCCAAAGGCACAGTCGGGGGGGATGAGCATGAACGACATACGTGCTTGCCGCAACGCACTCAAGAAACTCAAGCTGCACAAAAACGCAACGCTTTTTATGCAGCCAGTAGATCCTGTGCGAGATCATGCGCCAAAGTGTGTACCTTGGGATTTTGTTCATAGTGTGGGCGTGCACTGACGCCCTCCCATTAGCTACTATGAGGTCATCAAGCACCCTATGGATCTCAGCACTATCGGTGCCAAGCTAGAAGAGGGCCATTACAAGGACCGCTTTGCCTTCGAGGCCGATTTCCGCCTCATGATTTCGAACGCAAAACAGTACAGTGCCGCTGGTAGCTATGCACACACCGAGGCCATATTCCTGGAAACATTCTTCGAGAAACGTGAGTTGTCAAGTCCCACCTCGTGCTGTCATCTTGCTAAGCCAAACCATTATCAGTGTGGAACCGTATCAACAAGACTCTCGAAGCTGCCAACAAGGCAGCGGAACCTGCCGCTGAAGACTTGCCATCTATTATCGTCAGGCACCCGCCTCAGAAGAAGCCTACTCCGGCTCCAGCACCGGCCCCTGCTCCTGATGCTGCCACAGTCCCCGCCGCGAAACAGGCCCCTGCTCCGCGACCTGTCATCAAACTCAAAGTTGGTGGCGGTGCCCAGGTCAAGGCTCCCGAGAAACCTGTCGAGAAGCCCGGCGAGAAACCCGTCCCTGTTGGGAAACCTGTCGAGGCTCCTAAAGCCCCACCAAAGCCCAAAGGTCGCAAGGCGAAGGTTCCCGACGATGCCCCACCCCCGTACGTTGACGATGGCTCTCATGACCTACTCCAAGAAGTTATCGCAATCGAACGGGAAAAGGACGAAGAGAAACGTCAGCGCAAGATGGAGCCAGTGAAAGAATCGCCCCCAGCCAAGGCATCTAGCAGTGCACCACCCATCAAGCGTAGAAAACCTAATGCTGAAGGAGAGGACGGCATTTTGGCATCTGTCAACCCTATCTCGAGGAAAGATAGGGCGAGCGTGCCCTCCGGCAGCTCAAGTACGACTCCGAAGGCCGTACCTCCAGTTCCCAAGCCCAAGAAAGACAAGGTACTCGAGCGTACTTCAACCCCCGCGCCAGCAACCGAGGTACCTCGTATCTCCCTGAAAGGGAAAGAGCGGGAGGTCTCCAGCGCTCAGCCTGCGCCTTCTAAGGCCAGGGCTACCCCTTCTGCTACGTCGCTGAACGAGAAGAAATGTAGAGATGTTTTGAAGGCCATCTCGAGACTGCCCGAGTACCCCATATTTGCATACCCAGTAGATCCGGTGAGGGACGGTTGTCCTACGTGAGTTCCTTTGAGTGGCGAAGTGAAAAAGACACTGACTCTGTTCTTAGGTACTTTGACGAAATTGCCAACCCTATGGACTTTGGCACTATGGGCCAAAAGTTATCGGAAGGCAAATATGTCACCATGGAGGATTTCGCCAAGGACGTAGAACTTGTCTTCAACAACTGCCGCAAGTTCAATCCTCCGACCACTTACCCTGTCGACTGCGCCGATGCTGTCGAAAGAGGGTTCAAGAAAGAGTGGTCGAAGCTCTTTGAGAGAAAGCTTTCTTGGGCAGAGAAACGAAGTTTGCAGGGGCTCATGACGACGTTGGTCAAGGAGGACATGTAAGTGGATTGAAACGGCTCAAAACGTCCGCTAACCACTTTTGGTTAGTTCTTTTGTGTTCCGAGAGCCCGTTGACCCGGTACTCTTGGGCATCCCGACTTACTTCCAGGTAATTCCCAGGAAGGACGCAAGGGATCTTAGAACGATTCGCACCAGGCTGGATAATGACAAGTACGACTCGATGGAGGCCTTCGAGGCCGACATTGATCTAATGATTCGGAACGCGATTACGTTTAACGGCGCAGACTCCGACGTTGGCCGCATCGCGTTTGCAGTCAAGGACAGGGTCAAGGACATGTTGAGCAACATCAAAGGTGGAGGAGGGGTGAAGAAGCGCAAGGACGGTGATAAATCAACACCACAGCCCACTAAGAAGGCGAAGCTCGTTTGAGGACATGACTACATTATGAACGACGCAATAATTCACTTGTATATTTATTACTTGCTCTGCTACTCTGCTGTGTACTTGCTCTCGATAACATGGCATGTTACCGAACATGTTCTTTTGTTCAAGCAAGTTGAACTTCGTTGACCACGCAGCATAGATATGGCAATCCCGAGGCGGATCACTGAGATCACCGTCCTTTAGTCACTTCACCTAGTACCACCAAGTGACTCCTCTTTTCATGGCGCAGGCAGAAGAGCGAACAGATGATGATCCCAGCGCGGAGATAGATCCAATATGGACCTCGAGCCGAACGGCGCGTCAGATATATGCGCTTGGTGAAGTAGAGAGAGTTGGTAATTCGACATTTTCCGTGAGCCTGACTGACTCAACCCCAGGACATCACTCGCTTGCTCTCCTTGGCTGCATCGTCAGTTTCGCTGCTCACCCTACCGCAGACAGACGGCCCCGACGATAACCTCCCACAAGGAGAGGAGCGTTCTGAACAGTTCGTGCTTGAAGTCAGCGAATACTTTGAGCGACTGGACGTAAGTTTACCACTCCTTGTCCTTTGCAGTTCTTAGAGCACAACACGGTCATTGGTAGTCTATACAGGTCGCCATCCGCTCTTCTTTGGCACATATACGTCAATCTCGCATCGCACCGTCTACAATCAACGCCCCTCCTCACGGCTTTGTTCCCCCATCACTTGGTGTTAATATCCCCACAGATGGTGGAGGCACGAGTGAGGTAAATCTGGGGTTGCAGGAAGAGAGGGTAGGCCGTGATGCATGGGTTGGCATCCTCGATGCCCTCACGCGCCTCAAGGCCGCACAGGAACGGGAACAGAGTGGAGCCAAATCATCACAAACTCGTATGGACACACGGGAATAAAAGGATGCAATTGATGCGGTAAGATATACAGTCCCGTGGTTTAATGATGCATGGTTGTAATGTTTAAAGTGCGGGCTTAAGTCGAGACTGGAGAAGCCTGGCCGACCACGCTGCGAGGAATTAAAGAGTGCTTCTCGTGGACTATCAAAACTTGGAACTTACGCGCTCGCTTCTCCGAGTTCTTTCTCGGCCTCCGCGAGTTCCTTATCTTCGGAGAACTGTGGTTTGGTTTTCACAGCCGACTGTTTTCATGAAAGGTTAGCTGATAGGAGGTGGTAGCGTCTTGTAATGGAAAACATACGACAAGAGTTTGCAGCTCCTGGACCGCCTTGCCTAAGCGAACACTGGTGTCCTTGATCATTCTTTGAGACTCATCGAATATCCTTGTCTATGAACGTCGATCGGAAAACGGCGAATGAGACGATGGAACAGAACAGAAGAACACGACCCATTCAGCTCTCATTTCCGTGCTGTGCAAGGGGTGTGTGGGTAAGCATTGACAGGCAGCACGCACAGCTTGTCTGATCTCCCACCCCTCCGCGTTGTCTGCTATCAGTTTGTCCACTTTGCGTTGCTGCTCCCCTGCTTCTTTACCGTACAGGATGTGTTCTTTTAGGAGCCTATGCCACCGTGACGTGATTGTCAGCGCTCAGATTCTATGTTCTCTCATTTATCAAAAGAATAGACGGAGATATCTCTCGCACCGTTTGGTCACGCCAACCTTGATTTTCAACTGGCGATGGATAGCCAGTCTCTCAGCATTTTCTCCGTTTGACGCTGACATCGTGTTTGGCGGCGTGGGCGTAGTAGTTTGGGACAGGAATTCAAGTTTGCTTCCGAAGGCAGTGTGGCGTTTGTTTCAACTGACGCTCCATCGATAGTGACTAAGGTTATGAATTCATAAAAGCAACCAATTTTCACCCGCTCAGAATCAGACGAAGATTTAGAAGGAAATGTGCGATGGTCGTTTCATTGGGTTATACAGGAGCAGTGCTACATCGTCGACGCAGTACAATAACCGACAAGTCTACTAACGCGTGCAGTCAGATAACAGGAAGCAGGGGGCGGATAGCAGACAGCGAGAATGAGGACAAGTGCCGTGATAGCGTGTGCAATAAAACCTGGTGGTGATATCAGGGAAGGGGCATGAGAAGGGCATATTCGAGGCGTAAAGCATGGTCCTGAAAAGCGATACTCCCAGCACCCGCAAGCGGGAGGGATGGAACCACAGGAACCGCTCATCCCAGTCCGACGTCAAAACATCTCGTTCGAGGCGCTCAAGCACTCTTCAACGCGCAATCGGCTAGCGAAAAGACGAGAAGTAGTAGCGAGCGCAACGAGAACGGAATGTGAATCAAGACTGAAACAGCGTATCGATTAATGGACGATCTTTCGTCAACGGCCTTCGCCAACACCAATCCATGAACTCCCTACTGACGAGCACCACCACCGCTGCGGATGAACCGCGCTCATACAATGAGCACGGCAGCATGGGGTCGAGGGTCTTGACGGCTCACCAGTACTCGCGGAAGGTCTGACGGAAAGGAGGGAGGGAAGTCGTGAAGCAAGCGTTGATCAGTCGCTTATTTCGTGACATGGGGAATGCGTATAAATCAAGCGATAATAAAAAATGCGCGTAAAAGCGGTCCTCATCAGGTAACGTGGGTGAGGCTGACGGCTAACTAAACCGGTCCATTGTGATACGAAGACGTTGTGAGAGGATAGTGATGAAGAAGCCGGCGTATCGGCTCGCACGAGGCACGTAACCGCAATTAAGTGGTCGTTCGCCTACAAGTGCGCGATGGACTGATACGGAGTGGGACGGAGGGGCAACAGGCGACGGGGTGTAAGAAAACAAGATGTGCACGCAGGCGCGGCGAAGTACGCCGCTCGCATGGGGGCGTAACCAAGCGCCCCAAGCAGCTCTACGGTCTTGCGTTGGTGTCGTTGTCGAGTACTCTGTCAACCGAAACCGGGAAGGCCAATCTTCTTCATCGTAATCCGGATCTCATCGAGCTCGAAGACGCTGATCCAGTCCAAGAGGTAGCCGCGGGCTGACCTCTGACAAAGATCACGCGTCGTGAGCGGGTGGCGCGGCCAAACCGTCTGCACGAGGGTCGGAAAGTGAAGCGTCGCTGACATGTCAGCCACACAGCCGTGGGAGAACCGCTGTAGATGATGCGATGTCGTGAGCAATGCAATATAAAAACGTGTGATGCTAAGTGTCCATTGTAGTGATGCGACCTGCAAGCCAGGCAGGTATTCCAGTCATGCAAATCATCTGTGCAATAATAGTCCATGAAAGATAATGTAACCGACGGACGCGGGGGCTTTTGATGTGTCCAGAGAGCGATATCGAGCGAGGTGAGCAATCAGAAGGATGACTGCGACTGTTGCGATACTACTGCAACGGCGGCGGCAGCAGCGGCATGTCGTTGCTCGGCTGTGCCAAGCATCAACGCCTCGTTGACACTGATCGAATGGTTTAGCCATTATCATAGATCTTAAACACCAGTACTCACGTGCGAAGTCGCTGAACCTCATTCTCAGCCTGTTGGAGTCTCGTCTGAAGTTGCTGTGCGGTCATCTCGAGGTACTTGACGTGAGTGGTAGCGCGGTCAAGGAGCGAGACCTTGCTCGACTTCTGGTTTGAAACCGGAAGAGCATCCTTGAGTCTGCGGTAACCATCGCGAAGCTCATCCCGACGCCTCTGCTCTGACTCGATGCGCTGGCGGCGAATGGTCTCGCGGCGCACATCGGTGGTGTTGCCAGTGGTGATAGTGGGCTGGAAGTCGTCATCGTCGTCGTCAGAATCATCATTGCGGGACTTCCTTCTCGGTGCCTTGGCCGCAGAACGTGTGGCAGGGGCAGCGATGGGGTTGAAGCGATGCGAACGAGGGACGGAAGCATATGGGACGCTATGAACTGAGGAAGGCGAGTGGGTGCCACTGCCACGGCTGTGTCTGCCCGAGGTGATACCGTCGGATGACAGCTCACCACCACTGAGGTTGTAGACTGCAGGGGGCGAGATGCCGTTGTCCGGAGGGGTGTAGGGACGACCGGGGGAGGCAGTGGTGTAGTTGGCACTCGGAGTGTACGAGTACTCGCCGATGGTGTTAGCCAAGTTCAAAGAGTTAAAGTCAAGACGAGGAGATGAAGACGAGGGACCAGGCACTAGAAGGTTGAGGGTGAGTTATTTTTGGGTGTAGGTTGAGGAGTAAGTCACTTACAAGCCATGGTAGAGACGCCGTAGGGAGACTGAGGGTATTGAAGGTAAGGCTCGAGGTTGGAGAGGGAATCGTAAAACGGAGCGTCCATGAAGGTGGTGGGGCTGCGAGGGTGCTCGAGGAGGGTAGATTCCATGGCGTCAAAAGCAATTGCGTGGACTAAAGAAAAATGCGTCGGTTGATGGAGAGCGGGGGGATGTTGCACTGCAGACAGATGAAAGGCGGAATAAAAAGAGCTGGAATACGAGGGAACCTAGATAGATAATTGATTAGCAAAGTACAAAAGTCGGTATGGAAGCGGGGGATAGTTACGTTAATGCAACAATGGGCTCGCTGTTGTCGTCCCGACCGCACAATAGACACAAAAGCAGAAGAAATGGAAAGAAAAAGAAAAGAAAAAAGAGGGCGGGGAGGGGATGAGGAGATCGGGGATGGCGTAAGAGGGATGAGGGAGAGAGGGTTTTGATTCCGTCTATATATCTTTCCATACTCGACCCGTTCGGGGAGGAATTGCCAAATGTAGAACTAAGTTCTCACGTGAGTATAAAAGGGAATTGTGGTATTTTCCGGAATCGATGGAACCAGTTTGCCTCATGTTGTGCAGTTGGGGGAGAAGGTGACACATCGGGATTTGTAGTACCTGTCTTCTTGTGCACAGAAAGGACTCATTGGTCGATTTGGGCATTCATTGATATCAATCAATCTAGTACTACGTGTCAGAATGTCCTCTTTCAAACGGCATCTTCGTCCCCCTTTCCTGGATCCTTTCCTGATCCTTTCCATTCGAGGCCATGTTCACCCCGCTCTCTCAGCTTCCCATCACCCTTTCTCGTCTCTACTGACTCTATCACCTTTCAATCAGAACCCCCCCTCAACCTTGCCCGCTACCCTACCCTTTCGATACCTCCTCTCGACGATCGTCCATCAACGCCTCGACCCACTTCACCCACTTCCTCATCACACCCTTTCATGTCGCTTCACCCATCGCTCTTTCACACCTCCCATCTTCGACCTTTCAACTTCCCCCCGAGGACTCCTCCAATCGAACTTGTCATCGCCTTAGTCTTCCACATCGCACCGCGGCTCCGGTCACCGCATCCACCTTTTATTTTCGTACACCCATTCCTATCTTTATATATATCAAGGTCCGGCTTGGCGCAAGATTGTCACCGGCCATTCCGTTGACCCGCCCCCGGTTCACCCACCACCAACTATTCTTTGCGAAACCACAGCTTGTTTTTTTTTTTGCCGACACGAGGTCCTTGAAACGTTTTATTCATCTAACCCGCCACTTGCGCTCACTTTGCCAATTCGATGGATCCGTCTCAATACTTGTACCGATCATCACTAGTCCTTTATGAACTGACATGCTGCGATCTCGCCTGCCTGGGTAGCTCATTTACGCTGTCACAAACCCCGTTGTCCAATTTCCTCAACTAACCTTACTCAGAATAATCATCTTATCACATAAAACAACGGAGCGCTTGAGCTTCTCTCAAAAAACAACAACAATGTCAGCCGTGGTAAAACCTCAAAGTGAGCCCCTTATTCTCCTAGGGGCTTAGGCGTTCTTAAACACAGAAAGAAGAAAGTCCTGCCGGCATGTCTTGAAGTCATACGCAGATCCGTGTGACTGAGAGAATGTCCCATCCATCACCTTGTGCCCCTGTTATGACATCCCGTCTATTGTTCCAGTCTTGACCGATAATTACACTGTAGTCGCATCATGACACAATGCCTCCCCGTACGACATGAATCAAGAGCGGCGAGCACTTATCGCCCTCTAGTGAAAGAACCACAGGAAGCACTATTGACCTCAGCGGCAAATGGAGCCAATGCTGCTGTTTCGATCAGATGACGTTACCACATCCACGTAATCAGGCTTTGGCAAAACACGCACCCAGGAGGCGATGATGCTGCCCCCTTGCTCAGGGAGGCAATCCCAGTCCTTCACAGGACTTTGGGTCAAGCGACCATCGCACGGACCATCGTTCGATGGAAAGCTTCATTCCCCGCGGCAATTCATATCCAAAATATGGTTCAGTAATAAACAGCATTCACACGGACGGAAGGAAGAGAGAAGGACCTTGTGCGTTGTACATTTATCCAAGATAACGCAGGCAAGCTACGAGTACTCCGTTGATCGGAGTGCAACGGATAATATCCGGACTCGCAGCAAATGGCTCGTTCAAAGTTGAGCGGGATGGTCGTAATCCATATCCCGCTGACGCTGCGATGAATCCTCGGAGAAATACCAAGACAGCCAAGACCGTCTTCATGAGAAGTATCAGCATCCACGAGGTCAACTTGAGCAACTGGAAAGCGAAAAATCAGCAGTAATCTAGATTAGAAACAGGCCTAGCGAAAATGGGCGCCGTAATAAAGGCGCATCAACAGCAAGGCCTGCTTTCCTGGGAAAGATCTGTAACATGCCACAGAAACAGCAGGGACAATGCTAGACGAGCCTTGTGTCTGAACGATCCATGATCAACGCGAGAGTCTAGACAGTGAAGCAGACAGAGGCGAGTGAGATTTCGCATTTGCCGCCACGATACAGACTACTGTAACGGTCAGTGAGCTCAGGGTGATTCCCTTCCATTTCAGAAGCTGGTCCCTTGATCGCTAAGGTTTTCCAAACTCGTTGCGCTGATTGAGCGTAGGTTTTGACTTGGGAAATCCTGCCAATGACGGTTCGAGTAATTATAAGCCAGAGTCATAAATCCATACCAGTAACCTGCTTTCGGCTGGTAGACCACTCTTGAGCACGCCCGGGCAACTCAGCAGCCTGGTTTCGTCGTGCACACTAGTGGCTGCACAGCAATTCAAGAGAGACCTGATGGAAGTGCAAGGGGAGTGGTTCAAAAAGGCAAGTGTGATGGAAAGCGTGTTACGATCACACGTTATGCGTGACGTGTGTGACAAGGAACGCTGCGCAGATCGCCACTAGCACTCTCTCAGAGAGTCTGATCTGAACAGTCTAAGTAACATGTGTGATATCCGTAAGTTAGATCTACACAAGATTAATATTTCTCTGATGCGGCAAGAAATTTAGTGTCTTTGCTCCTGCCGTCTGGAATTTAGACATTCTCAACACGCCAGATTCCCCAACCAACCGTGACCGGTTGACCGGTTTGGCCACGCTGCATTAGCACTTTTGATGGCACGCAAAACTTTGTTGCTGAACTATGTTTTTAAGTTATCCTGGCAGGCGCTTCACTGGCGACATCATCGTTTGCTCTTGTGACCTCGCTTTGCCAGCCCTGACTCGTCTCGTCAGATGAGCTCCCAATGATGACCGTTTCACGGGGACCAGAGCATGTGAGTCTCACGCTGCACAGATTGAGATCCCAGTACTCCTCATAGCTTCCCTGACCAGTCTGCTCCAGTCTGGCAGTAAGTAATTCGCTTAGACCCTTGACTTGTGCCTCATGTCATTTTGTGCGTATCGATCTGAATCAGTAATGCTTTCATAACCATTCACCCCTTTTTGAAATTTGTCTGCACTCTAGCTCTAGCATTGCATCAGAGAATGGACTTGGCTATGTACTACCTCCAGCGCCATTTTCATCTCCGCCTTGTTCGTAGCGGTGTGGCTTGATCTGGAATGGGCTGCAGTCTTGTATCTTGCTGTATTCGCTCCGGCTTTCCCTACAGCAACCCACAAGACATCGAAGACAAGATTTTATTCGGGGCCGACTACTGATCCGGGGTGTCCTCGACAACGAGTTCGGGTCGCAATGTTCTTGGGCCAAGGAAAAGTCTGTTTGCTGCTCGTCTCCATTCGCGGCTCACCGGTCCACGTCTAACCCCTCCGCCCAATTCGCATATATTCTCGACAACGCGCAAGTGCCGGCTCCCGATGGAGCGGTAACGGTTCACTCAGCAGATCAGGGTCATCACCCCACAGATCTGTCTAGGCCACCGCAGCTGTGAAACCCGATGTTATTTTCAGCGCCAGGTTGCTGTTAATTATACGGAGCGCAACACGCTCTCCTGGTTTGTACTGCTTGGAACTTCAAATCCGCGGATTGAGGCGTTACTCCGTGCTAGCAGGAATGTCTGGGGACCCTGTGGACCTGGCATCCGGAAACGGTTGTTTGGCCCTGCTCAGTTGAAGCGCAACGGATAGAGGGCGTTCTGGGTTGCCGTTGGTCCCTGCTTCTGAATTCTGGATCGGATCCGCTGGTTTTGATTGCGACCAAGGGTTATGAAGTTTTCTCGTCGGGCACCTGTCCTTAACCCTTGCGCCAGGCGGGCCAGCGGAGCGCCGCCAAGCGTGCTTGTGCCATCGATAAGTAAAGTGCCTGGGATGTCAATGGAGGAAATAAGAATTCGAGCGCAAATACATATTGGCCCATTGGTGCCAATCAGCGTTAATCAGTAACACCCCTTCGCACACTTGATTGACAAAAGAAATCGATAAAATGGATATGAAAACAGTGTAGCATGATGTACTGAATAGACTACTGTACTGACTACAGATAATAGATCAATTCTTCGGGAGCGGTCCAATATCATTCTTCTTTCGGTAGACCATTTTTCCTCCAGCCCACTGCTGGAGCGGGCACCCGTGACAACAATAGTTATCTTCGAGACAGCTACAGGCCAATAGTCCTCTCCCTCAAAACGAGGGAGGGGACGGCTGACCGCTACATGTTGCTTCGTTGGGTGGGTTTCATGAAACTCGGCGCGTGCTCCCCTTGCTTGCCCGTCGAGTGAATTCGTCAGAATTCGTCAAGAATCAGTTCGTTCAGTCGTTAATATCGTATCCTGCGATCGTGGCAAGGCGGAGAGGCATCTACTCATGGACACTGCAAATTGGTCACGTGAGGATGCAACATGTTCGTGGTAGAGTGTTGAAAGGTGAATGGATGATTTGCCGTCGGGAAGGGTGCAGCGGGAGTTAGCGATAGAAGAGGCAATGGAAACCGGGAACAAGGCGCAACGGTGATTATGGGATAGTGCGGCAGATCCGCTGGGGATAGATGCTGTTCGGGAGAAACGAGGCGAAAGGAAGTCGATGGGGCTATCGATCAACAAGATGGGGCACAATTAAAAGTAACCGTGCCCCTCTCGGATCGATAGGCAACCCGCCAGCAACGTCGAGTCGTAGGTCACCTCGATGGGGGTAAGGAGGCGTTCTGAACATGATTTCGCGCATTGCGCTGCGAGCCAGCGCCACAAGCTCGATAGGCCTTTTGCGAGTAGGAATGTCGCCTCCCCTTCTGATGCGCCAGAGAATGGGAAAAAAATACACAACGTGCGATGAGACAAGAGTCGTCGGAAAAAAAAACACAACAAAGAAAATGAACAAAGAAAAAGCAGCAGTCCATTAAAATAGCGGGTTTGGATTGGATGTCGTTCAGTACCCTTCCGATGGGGCTGGGCTACGAGAGTCCTCTCGTGGTGGCTCTTGTCCTTCGACGTGAGTGAGAGAGTGGCTTGGCATGCCAGGCTCAGGCGGAGGAGACAGTGGTCTGCTATCGATACCATTGATGTTGCCAGGCGATGGCGAGTTGGTGACACCAAGCGAAATCTTCTCATTCACGGCTCGTAGCCGCTGAACTTCTTGCTCCAACACCTGGAGACGAGCCTGCATCTCCTGCGTGGATTTATCGAGGAAAATGATATGGTTGGTGGCTACAGGAAGTCATGGGTGAGACGAGGATATCCACGATGGTCACCGATGACACTTACCTCGCTCGAGCAGCGAAACCTTGCTGCTCTTCTGGTTGGAGACAGGTAAGACGTCTTTCAATTTCGCATAACCATCGCGTAATTCGTCTCTCCGCCTCTGCTCAGCTTCGATCCTTTGCCGCCGCGTCGCCTCCTTGCGGGAGTGAGCGAGGTTCTCAACAAACGTAGCACCCATATCTTCGTCGTCTGAATCGTTTAATGAACGAGCACGACCACGGCGCCCTGACGAGCTCGTTGTTGGGGAGGGGGTAGGGTTGTAACGTAAAGATGTGCGATGTACTAAGCTGGCTCCTCTAGACGATGAGGGGGAGCCAGTCCCGCTGCTATTTCTCGAATGGTGGTAGATGCCGTCCGCTGATGTGTCTGATCCTGAAATGGGAGGGGACAAGGGATCATACATGTGAGGGGAGGGCGGAGGGGGAGAGCCTGCAGGCAGGGCCATTGACACATGTTGTGGCGATGAGGTGTACACGGGTGGCGGATATTGATGCGTGGGCATGAGGCTGAGATTATGGAACTGCAGGCTGTGATGAAGGTCTGGCGCGGAGACATGACCTACAAACAAAGTACACGAGCATATTATCAGATCAACATGAGGTTCAGGCGAGGAAAGAACGCGAGGAAGTAGACCCACGAGGATGAGTGGCAGGATGCTGTAGCGGATAAGAGTGTTGCTGCTGTATCTGGTGGTTGTACGCGAGGGAGTAAGATGTTTCGTGCTCGGCAGGATAATAACCATAAGGCCCCGTTTGACCGAGATTTGGGTTGTGATCATCGGGGATATGCTGGTTGTGCTGGTGGTGTTGATCCATCGTCTACGAGTCGTGGGTGGGTCGTGGTGTCAAATGAAAAGTGCGACTTGGGAAATCGTGAACTCAATGTGATAAAAGGCAAAAAATGGGGTCGAAGAAGAAAAGAAGAAGCGAAGAAAGAGAAACAATGGGTGAGCCAAGTTGAAATGGTTGTGATCCTCCGTGTTGAGGTTCGACGACCAGAACCAAACCACGGAACAGTGGTGCGACCCCACCGGCTTCCATTGTCGCCCGTCTCCTTCATTTACCACCCAGTCTCTCTTCTCACGCCCATTATTTGTACAACGGCCTCCCTCGGAATAAATCACATACACCATTGTCACTCCTTCAGTTAACGCAAAAAAACCATTTGTTTGTGCTACCAGTTAGTGAACCAGGTCGGTGCCATTGCTACATCTTTATATCCGGCTGCCTCGAGGCAACCCATGGTCCCGGTTGCGTGCCACGCTCCATTAAAAATGTTGATCGTACAGCTCGTCGAGGTCGATCAGGAGTCTACTTCGTCTCCACTCATAGTGGTAAAGGAGTTGCTTCGGTGGAGCGATGAGGAGTACGACCCAAGGGCGCTCAATACGGTGAAGGGGTTCCTTTCACACCGGGATGGAAGAGTGGATCCGGCTCCCGTGTCAGAGATCGTTCCTATCGATGGGCCAGCGTCGATTGTGAAGTGATAGACAATCACTTTGCTGTACATACTTCCACCGACCATTAATTCACCAGGCCCAATCGTCCGAAGCTTGGGTGAGAACCTTTATCCGTCGGAAATCTCGGAAGTCAGCCGACTTCTCTGCCATCGGAACCCGTTCTTGGAGGGAATCCCATGTTCCGTTTTCAAAACCATCACAGGTAGAAAATGAAATGATATTCCTAGAGACAGTTAGAAAATAAAGTGCAGAGTCGTCGCCCTCCGCATTACATGGTAACCTGAGTGAAACTGCCCCTCGATTACCTCGGAAAGAAGGCAGCTGTGGTTCGACGGATACTTGCCAACGTTGAAAAAAAGAGATCAGGAACTCATTTCGAAACCTGCCCCACCATGTGACAGGCGGACGTCGGAAAACAGAGTCACGAGGACCAACTACTCGGCAGGTTCGCCATCTTGATCTCGGGAAAAGACCTGATATGCAGGAGTAATTATTTAGCCATACTTCTAGTCAGTTCTAGTCCCAGTATTACCTGAAGGATGGACAGCGTGCAAAAGGTGAACGTGCTCGGGTACATACCACAAGCGAGACACCAGTACGATCAGCTGCAAGGTACAAGTCATAGCCGAGGCCGGAAAGCAGGTAACTCAGGTGCAAAAGTAGACCTGAAGAGTGACGCAGCAATGCTGCGCGAGCCGGCTTTGGAGTTTGTCCTGTAGACTGGAAAAGACTATAAGAATCTCGTTGGTGAACCGTAGGGAAAGAAAGTCCGGGATCCGAGTCGGCGGTTACAACTTATCATGACGAAGAGTGCGTGTGTGCTCGAGGATTGCTGGCTTAAGATTATACAGGCCCAGGACGTACACAGCGAACACTGGATGGACGACGCGAAGTTCTCCGTAGCCAATATGAGTGGTCTTGCGCCGCCTTGGCACCGTGACTGAACGCGACTGAGCTTGAGAGTGATTCGTGACTTCCCACGTGTCGAGGACTTGACAAACAAGTTGGAAATTCTGTTCAATCAAGTGGCTCGTCGAGCTCACCAGTCCCAGCGACGCAGAGTTGCGTGAATCTGATATCTGGCCGACACTGCTACTGCGTCACCCAGTCATTTGTATGACTATTTGCTCGAGGTACGTGCGTAACCATCACTGCCGCGGTCATCAGATCACTCAATGATACAACAACTTGCATAGTACTGCCCGGGGCCATAGTTGTAGTTGCAACCACGGTTTACCATTTCTTGGATCGACGTACCATTCAGTCTGAAGCTCCGACTCTATTTTTCTTTGCATTTTGCTCCACGATCGACGGCTTGCTGCGTCTATGCAATCACAACGAAGTTCTCATGCCTCGGCGTACTCACAGAGTCCCGGACCATCTTGGGCACCTCCACGCGCACCTCTTCCACCACATCGACTCGCAAAGATAGCCAACGCTCTTGGTGTCTCTACCCCACTCCCCGCAACGACTCCTACTGGCGCCTTCCTCTCACCTTCGCCGACTCATTCGGGAAGCTCTCCTTCTGCATCCAGTGCCGAGTTACCCTGGCGGTCAGTTACGCCCTCGACTGCATCTGGGCTTAACTATGCATCCTCCTCTCAGTCCAAGTACCTGCTACATGTCATCCCCCCCGTGCACCTCCCTCACGAGTCGGACACCTCGGACACCTCTGACCTCGCACTTCCTCCGCCAACTGCGTCCGGATATCATACCCAATTTCGCCGCGGAACACTTGTTGCACTGCAGTCTACTCTCCACGCGCAGCTTGTTGTCATTGCAAAAGAATATGCCTTACCGAGTACGATGGGAATGGTCATTTACCTTGTGACAGCTTCTCCACAGAGTAGACAGAGCAGCCCAATGCCTTATGCTTCCCCAGGTCTTGCTGATGCAGACGGTGGAGAACCCGGTCCACGGTTGTCTGAGGAGATATGGAAACACATATGGACGCGAGTACTCCGCGCTGAACGTGAAGAGGCCATTGCTCTATCTCAAAGTGCAATTCCCAATCCTTTAGGTCTCGGTCTCACCGTGGAACCCCACTACCAATCGCAAACTTTACGCCCTTTGATTACCATGCGAACTGAAACACCGCAGCCGCGGCCTCTCGTATATCCCCTCACCCCCTCCTCTACTTCTACCACGTCATCCGCCTCGGACCTTCCCTCTCAAGAGAAGTCTGCAGGTACATTTTCATCGCATTCAGAACCAGAGCCAGATACCCCAGATACCTCTCGATCATCAGACAATGGACCTCCAGGGATCGAGTTGTCAGGTTTAAACTGCCCTTCGATCATACCCATCCTCGCCAAGGTTGAATTTGACATTGATCGGCGGAAAGCCACCTGGTATGAGCCTTGGGTCCGAAGTCGGCGCATGAAACGACCAGAGAGCCGCGCGAGTACTCGGGCTGGCTCTCGATCGCGCGCTGGCGACGGTAGTAGCTTATCGGACGAGAAACGAGCACCATGTGACCTCAAGTTGGTTGAGAGGATGCAAAAGCCTGCGTTTTTGCGGTCACAGGAGGATTCCGAGGAGGGAGAGCAACCCACTTATGGGGAATATGCGCTCCTCTCAGAGCCTTCGGATGAAATTGGTGACGAGGACGCAGCTGCACGCACGACTTCTACCACGGGACCGGACCCACTCGGGGACGTATTTGGTACCGAAGCTGACACATGGGCCGATATCCACGCTGAATCCGAGGGAAAGAGATCGAAGGCCAATAATCCTAACGTGATAGAACTCGCGTTGGATGCGAACTCACTTATCGCCTTTCCTGAACAGGAACAAGATCGGGATGAAGAGGTCGATGAGATTGATGAAGTGCGGAATATCATGGGGCGGATGTCACAGCCCACTCTCAATGTCTCGATTCCAGCGTCCACAGAGACGTCATTGCCTTCGAATACTGGTAGCAGCAAGCGGCCTGTCCCCCCACCATTGGTGCTTGCCCCGAAATCGTTGAGTGATGATCTCGTGGTGCCTACCGATCTCAGTCCCATGCCGTCCAGTGGTGGAGGAAGTATAAACCTTGCGTATCTCAAGGAGGGCTCTACCCCATCGACCATGGATTTTCGGGATAAGGATGGTTCGTCGCTTGAGATGGAGCAAGAATACCAACGTTCGCGAAGCCCCGCGGAGGAAAAGCGGGTGGGCACGTTGTTCGAAGACCTGGACCTCGGCTTGGATTTGGGGGATGATGACGAAGAGGTTCGAGCACGTTTAGTTCCTGGCTTGTTTATAGAGTTGATAAATTTATTGCAGTACGATGAGAACGACCCCAACGACCGTCGACGAAGTCAGTATCTCATGAAAGCCAAGTTGGACGAGATCGAG
This sequence comes from Paxillus involutus ATCC 200175, assembly GCA_000827475.1. Taxonomy (NCBI): domain Eukaryota; kingdom Fungi; phylum Basidiomycota; class Agaricomycetes; order Boletales; family Paxillaceae; genus Paxillus; species Paxillus involutus. The sequence goes on from KN819323.1 coordinate 2,601,889, forward strand.
AGGGTAAGCACTGAAACGCTAGTTGAAACGCGATCTGATATGCTTGATACGTTATCCATTATTAGACTCTCGCGCAATTCTCACCTCGACGGCTCAAGACAGCAGCTTTGGACGAGGACCTGACGATTACACATCGCCGCAACCTCTCGTCTACCTCACAACTGCCAACGCCACCCCAAGCGGGCGTCGGTGACGGTAATTCCTTGGAAGGGTAGGTGTCGTCGTTGATATCTGCTGTCATTATTTCTTATCAAGTTTCTCAGAAGACTATCTAAGTCTGCTGGGCCATCGAACAAAACCTGGCCCGCAGTCCCATATTCTTCCATGGGGGGTTCGGCAAACAGTTCGTCTCCACCACGACCTGTGAACCTCCCACCCTCACCACCTCGACTGGCTCTGAATGGCGTCACTACTGGGGCTCCCAAGGCCTTCATGTCTCCTCCCTTGCGGTTGACAACTGTTTCTTCCACCGTACCTACGGAAACAGACATACGACGACGAGAACAAGAGCAGGTGGTGTATCCGACGACAATTCGACCTTCCCTTTCCCGCCAAACGAACATTACAATCGACTCCCCAATCCCACTTTCTCCAGATCCGTTTGGTCGCTATCCCTCGGTGTACGAAACTGACGCGCTCCCGGTGCCAAGTTACTGGGATTCCGCAACGCAGCAGTTCTCCCATGAACCTTCCGATCCAAGACCATCGCTGTCTTCGGCTGATGAAGGGTCACTCGCCTCGACGACTCCTTCGAGCCGATTTTCGGCTGACTCGACGAGCATAGCAATGGATCACGGCGAAAAAAACACCAAGACCACTGCGCCCCTTGTCAGTGTAAAAGGCTTCAAGAAGTTGTGGCGCAGGAGCAAATCATCTTCTGGCGGTGTCCCACAACCTTCAACACCTGGGGCAGGACGGTCGTCGTTCCAGCATTCAGGCCCTCCTCCCCGGGTAACATCGTCCGACCAACTGGCTGCGCCACCTATCCCAAGTGCACTATTAGCAAGAAGCCCAAACAGCAAATCACCTGTAGGTCAGCTACAGTTTGATCAGGAGTCAACATATCCGTGGCACCCATCAAGACCATCGCTATCTGGTTCTCGACCAACATCACCAGCCACCCTTGTTCCCAATGCTCCGGCCCATCCCCCAGAAAAAACTAGCGTCCGTAAATCAATATTGAAATCCTGGAAGTCTGTTTCTGGCGCTGCATCCCAGCAGCCAGTGAATGGCTCTGAGTCTCGAAATCGCTCGGAACGACCTATCTCCAACGAAACGATCAAGCCAAGACGACCGAGCGTCCTAGACGGCAGCATACCTCCGAGCCCACAACTTCCAGACCAGTATCTTCCGTCCAACCACGCCCGGACAGGAAGCACCTTCTTTGAGCGTCGGAAGTCTGCCGGGCGGTCGAAGATGGGACCGACTCAACATTATTCGTCGTCGTCGCAGGACCTGTTGTCTAGGATCCCACAGCAACGGTCATCTGTCATCATGCAAGCTCCGGGATCTGCGTCTCCATCTCGGTCATTTTTCTCTGCCACTTCTCGAGATTCGCACGCGGAAAGTGGGGAGAGCTTCGAAACCTCCCAGTTCGAGTTCGTCTCTCCACCAAAAGTTCACCCAAATTTGTCATACCCATATCAGACACTCGACCATGAGTAGTATTTTGCTTTCGGTTCGTTCATGATAATCTCACTTCAGATTTAAACACATACGCTGCTAGCTCTAGCTAACTCTCCACGTTCACGATTGTCTATCTACGTTATCCAGTCCCATCTATTCACTGCTCCTGCTTGGTTGCTTTCCACGTTTTCTGTTTGCTTATTCCACTTTGGATATTGTCACCTCTGCTTTTGCATCACTTCGGCGTCCAGCTATGGACTTTGAGTGCGTGCTTGACGCATGCCAGATTATGCCACATCCGAGTCGCGCAACGTCGGAAGCCCGTGGGTTTGCAGGAAGCTTGTTCGGTGTGCACACGGCTGTACACTAATAACTCTTGCACGTGAGTTTGATTCGTCGTCCTTATCCTCCGAGTCCCGTCCCCAACAAGATCACCGATCACGACTTCTTCTACACCCGTTGCCAGGTCTGTGATACACGACTGTGAACATGTACGGGATCGTGCAACATTGTCAGTCCTTGGCTCCCCAGATTCATCCAGTCGAAGTAAACATCATTCGCCACCACGAACCGCTTTCCTTGGTTATAAGAGATCGAAGCAAAGGCAATGAAGATGGACCTGGGTCGCTGCAAGACTCTGGTTTCCGTCAAGACCACAAACACGAGGACTAAGTAAGGCCTGAGGTTTCTTCTCGATCGGATAACCTCGCAGTTTTCGCTACTTTTCAATCGGTCTTGTCACTGCTCGAAGGTTCGCCGTTCGCACGAGTCGTAGAGTTTTCACGACGACTGTCGGTGATGTGCAGATGTGCAATGGGCACCTAATTACTGGGGATGACGATCATCAGCTTCCGAGTCAGGGATGTTCTTCCTGGTAATCATATCTCACGAACTGCGCTGCCGATTTTCACATATGAAGCACCGGGAGACCTTCTGTGGTCAGCTCACGTTCTCCTTTTCTTCGCAAACTAACCCTTGAGAGACGTATGGGGTGAATGTCGCGGGAGAACGAGTCGCACTGGCAGAGATTCGGAAGTCTGAGCCAGCGCTTCAAGGTGGCGACTCACATCTGATTCTCATCTGTATCGTTACCTGAGGACCCGACTTCTCAAACTGTTATCCACGAACTTCTCTCAGGAACAGATCTCTGGATTGCTCGTGCATCTGAATCCTCCTCCGCTCTTTACTTGTCATTCCCTTTCGCACATTA
>KN819323.1:2608369-2638664 GCA_000827475.1 Paxillus involutus ATCC 200175
GGGCAAGGTACTTCTGATTCCTTCATGGATGTGCTTGACTTTTCTGACACCAGCTCCGAAGTTCATGCGTCTTTGGTAGTAGTCCACCAGCCAATAGCTTGAACGCAATCTGCTGCCACGGACAATCCCACCCCGTATGGAGTCGTCACGGCCTGGATGATTTGGACTTGATAGGGAATGTTTGCCATCGAGACTGGTGATTGTTATTATTGGACAATCTGTCCGTTGACTGTTCTTCGGTTTTGCCAGGTATTTACGTATGGGACATGGATCAGCTTGCCTCTGCGGAAGTCCATCTCGATGGCTGGCATGAGTTCCACCAGGGAAGCGAAGTGGACCTCAGATCAAGCTTTGATACTGTTTGGTCTAACGCACTCTAGAGATGGCGGTTATGTCAGTATGAATTACAATATGGTCAAATTATCAGCTCAGCGTCGGTCGCACTACACCGCCCCGCCGTCAGTAGTTGGAGTCGTCGGTTTCGACGGCCGTGATCTCCTGTATTCTCTTCTCGATGACAACATTCAAACCTGTCTGCATCACGGGACTGGTATTAATAGCAAGACCAAGAGACGAGGAACAACTCACCAAGCGTTCTTGTCCTAGAAGCTGACCAAATTCTTCCTGCCTAACTTCAGAGGACAAGTCTAAGATGCTTTGCAGTGGCCGACCATACAGCATAACGAATGCCGCGAAAGTATTCATGCCTTGCACCATGGACAGGTCGGACTCTCCCTGAAATGAAATGACATGAATGATACATGGGCCGCCATTCTATCCACATGAGCAACGACTTACCTCTCGCTCTTCCTCCTCCAACCACTCCCGTTCGTCCCAGAGAACATCGCGACCCTGGCATATAGCATTTGCACATGCTTCTTCCCCGAAGCACCTTACCATCCTAGCGGATTCTTCGACATGATTCGCAAATGCCCACGCGATCGTACATCGCGGGTTCATGGTACCGCAACCCTCCGCAATTCCTAGCGTTCGCCTCAGCTTCTTGACAGCCTTGCATATCGGTGGGGAGTAAGCGTAGGGTACCAGTCTCGAGTTTCGTGAAGCGTCTGCCCTGTAGCTCTGCGCACTTGGATAGGCCTCGAAGACGATCAGTAGGTTCAAGTAACGCCATGACTCGCGAGAGATCCTGTCCATCACGGATTCGAGCTGTGCTGGCAACGCGAGCAGTGGTATGAAGAGTACCCCATGGTCCGGATCGATAATCATATCTGTCCCACCAAGATCGTATCGTTCTACAAGGGCAACCCGACAGCTATCGTCCTCCAGCTCGTGAACCATGCACGCTTCTGGATGAACGCCATGGAGGCGAGATAACGATGGGTCGTCGTGGCAGGGTTCCAGTGGTCCGGAAGCCGGACCGTATGCTGATCGAAAACGTCGTCAGGAGTGACTCGCGGAGGTGTTTTCTCTAGAACTGTTGGTGCTCGAGGCATTGAAGTGTCAACCTGGTTTTCGGGTTGTATTGTGGGAGGGGGACCGGGGACCTGGTTGCGGAGCCCTATAAATGTCGAGAACAAGTCTCTGGAGGACGCCGGAACAATGTCGTCCAATTTGCGTCGCTTGACTCCTCTCGTGGCATCAGGTCTACTAGTGGAAGCGACATCGAAGCCATCGTTCCCATAGTTGTCGAGTTCCTCCGTCCTCCTAGATTTCCCAACGAGGACATCTCGCTTGCCTGTGGAGTGCTGGGGATCGTTGAAAGAGCTCCGTGCCTGACTTTGAGACGCAAATGAGAGTGGCTCGAAAGGCGAGGCGGCTGATTCGGGATATTCAAAGTATTCGTTCCTATCTTGCAGATTCGTTACCATGGCCGCATCCAGATCACGATCGTGTTCGGCTCTGAAGTGGTTAGGGTGGCGGTTGGCCAGCTGCTCCTCGTTTGCGCTGTCCCATGGGGGGATATTTTCCTTGTTTTCGCCACGTTCATCAATGTTCTCTTTGTCCGCTTCACGTTCATCTACTTCATAAAGAAAGTCATCTTGAAATCCGGGCTTGGGGGAAACCGGAGATCCAAACCAGCCGAGTACCTGGGAGCCGTTAGATAGTTCGCCCCTCCCTTGATCTACGATGTCGACACCCGAATCGTCGAAGGCAGTACCATGGTCGGCTCCGTAAGTGGCATAGTCCAAGTGATTGGCGAGAGTCTGCAGAACCCGAGGATTGTCGCGGTGGTGCAAACTTTTGTTTTGCCCCACCGCGCTCTCGATTTCTTGGTCCGGGAGATTCAACACGATGTCCTGCTGGGCTTGAGCCTCTTCCTCGAAGGTTCTGACAGCGCCAGAAACCTTGAACCTCTCCCGTCTGGTTAACACGTATTCGAATCGCGTGTTCTCCTCGAATCGCGCGGGAGAAGGGCTTGTACGCTGGTTCATCGACATCATTAATATTGAACTTGGAACGTCCTCAGACAACGTCGGAGGAGTGGCCAGGTCGAGGAGTTCGCGAGCGTCATTCGCTTGCTTTTCGTCCCGGTATCCTGGTATATCGTCTTCTATTTGGAAGGGTTTTCCCACTCCCGCGGCGTCCTCATTGGTGGGAATGGTTTTTCCGAAATTAAATGGCCTATCGTGTGTGAAAAAAAATGTAAGCCTCAACGTTGGAGCAGCTGATACGGTGCAAGCGGTCTTGTGGAACCTAGTGCTGGGAGGAAATGTATAGGGGAAAGAAGACGGACCTCCAGGAGAGGTCGAGTGCCAGAGGCTTGATTCCCTTGACAGGCCTCAGGAACGCCGTGGGACCAGCACCACCAACCATCTCACGGAGCGTCGGTTCCTTAGGTGTCACGAAACATCGCAAGCCCTGAGGGAAGAGCGTGGGTTCCTTCGAGTGCGCCGTAGGAGGCGGCAGGTTTGGAACTATGTTGAAAACACGTTCATTTAGCCACCTTAAAAGACACCGTTGCAGAAGTTGGTGATGGTAGCCGCACAATCACCGGGACGGGTGCTTCGCAGGACCTTCTTCAGAGTAGAAATGAATATGCGAAGCTTACCATCCATCAAGATAACTTCTTTATCGTCCAGTTTCTCTTCCAATATGCAGGACAGTGGGTCATGCGGGGTGGAAGCGTATATGCTTGCGAGTGCAGTATCGAGAGGCAGCTCTCCCGTTCCGTGGTCTTCTATACAGACGGGAGTCTTGGCCTGCACCTCACAAGTAGACGGAGGCTGCCCGAGCAGCGAATTGGATGCACTCTGGTTGGGCGAGGAGAGGAGGCAAGGAGAGTGCGTGCAGGGCTTGAGAATTTCCAGCTGGGATGTGATTGGCTTGGGAGTCTGTATCATTGGAATAGGAGCGGAGATGAAAGATGTAATGAAGGAGCCTGAACTAGACCATAGCATGGAGTTAGTGAGACCGTACGAGCCACAAGAAAGAACACCAGAGGTGAAAGAATAGGGGTGACCAACTTCTTCGTAATCGTCAACAGGTCCATTGTACCCCCAACCGCTGCACTCCCGTGACTTGATTTATTTTTGTGACCGAACCTGTGCATGCGTGGAATCTCGACCTCCTCTGAGGCGATCCAATATTTTGTGTGTATTTAGTATCTGACCACAAAGATAGAGTGCTGACGAGAAAAAGAACGCACCCATTTTGTCAGAGATTAGCGATGTCTCTGGGGTTCCGTGACATGATACGTCCCACAGCTCATCGACTTCGCTTAAATCAGAGCCGTGCAACGAAGGTAGCGGTGGGGAGGAAAACGTGAGTGTAGCTGTAGTTTTTGAATAATCAGACACGATGATTCGGTCTTGCGAAACCAATTGATTTGAACGCACTCCAACCGTTTACAACCTCCATATGGTGGCCATTTATATCGCCAACTTCACTTTCTATGAATTCCGGGGGTGCATACTTGACCATGGGCGCGATGGCCGAGACGTGCTCCACGTTGATTCTCTCCCCGATCCCACTCTTTGTGTGATTTGTGGCACCTGCGTGACCCGGGCGAGCAATTCGCGGAAAGAGTGGTGGAGAGTCTAGACCAGGAGGACATCTTGAAGGTGAATCGCACTGCAAAAAAGCATCGACGTTGGGCGTATCGTCGAAGCGATCGCGAGATCTTCCTCTACTAGGAGGTGCGATAATAGACTGAAGAAATGGTCGTACTTCAGCACGCGTGGAAGAGTCAAGCTTGCAGCGGAGGTCCCTGGCAAAAAAAAAACATCGTATGTTGAGGCATAAACACCACGTGAGATAAATTCAGAGGAGGTGTTGCAACCCACAAGACATCGTCTGTTGCAGGTGCAGGCACTTCTTCCCCAGTGTCAACAAAGACAGGTTTCAGGTCGAGAAATGCTGTCAGAACCGATTTCGTGCGCGGGACCGACGCTCGAGCCTTCGTACCCCCGAGCTTGGGAGTTTCGCGCCTTGCTCGATTTGTGAGTATGGGCGACATAGGTCTGCACAGCCCTGAGAGCCTCTCATCTGAAGTGGGTGAGTGAAAGTAGAATCTGGACGCGCATATATGCGTGAAAAAGCTTACAGGTGTCATCTTCCTGGTGCCAGCACCTTTCACTCAGAAGGTCTCGTGCAGGTGGGGGAGGGGGAAAATAGCTCTTGAGGGATCGCACGGTTTCTGGTGGTGCAGTCCACCTTTCATCATGAGGTTTGAGGTCAAGAGCATCCAACGAGTGGAGGAGAACCTCAAACGGCGCGGTCGGAAGGAGAAAAGATGTCGCGTCTGCCATAGGCACGTAGTCGATGCCATGGAGGAGAAGCTAGGTATCCCTTATAAGTACATGATGCGGACCACAGGATGGTTGGGAAATAGCCTGACATCTTCGATGGCTTTCTGGGTAAATGCGATATGGTCCGTGGTGAGATGAGTGCGTGCATATGGTAAGAGGATTTCACGTATATGTCGACGCAGACGAAGTTCAGCAACTGTATTGATGTTGTATGGACGTGAGTGCATGTCTTGGTCCATGTTGCACGTACTAGCTAGTAGTAGGACTCCGAGCTCAGTCGGTTCGGACACTGTCTGTTGCTTGAAAATTGACAGCCATTGGATCATCAGATCTTAGATCTCGCCGATTCATACCCCGGGCCGGTTACTTCGGCACCTCGAACTCCGAGTCGGATGTACTTCCTTATCCAAAACTTCAAGTCGAACTCCACTCCCGAGACACACGCAAGCCGCGCTGATATAGTCGACAACCCTTCTTCAATCATTATAATATGCCACACTATGATGTGAATCTCGTCCTGAACGCTCGTCCCGTCACGTTGGTCCGCCATGTATAGTCCTCACTGCTGTGGCGTCAGGAGAACAAGCCTCCTGGGGCGACGAGTCCGCTTGATCAGCGAATCGACCTGAACCTCATGTGAGCTAATTAGGATGATCCCGAAGCCGAGTCGCAGCCTGCACCTCAGATGTGCGCTCATTCAGCTACGAACACCACTCATCAGCTTTGCAATATGGCAAGTGAAATCCTTGGAGAAGTACAAGAATGCGAGTCCAATGGTATTGTGTGCAGGGTACGATGCGCGAGATCCTGTGGATCTATGATGTCAAGAGAACAAAGCGAAATAGAAGCAAGCGAAGGAATTTGAATGTACAGTATTGAACGTCGAGGATCAGACGAGTGCATGGTGCGTAGTTGTTGACGAACAGCCAATTTCGGCTTCTAACAAAGGGTCCGTGTAGGATGCAGAATGCCAGTGGAGAATGCGTGCCTCCAGGAATGAACATAAATGAACGTGCAGACTATGAATCGAGGTTCTGGTTCTGAGGGCGATAGAGTAAGTGACTCGATGATTTGCAGAAGCCCAAGATGAGCCAGCTGATGGGGTTGCCCCCTGGGTGTGAAAGCGTGCGTTGCTCTAGTTAGCTGGCTAACTGACTGTACGCAGAGATGTACTCCAGAGCAAATGCGAAGGCTATCGGAGCGGTAAACGTAACGACGATAAAGGAGATTAGGCTCGCCGAGAGAGAGCTCGAATGGTAGCGGGTGACTGCAGAAGATTCTAAGTCAGACTCAGCACAAGAAAGACTATATGATGACTTGCCTGTGTCTATAGGGAGGCGTATTGGTGGGCGATGGGTGACTTTCATGGGATGAAGTGAGGAGCGCGCGAGCATGTCTGTGTGGATCGGAAGCTCGAGCTCGAGCTGGAGACAACAGAGGAGGTTTGATGGATATTCACCGTCAGATAGACGAGAGAAGGGGATGATGAAAACATCGTCATCGACTTCCCATTTCCTGGTTGTGGGAGCTGGCACAAGCCTGCATCTGAAGGTGGAAAGCACCCGAGAAAGGAGGGCGTCAAGGTCTGCACTGGCTGTGACCGACATATCTGCGTATGGGAAGTGTGGATCTATGGAAGTATAGGCGGCGAGCGTATGCTGAACATGATTGAGGAAATAGGCAGGGGGTTCTTTGTCTCCGATAGGTGAACGCAGTTCGAAATTTCGCTCGTTACATCCGTCATCAGTGCTCCAACGGGGCAACTGGAGGCCAATGTCGGCGCAGTGACAGCCTCTACCTGCGCGTATTACAGGCCAGTCAACCACTCGTTGACCAAAAACGTGTGCGTAATAGGATTTACAGTCATCGCAGAGGGTTGAGAGAGTGGAGTGGAGTGACCTGTGTAGTGACGCAAGGAGTGAACGGGCGATGTGAACGCGAAGGTGAGTGCGGATCAGGGTATGAAGCTCTGCGGGAAGGTGGACTGGGAAAGGAAAGGGGCTATTATGTGAGATGGAAGGGTGGATAAAGGTAAGGACTGCGTGTGTGAGTGCTATGCGTGTTGTTCTGAGCGAGGGGGGAGGCATTGGAAAGACCGAGAGGATGGGCAGCGTACATGCACAAGGTAGCCCGATACTATTTAAACCGAATTTTGCGAGGACAACGGAGAGAAGTAAGACGAGAAGATGTCCTGTTCGGAAGTGGATCATAAGCTAGCGGCGAGGACTAGTAGCACTTCATCGGAAGGATCGACTTGAATTCCACGCCGGCAGAACGATCTACCTGGGTCAGTACTTGTCGAGCGGCGACATACCATATGTGCATTAAACGTTGACTCGACGTCCGTTGGTTCATTCTTGCGCAGAGTGACTTTGTAACCACCTGCGAAGCTGATTCAAGTCATATATATGTCCCGCAGATGCATCGAACGCGAAGCAACTAAATCTAACCGAGAATAACGGCAAAATTATCTAACCCTAACCCCAGCCTATGTTTACCTGGACGGGCTAACCTATGTTCCGTTCATCCCACACCCGGGCCAACCCATTCCAATCTCGTCCAAGTACTACTAGTAGTAGGACCACGATGGTTTTACTCCTTCGCCGTGGGCCGTGCCACCTCCGCACATTCTCCTCAAAACGTGCCATGTCTGACTACCCTGCATTGCACGTGAACCCACCTCACCCCACCACAGAATCCGCAGAGTTCGAAGCACGTGTTGCCCACCTCTCTGCCTACTTCTCCCTCCCCCGGTTCGCCAACATATCTCGTTCTTACTCTGCGCGTGATGTTGCACTCAAACAAGGATCTACCCCCGTCCTTCCCCTCCCTGCATCCCTCCTCGCGAACAAGCTCTTTAGCATATTCCACCATGCGAGCGACAATAGTTTGCCTGTACATACCATGGGTGCCATAGATCCCGTACAGATGACACAGATGGCGAGACATCAACAGGTTGTCTACGTGTCCGGCTGGGCTGCTTCCTCTTTGCTTACGACTGGCAGCAACGAAGTCGGACCGGACTTTGGGTATGTAACCCCACTTAAATGAGCTACACGTCACTGACAGTCCGTAGTGATTATCCGTATACAACCGTGCCGAATCAAGTGCAGCGTATATTCCGTGCTCAACAGTTGCATGACAAGAAGCACTACAATGAGCGCATGTCCGCTTCTCCAGAAGCACGCGCAAATATGTCCTACGTCGACTATCTCCGTCCCATAATCGCAGATGCTGACACTGGGTACGCTGTTCCCATTTCATTTCGTGCTCACCTAATGCTCACTAGACGCTAGTCACGGTGGCCCATCCGCCATCATGAAACTAGCTAAGCTGTTTGCCGAGTCGGGTGCATCTGCCATTCATCTCGAGGACCAACTTCATGGCGGCAAAAAGTGCGGGCATTTGGCTGGAAAAGTGCTTGTACCCGCTTCGACGCATATCTCGCGTCTGGTAGCTACACGATTCGCGCTTGATATGCTCGAGTGCCCTATGTTGGTAATCGCAAGAACTGACGCGGAAAGTGGGAGACTTCTAAGTTCGAGTGTGGATGCTGGCGATCACCCGTAAGCAATTTTCTTCGTCATTTTGTCGATTCTGGAGCGAACGATCACATGGGTACAAATAGATTTATATTAGGCACATCGACGCCTGGCCAGCCGCTCGCTGAGGCACTCGCAGGTGCTGTGGACGCGGCTGATGCTGCACGAATCGAAAAAGGGTGGGACGCTGCACATCCCCTCATGACCTTTGATGAGGGTAAATTGCTATTCCCCGTCTATTCATCTACTGACTGAACCCTTCTTTCTCATTAGCTGTCCTACAGGCACTTGAAGCCACGCCCTCCGTACCCTCCCCTGTCTCTGCCTTCGAGCACTACAAATCCCGTGTCGTCGGGAAATCAAATTCAGAGGCGCGTAAAGTGGCGAAGGAGATTCTTGGAAAGGACATTTTCTGGGATTGGGATCGTACGTCTCTAATCAAACCTTTTACATTCCAACGTACTTGAACACCTTTCTCCAGTACCACGCACGCCAGAAGGCTACCACCGCCTCCAACCCGGTCTCGCCCCTGCCATCTCCCGTACGCTTCAGTACGCCCCCTATGCTGACCTTCTTTGGCTCGAAACCTCAACGCCTGATCTCGAACAAGCTCGCGCCTTCGCAAGGGGAATCCGGGAAAGGACGGGCCAGAAGAAGTGGATGGTGTATAACCTCAGCCCGAGCTTCAACTGGTTGGATAAAGGTTTCACCAAGGACGATTTGAAGAACTTCATTTGGGAGCTTGGGAAGGAAGGGTGGGTCTGGTATTCTTCCAACTGGATTTCTATAATCTGTGGATGCAGTTCGATGCTGATGCACAGTGCTTTTGCGGTAGATTTGTCCTCCAGTTGATCTCGCTCGCGGGGGTGCACAGTAATGCTGTCACTACTGGTGTGTTCCATCGCTCCCCTCTTTATCTCACGTCCTGCTAATAAGCTATCAGCCGAGCTCGCAGAACGCTACAAGACGGAAGGCATGCTCGCATATGTTGACCTCGTTCAACGAAAAGAGAAGGACATCGGATGTGACGTGCTGACGCATCAGAAGTGGTACGTGTCCATGCATCATTCAGGAATCTCATACCGATTCCTTTACAACTGCAACGGTTGACACCGCACTAATTTAGGTCTGGGGCCAACTACATCGATTCGATCATCCAGACTGTTTCAGCAGGGTCCTCGAGCACGTCAGCGATTGGCAAGGACTCCACGGAACACGCGTTCCAAAGTGTTCAAGGCTCGTCTGGTCTGACTGAGTTCACACTGTAGCCCACGGACTATGGGTGCTACGTACGATCTGTTAACATGAACTAGCCAGACAATACCACGTACCGCGGACTATCTGTCCATAGCGTTTGTGTTGTGTTTCGACGCGCGCGGTGAAGCTCAACACAAACGCCATGGACCTTCTCGTATTGGAACTTCCTATAGCAGTGATTGCGATAGCTACTATTTACTCAACTGCCACGCCTACAGTGAATGTTCACCCTCGCACGATCAACTAGTCTGATGACTTGGAACATTCATATTGATATCGCTAGACGCATGCATGTGTACGAAGTTTAACTGTGCTTGTCCGTATCCGATGGTCCTAGTCCGACAGATCTGACACTGACACCACATTTCGCAATTTACCAGGAGCATCTATAGCAATATTTTGTGGATGGCTGTGAAATTCATAGCATATGTAACTTACATGTAGGTACTATTTCGCTCTTGAGATCTTGAAGATCTTCACGGGGAGCCCCGTGTCTACTTGATCCAGGACTTCTGACAGCAGGATGCTGGTGGCCGTGGAGTCGACTTCTGCTATCTCCAATTCTTTCCCTGATGTGTCAAGATCAGTTCGACATAATACACCCAGTTTCCAGACAACGACGCACGTATCTCGTCGAGAAAATATGTCAGGGTCCCTTCGTTCCGCACAGTCAGTGCGATAAGCGCTAATCGCGTGTGCTCGGATTGAAGGGTGAGAGAGAGGGTTCCAACAAGAGGAGGAACCAGCGCGGGGTCAAATACCTGTTGTAGGGGTTGATCGACATCTGCCACGTCTCGTCTCTCAACAGAGGTAGGGGATGAAACACACTATATCTGCCCCGAGAATAATGTCCGTTCTAGCCTCGCCGAAGAATGAACCCATGCTCTCCTGGCACGACAGCGAGTCAAGCCAGTCTAATGACCTGTACTTTATATTCGGATGGGACGAAGACCTATCTAAACCAACTGAGTGTTTCTTTTGCTACGGTTCGCTGGAACTTACTACAAGGTAACTGGACATTGCTCTGACATCGCGCAAGAACGACGGAGTTTACGTCAGTCAGGTAGACCGATGGCATGTGGGCATATCCAGCGGGATTGGAGGTCGACAATGAGTTCACAGCACGTAACTGCAACCCCGCTACCAGAATACCGATGAATCCGGTCCCACTTCCGAGCTCAAGTACATTGCTGTATGTCACAAGCTCTTCGCACCGAATTGTGACTGATCAGACAGCAGATGGTTACGTTTCAGACTTACCAGGGTGCTGGATGAGGTACCGTGCCAAGATCAGGCTCGCTCGCCATGTTCTGAGACCTGTCGTTCCCGCTTCAATGGTGGTACGTGATTCCAGCAGAGTGATTGTCTGAAGAGAGTCTTCCTCCAAGGGTGGAGTCCGGATCCTCGCATCCGAAGGATACCAGTAGTGCGTGATGTATGAATTTGGCGGTGCCCCTAAGCTACGGATGTATGACGGTGTTACTGATAGTTAGTTAGACTGGTTTATGGGACACGGTGCATACCGCACGCTCGTTGCCAGCGACAAGTAATGTGCGTATATGCGCTCGCCGATCTCATTATCCTGAGAGAAAAATGAGACAGCCCAAGCACCCATGGATCACCACGGTACCTCATCATTTCTGCTCAGGTTTTCGAGTTCCCCAATTGCCCACTTCCAAAAACTTTGCCGATATAGCTCCGAAGGGGGATAGTTCTTCAAATGTTCATTTAACAGTATATTGTTCAAGAAAAAGTCATGGATCTCGTTGAACTGGAGAGTGGGAGAGAGAGAGAGATTCTTCGTGGGTACGAGGGCAGAATATGCCCAAAGAATTGACAAAAGTGTGGGTTCAGATCCGGGGAATAATGTTCTAGTCAAGTCTGGCTCGAGGAACATGACACCGACGTCGACGAGTGCGACGGGTCTTCATGTGAAGGCTGTACTTACCTGTAAGTTAAGTACCTTACAAGTTAGTCAAACAATTACATAAATTAATTAAAACAATTAAATCGACGTCTAGCCCTAAACTACTCACGTGACAGTTTAGTGAAAGGCCTCTAAATTTTCTGCTCATGCGCATCCCAGATGAAGTTCACTCGTTTGTACCACGCTTCGTCCATTGCTCGACGGCCTGTCTCGGTGTGTTTGTTCCACCAATGCACACCCGCGGCCTTCTCTTCGTCAGCAATCTATTCTGCTCTCAGACCGCCCAAGCGATTTGTCCGAGACAACGGCGGTGACGAATTTGCAGCCCTAGGCCTCTCGCGCGAACAGCTCGAGTCCGAAGGTGTAGACTTCGATATCGATGAAGAAGATGGGTTTAGTGAAGCCGAACAGTCAAACGAGCTCCCAGACCGCAATGTCCAGCTAGATTACAAATCATGGGTTGAAACAGTCGCTCCTGCCTTCCGAGAACCTTCTCGCAATTGGCTTGGAGGCGACGTGGTAAGTGCTAACCCTGCACATATCATCAAGCCATGCCTTACTCCCCACACAGCCATTTCCTCTTAACCCTTCTTTCAAACCTCCAACTCCGCTGTCTGATGCCTTTCGTTCCCAACTGTACCGAGCGTACATGGCCAACCCAGAAGTGAACTCGGGTCGTACACTTGCAACTAGACACAACATAAGTATGAAACGCGTCGATGCCATACTGCGGCTGAAAGGCATGGAAGAAGCATGGAAAAAGGTGGGTTTTCGTATTTTCGTATTTTCCACGCCGCTGGCTGTGGTGATGAGCAATATGCATTCGATTAGTCTTATAGACGCATACATGGTTAAAACATACCGCTTTTTTTCTGATCTTTCGTTATTGTTATGATTTGTATCCATGCTGACACCACATCTCACAGGTGACTCATTTCTCACTCTCCTGAGGGATCACTGCTCAACCCTCCTTCTGTGTTTGGTTCATTAGGAGGTGAGTTAACCCATCTAATTTTGGCAACGTTGCATATAGTGCACGGATACTATGATACCAATTCATCATTGGCGAAACCTAAGAGTACGCGACGCCTTACATCGTCGCGGGAAATGGTTATTCCCTTTCAACCCCATTTGAACCTTAACCATCAATGGCAAAGGCTTTGTGCTGACTTGTCACACCTTAACAGAACAAACCTGTGCAAACTGGCTTTACTAAGGGGATGGAAGAACTGCTTGGTGTAACAGATGCCACACGACGCATGCAGGAAGAACCCGATGGCGACACTCCCATTCAATATCATCATACCGTACGGAGTGCCCAGGAGGACCCCCACAATCGATATGACGTCGATGAGGCAGATAGGCAAGATGAGGTCGCGGGTAACGACATGGCAAGACGTCGATACCAGAGGATGTTCTGGGAAAGTGTTGCCGAAGGAGAGGTCAGTCTGTTAATTTGCAAGCTGTCAGTGGTTGATCGCGATTGTTGCAGGAACCGGTTATGCCAACCGTTCTGGAGACCGTGCGTTCTTCTGCCCTTGTTCGTGCGAAACTCAAAGGCAAGACGACACTGGTTGAGCGTGGGCCTGGTCGACCTGCTGTTAAGTTTATTGATGTCGGCAATGCATTCATCGATGAGAAGGAAAAAGAACGGCGCGAACGCGAAGGTGCTCGAAGATCCGTGTTGAAAACACGGAAACGAGAGCGTGAGAGGACCTTGTATGCGTGATTGCAGGACTCTGTTGCTTTGTTCGTGATCAGTGGCTTTCCGTACTTCAGGTTCTGTTTCAGTCATGGAAATAAATATAATACCTTTTCGCATTGTCCGCGTGTGTCCTACTTATAGGTAGGCGCTCCCGCCAACCAAGGCCACCTCCGAGTCGTTCGTCCGTCCCATCCCATCCGTCCGTCCGACTGTCCAGTTCGTCCTGCCTGTTCTTCGTGTCTCAGATCTCAGTGGTTCTGCAGCTGCAGTCCTTCCTGGTCATGCCCGTCTCGCACGTCCTGAGCCTAGTGTCTGAGTCGTTCCGCACGTAAGACCCGCTCAATTCATTGCCACGCTTATTGCTTGTTCAGAAAAATACATGTTCAAACCATAGGTGAATAATGCCGTTAACATGGATTACCTATTTTTCTCGACACTTCGTCACAATTCTACGGACGTCCTTAACATCTCGTACGCCATCGCATGCCAATGGAACAAGAACTTGTGGTGGCCGCCTTCCCACCCCGGTGCAGTTCTCGCGTCACGGAAAGCCAATAAAGTTGCCTGATCTATGATACGCTGGTCACGGATATGTGCAGTGACAACATGGAAAGACTGGGGAAAATTAGGGAAGCAGTCGACCCAGAGAACGTTATGAAGTACAGGCCCGGGTTTCAAGATCTGACGAACATTATTGCTTCTGGCTGTCGGTGAATTTCAGCGCGCGATAGGGCATACGATACTAGCATTATGGAACTAGTGTCCCATCTCTTTCTCCCTGTTCCGTGAACATTTGTAGAGAGGTTATCTGTGCGTCACTTACTTGATCAAACGTGCGCCAATGCGCGGCCAGAGAGCATCAAGAGGATTCACAGGCCTCAGGGTCCTGGTGCTTCCGGTCCTTGGCCCAGTCATTGAGAGTGAGAGGGAACATCGGCATATCTATTTCTCTCTCCGCCTCATGCGCCAAGACCACTACGAGATTCCTCATGCTCATCTTGTTTCGCCACAGTCAATTGGGACAACTCCAAGTCATCATCATTATCTCTTAATATAATGCGGACCGCACCGTCGGAGGTTGAGGTGGGGTCGTAACATTGGCGGTTATGGCAGCAGTCACCTGCGAGGAGAACGAAGGCGTCTTGGGCAACTCGCGCAAGCGCGCTGATATGACCTGGCATGTGACCAGGAGCGTCGATGATGTACAAGGAACCGTCGGAGAAGAGGTCAAGAGCGCGATCAAATCGCCGAGGGGTGAAACGAGTGTTGAATTGGGCATGCCCAAAGTGGTTTCATCGATCGACCCATGGAAGGTTATGTACTGGACATGCTGGACATCTGGTATGGCCTGAATCGTGGTTGTTGCGGGGTGGCACGCAGCATCTGCGACCAGCGGTTTGGCATCGGCAGACATCACCAAGACAGCGTGTTGGAAAGGTGTCAAATCACCGACATGATCGAAATGCATGTGAATTTGGATTTGTGAGGTCAGTGTCAAGGAAGTGGCCGTGACAACTCTTGCCTGTAAATCACCGAGTTTATTTGTTATGGGCTCAAACCACCTGTGCGGAGTTTGTCGACTGTGTCTTCGTCGCATTCGATGCTCGAGGCCTTCCTTCAATGCAGGAGGATAGCCCCTTCCTTGCTAGTTTGATGGGATAGGCACGTCAAGCAACGACGAGCGGGTAATCATGCGTCGGGCACTTGCTTTCCTCAACCCAAGGTCGAAGCTCAGCTTTCCTTGTGTTAGATGTTGGATGAGAAAAGTAAAGGTGGGAACGCGAATTCCACCTGGCGTGGAATTGATCCTGGCGTCTTCAAAGATCTCTGCATTTGGGAGAAAGAAATGGCCAGCAGCTATGGCTGCGACAGAAACGTACGTCTGGCCGACGCGTTCACCGGGCAAGGCGAAGTTCGCCATAGTGTCAGACTCAATAAGATATGGGAGGCCCGGGGAAGAACCTATGTGACCGAGACACAGTAGGTTTATATTGTGCTAATAGCTACGCCATAGGATACATCAGGCGAGCTAGACGGGATGGTCGTTGCACAAATACACATCAACAAAGATGATCTTCTCGCGAAACCCGGCAAAGGTGATTGCAGTCTTGCAACGTCGTACATCGTTTACAAAATGCAACGAGGCCTTCCAATGGTAAAATCACTACGACTTGTCCTATCAATCTCGCTGATCTTATTTTTGCAGCAACCTACTGTCGTTCTCCTCCGGGAGGGCACTGACACATCACAGGGCAATCCCCAACTATTGTCCAACATCTCCGCATGCCTCGCAATCTCCCAGACGCTTTCCACCACCCTTGGCCCTCGCGGGATGGATAAGTTGATCGTCAATGAACGTGGCGAGGCACAGATCACGAATGACGGCGCGACCATCTTGAAGCTTCTCGAAATAGTCCACCCAGCTGCCAGAACGTTAGTTGATATTGCTCGTGCACAAGACGCGGAGGTCGGCGATGGAACCACAAGTGTCGTACTCCTCGCCGCACAACTCCTAAAAGAAGTCCGAGGTTACATTGAAGAAGGTGTCAGCCCGCATATCATAATGAAAGGATTCCGCAAAGCGTCGCAATTGGTAGATCACGTCTTGATCGAGATTTCGTCGCGTCTTACGTTTTCACTAGGCTGCTGAACGCGTGACAGCGATTCAAGTCAGCGTTGACAAGAGCGACACTGAGTGCGTTTGTCGCCTCCTATGTGATAGCTGATCTGATCGGCTTGTCAGACACTTCCGTTCCCTCCTTCTCAAGTGCGCGTCGACTTCAATGTCATCTAAGCTCATTCATTCGGAGAAGCCGTTCTTTTCCAACATGGTGGTTGATGCCGTGCAATGCTTGGACCAAGATGACCTGGACGAGTCTCTCATCGGCGTCAAGAAAATACCTGGTGGCGCCATGCAAGACTCCCTCTTGATTCGCGGGGTCGCATTCAAGAAAACTTTCACCTATGCTGGTGCCGAGCAGCAGCCAAAATCCTTCAAAAACCCACTCATCCTTAGTTTGAACGTCGAACTCGAGCTCAAGGCCGAAAAAGACAATGCCGAAGTTCGTGTAGAGGCAGTTTCAGACTACCAGGCAATAGTGGATGCCGAATGGGATATTATCTACCAGAAGCTGGAAGCCATCGAGAACACAGGTGCAAAAGTCGTTTTGAGCAAGCTGCCCATCGGTGATCTGGCAACGCAGTGGTTTGCAGACAGGGACATCTTCTGCGCCGGTCGTGTTCCAGCCGGTGACCTTCGCAGGGTCTGCCAAGCTGTTGGCGGATCAATCCAGTCGACTTGCTCAGACATGGCCAGGGAACACCTTGGCACATGTGGCACGTTCGAGGAACGGCAGATCGGTGGGGAGCGCTACAACATCTTCGAAGAGTGTCCCAAAGCAAAGACGTGCACTCTGCTCCTTCGTGGGGGCGCAGAACAGTTCATCGAAGAGGTGGAGCGTAGCCTGCACGATGCCATTATGGTAGTCAAGCGGGCAATTCGAAATGGTGATGTGGTTGCTGGAGGAGGTGCGGTAGAGGTAACTTTTCTTACGTTTGTCCTCAGATTAAATTGAGCTAAATCTGAACAAACCCCCAGATGGATGTATCTGCATATATCAGAAAGCATGCACTCTCGATCCCTGGAAAACAGCAGCTCGTCATGACAGCGTTCGCAAAAGCCCTTGAGATCATTCCTCGACAGATCTCCGATAACGCCGGACTTGACTCTACGGACCTCCTCAATAAACTCCGTATGCGACACGCCGCTGGCGACAAATGGTATGGTGTAGACGTAGATGGACCTGAAGGCGTTCGGGACAACATGGAGGCATTCGTTTGGGAACCCTCGCTTGTCAAACTGAATGCGATTAGCAGTGCTACCGAAGCGGCCTGCTTGATTCTCAGTGTTGACGAAACGGTAAGAAACCCGCAGAGCGAATCAGTACGTCTTTTTCTTCCAGAATGAACACCGAATTAATAGTATCACTCATAGCAAAACGCCGGACCACGTGCCCCGCCTGGTGCAGCCCAGCGGGCTCTCAGGGGTAGGGGAAGGGGCATACCCAGACGGTAACGAGAGGTACCTTGCGATAGTGGGCAAGTCCCGAACAATGAAAACATAGCATATCATCTGTTCTCAGCAGTAAACAAGCTAATCTTTCCATTACTCGAGCTCGAGCGCAAGAATTGCCGTGAAATGACAGCCTCAAGATCACAACCAGCGCCAGCGTCATTTTTATATATACTGAAGACGCGATCTATGTCCCGTACCGTTGTACCGTTCAGGTGACCTGTTTTTTCCGCCATCTAGAGCTGTATGGCGTCATGGGGTACAGCCAGAGAGCATAAGTATTATCCGCGGACTCTTTTGAGGACGCACGGTCACTTCTGATCTCGACCAGAAAGATATGTTCACTTTACCTTATCAGTCTCGTAACTCACCCGAGGCCGACGCGGCTACTACGGGTCCACACCAGAAAGGGCACAGGTAGCTCGGATGGCCGTGCAGTGATGGGGTCCGACGGTTCCGTCTCTGTCACCGAAAAGCCTCTGTCGTTGGCTTCGACTTCCGAAATTCCTCAACGTCGACGATTCTGGAATTTTTCGGAGGACCGTGATCTTGACAGTGTTGCCACCCAACCGTCCATATTTGATGACCCGATGACCTTGGAGGTTTACCGTCCTCTGCGGTATGAGAACGCCCATAGGTTCCATCCTAACGCTCGATGGACATGGCGCTGGGTTTCAGGTTTTTCATATTGATATTCGATTGTGATGGCAGATTATTTTGGTTGCAGAAGCACGTCTGAAAGCGAGACGCAGGAGTTGTGGTAAGGGAACATGACATAGGACAGTAGAAGCCGAGAAGTTATTTACGCATGTTTTCCAAGAGCCTTGGAACCTAACAGATCTAAATAACGCGCCTTGTGACACGCCCAATGTGTGTGACCGCGATGAGAAATTCACCACAGAAACTTTGCTCTTTCACTTCACGAAACACACATATTCAAGAATGAGTGACAAGGACCTCTTCTTTGCGAGCTCGGACGAGGACGAATCCAAAATGCTTGTCGAAACCCGCGACTCGCAACGCGTTCCTCAGCAAAGGACGCCCCCGGAGCTTGCCTCAACCCCCTCTGGAAGAACCCGCGAAAAACGTCTATTCTTCGCTGACAGTGATGACGAGGATGTCCCTCGTTTCGAGATTGCATCACACTCGATGCCTGGAACAACTCCACTCATCAAAGACAGAGCTGATGACTCTGGCAGTGACATGGAGCTACCTTCCTTTGAAGAAGTACCACGCGCATCAAGCGTCGAAAGTGTGTCCTCTGGACCCTCTCAGAATACGTCATCTCCTCCTCCAGCCGCAATTCGGTCGTCTCCGCCGCCAGCGAAGAAGCGACGTCTTTCGTCAACTGCAAAGCCTGTCGCTCTTTCTTCCAGGGCAGGGGACGCGTACCTGGGCTCCTTTTTGGTTGCCAATGCTTGGAGCACGGTGAAGGGCAAGGGATACATTAAGCCTGGCGATGAGATCCGAATCGAAAGGGATAGTCCTGACGATGCCAGTTCTTCGGCATCATTATCTAGGAAAGGCAAGAAGGAGACAGAGGACAAGGGAAAGAAGAAGCAACTCTCTCTCAAGGCGATGCTGAAACCCCAACCAACGAAGTTTGGGAAACGGAAGGCAGACACAGTCGTTCGACTCACAAATAAGGGAGGTTTCGGTAAGCAGACCTACTATTCACTCCTGCGTAGTTATCGAACTGGACTACAGAATTTGGCCGACTGCCGCAAGACATTGCTGCATGGGTCTCGAAGCTATTAGATATGGGTGATTTCTTGTTGGCCTGTTCCTCGTGCAGCTGCATGCTCATACGTCGAGCGAGGTATGATTAGTTTTAAGGGAAGTACAATGGTCGACTGCCCGACTGTCCTCCACTCTGGCGCAGACTTAATCGTGTCACTTTCTGTCTTTATCTCCGCATCGGCATTCAAACCCCCTAGTACCTCATCGGGCGCTTCGTTACCCTCGAAAGTGATGTTTGGACAGGGACAAGAAACCGAGGACGAACAAACTCTCCGGGAACGAAAGACTGCACTCCTTGCCTTGTTTGATGTGGTCAACCTTCAGCCGCGCAGGGGCGCGCAAGCTCCAAAGGGTGACCAAATCCCCGATGGAAATATAGAACAACCTACAGAGCTTGCCTCAACAGCATCAGAAAAAAAGACGATGAAGACTGAAATGGTAGGCGATGGCGAGGAAATAGAGGTCGAAGACAGTGAAGAACTATCGGACAACCAGTTGGATCTGATATACCGCAAGTAAACGAGTTCTCCGTTTTATGACACGCGGCACCCACTGAACCATTGTCAACAGGGCGCAGCTGAATGACCGCACTATGGCGGAGATGGATCCACCATCAACGTTCACCCTTACATTAAGAGGATACCAAAAACAAGCGTTGATGTGAGTTGAGAATCTGCCATTCACGGGGTTTCCTTGACGTATGATAGGTGGATGCAGTCCATGGAGTCCGGTAAAGTCTCGGCAAGAGAGGCAACTTCCATGCATCCGTTATGGAGCGAGTGAGTCGGACTTTACCTACCTCGACTGTACATTGAACCCATTCTTTAGATATGTGTTTCCTGCCGAACCGCGTGATGGTGTAATCGATCTGACTGATGATGAAAAGCCGTTTTATTACAATCCTTACTCCGGCGAGCTAAGCCTGGATTTCCCAAAGGCTGAGCGTAGGCTCAAGGGTGGTATTTTGGCGTATGTATTTGTATTGTCTGCCATGTACCTTGGCTCATCATCTTTTCCAGAGACGGTAAGCTCTAAGAAACTTCGCTGTTCTTACGCTGATAGCCGGACTATCCTGTTTCAATAGAAAGTAAGGAGCAATCTAAACCTCTAGCTTTCATTCAACTGACTTGCGTTCCTAGTGGGGATGGGCAAGACAATCATGCTGTCAGCCTTGATCCAAACTAACAAAGATCCGGAGCCTATCCTTGACGATGCCGCAAAGGAATCCAGTCGTGCCCGTCAGTTGAGACTCGATAGTGCGTTCCGACCCATCCCGAACAACCAGAAAAAACGATCGACGAAGGGCCCTTCAGCGACACTTATCGTCGCTCCCACATCCCTTCTCTCACAATGGTCCGAGGAACTTGAGCGATCCAGTATACCTGGCACCGTGCGGGTTACTGTTTGGCACGGACAGAATAGGCTGGATCTGGATGCTTTAGAGAGTGATGATGACAGTGACAAAGGAATACCTATTGTCATTACATCTTACGGTGTCTTGGTTTCTGAGCATTCCAAGCTCCAAAAGTCAAAGAGTCAATCCTCGATCCATCAAAGTAAGCCCCACTGAGAGCACTCCCTATTCTTCATGCTGACCACCTATGCAAGTTGAATGGCTGAGGGTAATCCTGGACGAAGCTCACCACTGCAAGTCGAGAACGAGCAAAACTGCTCGAGCTGTCTATGCGCTTCGCGCGAGGCGGAGATGGGCCGTTACAGGTTTGGATTTGGGATTCATTCTCAAGCAACATGCTCATTCTACCAGGAACACCGATCGTAAATAAGCTCGAGGACCTGCATTCGCTCCTGTAAGAAGCAATCTTGCTGCAAGGTACTCATGCTAATCACATATTGACACCAGCAAATTCCTGGATTTTACTCCTTGGTCGTCTTACTCGTTTTTCCGCTCGTGCGCACTTTTCCTTGCGTCCTAATACAGCCATGGGTAAAAACTGTTTCTAGGTTTATTACGTTGCCATTCCTCGCTCGTGACCCTAAAGCGATTGAGATAGTGCAAGTCATCTTAGAGAGCATTCTACTGCGCAGAGAAAAAAATATGCGAGATAGTTCCCGTTAGTGACCGCGCCGTGAACCATACAGTATCCAAGAAAGTGATAAGGACTCACGGAGATTTTGGATCAGGGCGTCGAGTTTTGTGGAGGAGCGGAAGTCATTGCGGCGTAGGACGATTTGTGGTGCAGCTGCCTTCGCTTTGTCTTTGTTGAAAAAGGGAGACGTCATCGTTGGGTGGTCTTCTTGTTTTGGTTTCACGACCTCTATCAATTCGGTTTCTTTGACAGGACCTCGGGAGCACGTTGGACAACGGCCTTCTTCACCTCGCTCGGTGCAGGAGGTGACGTACGAGATAATACAATCCTTGCAGCTACCAATAGCGTGGTCAGTCGTGACTCATACGAGCGACAGTAGGTAATGTTCACCATCGATGCATACACAAGGGAATGATGGTTGGAGTGTCCATCACATCAAGGCAAATGGGACACTCATCCGCGTCTGCAGTGCTAAGGTTAGCGAACACGCTCTCTGCGAACACTTTAGTCGATGCGCCGTCAGAAATATCCTGCTCAGCGACATCGTCCATCAAAGCATCGACATCGATTGCGCCATTCTTGGAACCTGGTGGTGGCTTCGTTTCGTGGTCTTGTGGATCGCTGACAAGATCTGGATGCAGCACAGCTCGTCGTAATCTGGCGATCAGTTTGTCAGTCGGACAAGGATGGGCGCTCTAAGCCAAGTACAGACCGCATAAGCATAGCGAGAATGTGCGTGTAGTTTTTCCCAACAAGCCCCTTTGCGTTAAGTTGATCAAAGTCCCGTTTGGCGGTATCGTAAATGGAATCATAGATTTTCCGTTCTGTGGGAGAGAATGGAAGAGTTTCAATTGTGACCTCCTTTGCTGGCAACTCGACGATCCGGTTGCCACTGACAGGTCGGCTGCAGGACCAGGAACCGTACTTCCGCGCAGTTGTATTTTCGCAGTTCACTTCATTTCTCTCGCTCATATCTGCGGCTCTTGATCGCGAGCAGCTTACCTGGTATCGCTTTGATGGCTCGATGGACGTGAAGAAGCGCAGTGCCGCCATTTCTGAGTTCAGGCAAAACGAGCGCAAACCAAAAGTCCTCGTCGTCAGTTTGAAAGCTGGCGGAGTTGGGTTGAATGTAAGGGCTTGCTCTCTTTGAGGTACACCCAGACTCATCGCGAAAACAGCTCACCTGTGCCAGTCATGTATTCATGGTAAGTTGCTTGGTGATCTTTTTGAGGCTTGTGTAACATCACACCCTAGATGGATTGTTGGTGGAATGCGGCGATTGAGAGCCAAGGTAGGGATGCTCAACCTGATCGGTGATCGTCCCTGCAGGTGCTGACATCTGTCATAGCCATTGACCGTGTTCACCGAATAGGTCAGGAGAAGACGGTTTACGTCAAACATTTCATAGTAAGAGACTCCGTCCTGTTCCTTTCGCATTGGATCATCAAGCTCATGTTCGCTCAGATTGAAAATACCATCGAGGGACGCATTCTTCAAATTCAACAGCGTAAAACTGCGATTGTCAAGGAGGCGTTCCGGGGTACCGACAAGTCAGGCCCCGAGAGTTTCGACAATCTTAAAGTCATTTTTGGTGATAATTAACTACAGTAGTACTAGATGCATGATCTACGATATATTTGTACATGCTCACTTATACTGTCCTATGGGAATCAAGGCATATAGTATAACAGGGTAACCTGCACTTCGGTCTCTGCGATATTTCATTATGAATGAGTTTGTCTCTGCGCTCCGCAAAAGTGGCAAGACCAGAACTCGTGGGGTATATCCTTCTCCAGGCATGTGAGACACGCCCATCCACCTAAAGTATCGGCGGGGCGTTCTGCCAGGCACGCGTCACATTGTAAAGTTAGGCTGCCATTGGTCAGTGTGCAAATCGGGCAGGTCCATTGCCTATCCATCGATGGATTCCGTGCGGGTCGACCAGATCCGCTAGCTTGCGATGCATGCTCGTCATCCTTCGTTAGGTCGATGATCACCTTGTTCCCCACGCTTGCCTTGGCAGCTTTAGTGGCTTCACGCAGCGCAACAGATGCCGACCCGCATGTTAACTCGTCCCCTTTTCTGTGTTCCGCGGCCTTGGCGCAGTGTGAGATATCTCCAGCGTTCGAAAAGGAGTTGACTTACGCGAGCCGCGAGTTCTCGAGGGCTAAGCTTGTCCAATGCACTAGACCGCCCACCCAGCCTGCCCCCACCTTTGATCAGACCCTCGGCTCTACGCCTCTTCTCCGCAGCTTCAAGAGCCCTGACTCTGCCAAGGTGTGGCGGTATATCGTGTGAGACCCCAGCGCCCAATCTGTGACCAGGAGAGAAGAACCCCTCGCCGGCATAACCAGAGCGCTGGAGCGCATCGTATTCGTCTTCCAGCCCAGCAAGTATCTTGTAAAATTTCTCATCGTGAGGCCCCTGTACATTGTGTGTAAGCTGACAATTATGGTTAGCAAATTACACTTGCTAGATTCTAGAGATGACAGGGAACTTGCCTCGTGTAGCATTACTCGTACAACCTTATCTTCCTCATAAAAGGTATCGGGAGACCATGGTGGACGCAGTCTTAAGAGGATCTGTTCACCGCCGTTGACATCTACGCAGTCCAGGTCGGTTAGATGCTTGGCGATATGTCTGTTTGCTACGCACTCAATCCTACGTATTGGGCGCTTGAGTACAATCACCACTATGGATCATCGATGACGGGAATTTTGACTTACCAACTAAATTTGAACTGTCAGGAAAGAACTCGGCGAGGAGAGGGAGAACCCAACCATGTTTCCGCATGATGGGCTTCACCAAAGACGCCACGCGGTGCAGCATTGGCAAGGCACGCTCTGCCCGAGGCATGTCCTTGAGATGAGTGAAAGACTTGACGAATGTCTCGGCCATGTCTCAGATGTCTTGAAAGTTCTAACACAAAGGTGGACGTTCAAGAGAAGTTGACCTAATCCATGATACCCGGGTCAGCTCTTAATGGAGGGCTGTCCTCACTGACGCGTCGATGCACAACAGAGCGTGTGTGGTCTTACCAAGGGTTCTGCGGCTGACTAAGCGAATTTACTCCTGCCACCCAAGTCTGTGCTAGTACTCTACTAGTAGTAGTTACTACGAGGACAATGTCACTACTATATCCAACAGCTAAGTGGAGCTGCGGCTGGCTAACCATGAAAACAGACAGGCTGCCATCATCTATCGTATGAGGTGTCCCATCTATCTATGTTAGGGAATGTCCTGCCATGCTCACGGACATAGGTCCGAGTCCGTAGTCTTGGACTCGTTCGTTGTGGCTAGAGCGACCCCACCTGCTTGAAAGAGAACCTTCCTAAAGCCTCGGCCGACACCCGCATAATTTGCGCAGGTCCCATCAAAGCCATCCTGGCTCGTACGAGACAGCGCATTGGTAGTCATTAAATGGACCCTACACAACGATGCAAGTTGTACGTTCTTCCAGTTGGCATAGATCTGACTAACGCGTCCTCTAGAATCTAGACCTTTGATACCGGTGGCATGCGCTTTTCAATCCTCCTGTGAGCCCATCCAAGTCTTCCGTCTTCCCACCGCATTACCCCTGTGTTCCCGACAACGCCCGTGCCGACAGTCGTTCAGCCACCATGCTTCAGCTTCGCCACAAGATCAAGATCACCGAGTCTCATGCCCAGAATACGTACTTGTTACCCTGTCGAGTTAACGACATTGGTGCTCCTAGAACTAAACCGCATCAGGTCAATTCATTTGGGAAACTTCCGCCTGGAAAAATTTCAATCTCTTTCTCCATCTCGGCAGCGCTCGGACGATAAGTAGACTTCTTTGTCCTCGTGGGGTGGAATGAGGTCTTCCATGCTCCTGCTCTGAACTTCCTTCAACTTTGACTTTTCTCTCTTCCTTCGTGCATAACTTCATTCCCCTATGAGCCTGATCCCACCAGATGCTTCACTTGCTGAGTCGGAGGTTAACATCTTTACATTTGTTCAGGGTAAGCTATGTGTTGTTTGGGCTTACTTCCTGAAGTAACTCCACCTTCATCAGTTGCTGTCACCACCGCTGCTCTATATGACCACGGTGAATAGTTCTCATGCAGATGCTGACCGCCATGTTTCGCTGAAATCACCTCTGCCACAGCTCTAACTTTTGGTCGCGAGGTGAGCGGTGTGGGTAGGGCTTGCGTTGCTTGGCACTAACGGTCATTGGTATCACTGGCAGGTGGAGCTCGTATGGGTGAGCCAAGGAATTCCATGGGTGAACTAGCGCTGAGTTTCTCTGGTCCCCAGAGGAAACCACCGTCACTGGTGACGGCGTTCTATGTGGTCGTGAGTTGGAAAATGACGCTTGGAACGTGCCCTCATTTCTTTCTTAGGACCGCTACCTAGGTGATGCTGTTCTCATGTACGTCATCTCTCTGCGAAATGTTTTGTGTATCAGGAACTGTGTTGACCATGTTCTAGAGCTGGCCTATATCGTGAGCTTCGTCCCGCTTTATCACCGATAGATTAGATTTAACAATCTAAACAGTGTGCTTCACCGTATCGACTTCGGAAGATGTGAGTATTCTGCTACTTCCCACCAGCTTTCGCTCAATGTCCCCCAGGAGTGCGTGAATGAACCTCTGCATCGCTGTCAGATGATCATACGGGCTCTTTCCCCCTATGTAGATGTAAGGACATTCATAGACTCAGCCTCTACTTTTCAACTAAACCCTGAGGCAGGTCTGCAACTCTTTCAATTCCGCGCTTGGGGAACCCTCGCATATTCATGGGCTACGCAAGGTCTCTATCCCACAGCTAAGTAAAACACGAATATGTGGCTGACGTTGTTCGACAGCGATCATGCAACTACGCATATACGCGATGTATAGGCGTTCGAAAAGAATTCTGGCGCTTCTCCTCACGTTTTTCTTTTGTGAGATAGCAGCGATAGCATTCATAATTTGGCGGGCGATTGGGCCTAGCAGTCCTCTAGCAGGTTTGTTGACTACTGTCCTTTGCAATTCACCATGTGAAGCTCATATGCCATGCAGTTGTGAACAACTTTAGTCCCGACAAGCAATACTGTGCATTTTCGGGTGTCAACGAAAACTTCACTTACCTCTTCATACCTTTTCTATGTTTCGAAGCTTTCCTTTTCTTCTTGGCTGCTAGGGCATTTGTACTGGATATCAGGCGCAACGAAGCCAGCACTGATAAGAAAGGCTTAAGAGTGAACTCTTTCATAAACGTCCTAGCGCGGGACAGCCTGTTCTATTTCTTCGTGTGAGTATATTCTCCAGATGGGTACTCACGCGCACGTTAATATCGGGTTCTTTCCAGGAACCTTGTCGCCTGTGCGCTAGTCATGGGTCTGTGGCAGAGCATCACTGTAAGCTAGTACCTTGCTGCGTCAGCCGAGCCACTGATCCGCCCACCCGTTCCATATCACAGGAGCTGTACGCGAATATATGCGTGCCATTCGTCATGTTTCTTGAAGTCGTCGTCGGCACCAGGCTCGTCCTCGATTTTCGCGAACGGTACGCCCGTTTGGACAGGCGCCCAGTCGTTTCAGGCAGACTGAGTACCGTCCAAATGAGAGGGGATGACACCCCAATGGAACCACTGCGTATTTCTGTACGATATGATGTCGAGACGCTCGTCGTCCGAGATGGAGAAGATACCCCCTAGGTGGGTGGGATGTACTTAGAGGATCCGGTCGATGTATGTACCACATATGATGTAGAATGATGATGAACGTACGATACGACAGAGCACTCAGCGTGCTGAAGGGTCAGGATACTGTACGAGATGTTATGCAATGCAGATCATAGGGAGACAATGTAAAGCACTTAAACTTTATTAAGGAATGTGAGTATGTGCTACAATGATGTAGAATGATGCGTGTAGGATACAACTGAGCATTCAGCGTGCTTGAGGAATAGGATACTGTACAAACTACCATGCAAAGAACACAATGTAATGCGAATCAAGGAGAACAACAATGTAGAGCATTTGAACTTTCTTAAGGAATGTGAGTGCTCCGGTACAAGTGAGACATCTAACGGAATGGATACAGCAGTGGATATAGCCAATAATAACGAAGAGCGATGATGGCGCGAGTGATGAAAACCAATGCAATCACACGAAAGGAGCGTGGGCGTCCTGTCAAACACGACGGACATTTGATGTTGTACTTATGGGGGTGATGGTACTGTGATGGTGATGCCAAGTATATGATCATGATGCGAGGAACTGTCATAAGTCGTGAGAATCCGAGGTCAAGGATGAAGGGCTCAAGGGACGTGAATTTCTTCTTCGACCTTGGTGGCACTGTACACCCTGATGGAGCGTAGGAGATCTAGCTTCTCACGCGGAAACAGGGGTTCAGATGGAGTAGTCATGCTACTGTCGGAGCCTCCCCGCGGGCGTCCCTGGACAGTAGCGTCGTGTGAAGGACGGAACGAAGCAGAGCGAGGTGTCAATGTCAGATCTGAAACAGGCATGTCGAGTTGGAATTCTGGGCACTCGGAGGGCCAATTGAACCGTTTTCGACGGAAACTGATGCATCAGGCAAAGTAGTTAGTGCCTGAACGTACAGTGGAGCTACTTTCACCCACCTCTCGTAATCCCATATAAGATCATCCATTATACCCTGATCAAGGGGCAGGTGCTGTTCTTGCACGTACTCGGTTAGGGCAGCTTTGCATCCAACGAGTGAATGCAGGTGCTTGCACGCGTGCATCTCCAGCTCGAAAGGGGCTATAGGGATAAATGTAGAAGGCCAAAGAATAAGACCAGGGGATTGAGTGGAAAGTGATGGACGAGGTAAAGCCCCGGCGATTCCGAGACGACCAGCAGCTTTCGCACTGATGGTTTCGGGAATGGTGTCCGAAATGGCGATGCTCTCGCTACTGAAACGGTCGCTTTTTGTGCGCTGCTTCTTATCCTTATCCTTGTTATGATCCCACTCAACAGTTGACATCCATTTAGCGAACTCCATGCCAGCTTTCTTGAGGCCAGTGCTGCCATTGCTCTCCGAGCTTCCGATCGAAGACTCGTCGGAGTCCTTGCCCGAAGGTGGCGCGAGGTATAAGTTGAATTCGTGGAGCTTGGATTGATTGTATCGCCCGAAAACGTTATCAAGAGCTTTATCGATAAACTTGCTTGGGTGCGAATGAACGGAGAACTTGTACGAGAGCATGTCTTCAAAGAGTTGTTCCAAAGACTTGGAGTTGTCGACGTTTTGCTTCCACTCCGAGACGGGATCGTACACAAGTTGAGGAGGATCGTCCATTTCGATCAAAGACGAAAAGCGGCTTTTGGTGCTCACGAAATCCTCGTCGCTCTCGTCCTCATCTGCTTCATCTTCTTCTGCTTCCACGGCTGACTCGTCGTCATCGTCGTCGTCGTCAACGTCAAAGGATGAGGATGAAGGTCGCGGGGGTGGGGAGATATGTGAATTGGATGGTGGCTGCGGTGGGCTCTTTGTGTATGGAAAGTAAAGGTAGTCGTCGATTAGCTCCAGGCGCCCGCCTTGCGCTAAAACCCTCCTGGCTTCCGAAAGAACGTGTTCCCACCGATCATAAGGGATACACAGGGCCAAATTAGCCATGCGCACGAGATCGAACATATTCTTGGGGAATGGAAGCTTATGTTTAACGCTGATGCACACTTGTGAGCATGAAGATATGCGACCTCTGTTGAGCACTTACAAATTGCCTTGCTTCCACTGAACGTTGCTGGGTGGCTCGGCACCGCCACGCAAGCTAGTGGTATCAACGAGATCAAATCCAATGACTTGAGAAGAAGGCCAGCATTGGGCCGCCTCCACTGCCCATTCGCCTGCACCACATCCCAGGTCAAGAATGGTTTTGGGTGTATTCTGCCCAAAATCATGAAACGACGGCGTCTGGTTTCGATTAAGTCGTCGTAGTAGAATCTCTGAGAACCTGTCACTGAATGGGGATCAAAAGGGGGAAGATGAGTGCTCATGAGAGTTGACTCACTTGTCTATGAGAGTCCGATCGTATGCCTGCATATAGGGTGCGTCGTCACGTGAGTACGGATGATGCTTCATTCCGCGTCGTGCAACAAAGCGATTTCTGGGCTCGAAGACTTCTGCTGGAGGATGGTCGCGCACATCAGATCGTCGAAATGGAAGGTGGGTCTCTGCTGGATTGAATGATAAACGTGCATCGTCTGCAGGAAGACTGGGTGGCAGCCCAATGAGGAACGGGTCGATGTCCGTCGGTAACGGAGTGCCCAATGACTTCTTCTTCCTCTTCAATAAATTCCTGAGAGCCCCTTCGCGCTTTGGAGAATCCTGAGTACCGTCTGTAGCGCCATTGGCAGGGGTAAGCGGGCGACGAACGTCTGGATCGGGGGCATAATTGGAGGGCTTTCCCTTTGAAAGCTTATTTGCAGGGGCGTCTTTGCCCATAATACTGAAGTAGCCTGAGTCGATGCTATCGAGGGAGAGCGGGCGATAGAGGGGATCAAAGTACTGTGAACCGGATGCTTCGAATGAATAATAGAATGAGGAGCGTGGGGTGGAATGAATACTGTCTGACAGGGATGACGAGTGGTCCGAGGCGGAAGATGGGAGAAGGGGGAAAGGTATTGAAGTTTCTTGAGACATCTTTGGGTATTAGAGGGTATAATACAAAGCCACTTGTGGCAATCAAAGCGTCGGTGGACAGTAGTGGCCCTTTGTGCGCGATGGATGCGGCAAGCAGTCCACAGTGGACTAGTGGCGGACAAAGCGGGTCCACCAAATGTGACAGATTGGCCTATGGGGAACTTATAGAGATACAGATAGCTCAACTGTTATCACAGTGGCACGGACACGGAGGAAGGATGTATGTGGAGAACGTGGTGCGGAAGAAAGAGGAGAATGCACAGGACCGAGTCCAAGTTGGTAATGTTGGCAGTACATACTCACTTTGGATAGTAGCCAGCAGCGCCTAGTCAAAGATAATTATATCATATTACCGGACAAGGAGCGGACTTGGTTCCTTGTCATAATCAGACTTATGTACGCGAAGCTTGATGGAGACAAAGCGATCCATCTTTGCTAGGAGCCTTCACTAACAAGGTAATCACCAAAAAAGGTATCTCTCCACAATCTCTCCGCTATTTTCTTTGCTCCCGCCGGTTAGAAAATGAAAAATCCCGCATAGACCTGGCAGGCAACTGAAAAAAAACTGGAACGGAACAAGGCAGGGGGGAAGCAATGTCCTTGGGTGGTCATCAACAACTGCACAGGATCAAACAATATATCACATTTTAATCTGATTTTACGACGTCGATGGCGAAGAGACTCG
>KN819323.1:2639102-2674254 GCA_000827475.1 Paxillus involutus ATCC 200175
ATTTTCAAGTTTGACGTGGGCGGGAAGTCAGTATCCCTGGCATTTGAAAATTTGATGGTCGGACTAGTCCATCACCCGTGGCCCCTGAAACATGGCCCTATTAACCACGAATGCCAGTTAGCGTTGCTTGATCGAGGATGCGGACGATATCGCGCAGAGGCCAAGGGACGAACGCATCATTTATGAACCGTGATCCCGAATGATCCTCGTAACGTGTCAGACCTTGAACGGCGGCCAGCGGATGTGACAGCTGTAAGGAATGGAAACCCCGAGCCATTTGACACGTCTGTATGAATCACGAAGAATCACGACCGTCAATGCTCCGTCAACTGCCACACCCAGGTGCGGAGTAGTCAATACAGTATTAATGGATGAAAGGGTCTCATGGCTCTAAACCCAAGGTGGAAACACCCGTTTGGTATTGTGTCAGTATCGTACAGAACGTGGGGGTTTTGCCGTTGAAACGTAGCAAAGATCATCACCCGGTTACTTACGATAGGTGCGTGGAAAGAGAGGCGGATGCAGTGTCCATAACATTGACAGTTCCGAGTCATCACTAATTTAGTCAGGGGGATGCCACGACACTCTGGACATATCATTGAAAGCAACCGAGCAAGTGCAAGCGACTGAGAACTGACATTTTCAAAATATGAACCAGCAACGAGAGACCAGTTCCAAGGAACATCCCCATGGGGCCGAACCTGTGTATCAGGAGGCTGCAACACGCAACGCCAAGATGACCGCCAGGGTTTGCACTTCCAAAGAGAGAAAAAATCCATGAACCGGATGTTCAATCTTCGTCTTTTCGTGGAGGCGGGCCACAAGGTTGGAGCATGCGCTAAACCCAACATATAAGCCCTGCGATCAAGATCGAGATGGAGCGACCATACCTCCGTCATCTCAAACTTGACTCTTCCAATAGATTCCCCATCGGCAAGCGCGAGGTAGGACGTCAACGGAGGGTGGCCAACTATGGAGGAGAGCGTGTCTCGGTGTTGGTGGGTTACCCAGTCACTTGGTGGGTTAGTAAAAATCATACATGCAGTCCATCTGTAACACGACTCACTATTTAGTCAAATCGGCATGTCCTTGTGATGAAGAGTTGTAAGCAAGGCCTCCGGGAAGTATGGAATGAACACAAACCTGTTCCTGTGTAACGGGCATGCACTGGAAGGGGGTCGTTAGTTACAAACGCCACAATTGACAGTTTGATGACTCACAGTGCTCTAACTGCGTGTTTGCTGTATACCTCAACTCAGAAGACTATGTGAGAGTATATCAGATGCCGATTGAACTACGGATGCAGGGTATGAATCTCACCATGATGAACCGACAGGACAACCAGTGGTCACTGGTGTCCGTGCAATATTTAGCTGATCACGTGATTTGTAACGAAGTCGTGTCAGCTCATCGCGCATCTTCGAAGTCCTTAACGCAGGACCGTGATACTGCTACCACTGGCAGGACACGTCGACAGGACTCTCCTAGATTATGACCGACAGCAGCAGAATCCGATCAAAACTCACAAAACTCAACAAGTCACTAGACGAACTAGAATCTCAACTAGAACCTCTCTTCTCTCAATCTCTCCCAGAAACCCTGCTCGGACTAGAAACCATTCAACAAGCAAAGTTGCAGGTCATCATACCATATGTCGTGTACGACCTTGTTTTTGGTAAGAGGGGTTTTTTTTGCAAGACGCGCATGATCACTGGACTAATGCATTGTAGTTTACCTGAAAAGTCGTGGCATCGATCCAAAGACACATCCAGTCATTAATGAGCTCGTAAGTACTGCCTTTCACGACGCGCCAGCCTCCCAATCCCACTTCTCTAGGAACGTATCCGTCAGTACTTTGACAAAATAAAGGACGCAGAAGAATCCGATCAAAAGAGTACGAGCGCATTCTCAAGCCTTGCTGGGCTTAATAGCACAACACTGACGGCACGCAAACAGGAAAGTTTGGCATAGACAAAGCAGCAGCCGGCCGGTTCATCAAGCATGCCATCGCTCAAGCTAAAAACGCGCAATTAGTGGACGAACCATCCGACGATGCTACACCTGTAGCAAGTTCTAGTAGTGAACGTGTCCCGGTCAAGGTCACTAGCAAGATGATCGCGCGTGCGGAGTACGAGAAGGAAATGAAGGAGTTGGGGAGCGAGGAAGAGGAGGTCCTGGAAGTCTTTGATGAGGATGCTGTTGATGATGAAGATGATGCGCTGGATACTGTGGATGCACGAGTGAAAGAAGCGAGAATGCAACCTCTGTCACTGGATAAAGGTAAGGGGCGAGCGTCAGACGAGGAACAGTCTAGCAGGGAGGATCAACCCCATGCATCGGGGCGTAAAAGGCCTCGCATAGACCCATTTTCAGGTGAGATCACTGCAGTTTCACAAATATCGATGATAGTCTTACAGTGTCCCACAGGGTACGAGGACGTATCGATATCTTCAGTACATCAACCAACGGACGACGAGAAGAAGAGGGCGAAGTTGTCCACCTCAACAAGGACATCATCTGTAAATAGCTCCTCAAGAGGGACGCCGATCTCTGCGTCAGAAGACACGAAGTCAGCCAAAGCTGCAAAGAAGGCGAAGCGCAAATCGAAGAAATCATGAACCTCGGTACTCTTGTGAGGATTGCCCCTCGATCGTTAAACAATACATTGATTTCTGTCAAACATACAGAGGTAGATAATAATGCTCTCCAATAGATTTGGGGTACAAGGGTAAAAAGCGGATAATACACAGAAAGAACAGGAAGAATTCGAACGTACAATCGAGAAAGCATGTCACTATTAGTATCACATCACCACGCACCCGTCACGATCACCGGCCTCCCTTCCAGGCGTGTTATTCCCAGAGGACCTCCTGCTACTTGGCGCCCACCACCTTGTCCTCCCCAGGTAGCTCCCAATATCGTCCAGCTCGTTCAACTGATCCGACGATCCGTTGTGTGCTTTCCTATTCGCCTTCCTCTTCCATTTCTCCCTCACGGCCTGGACAGCATCCACTGTCTGCCAACTATAAAACGACTTGAGCACCACCCTCTTCTCGTCACACTCATCCTGCCCTATCTTGATATCCTCACCATCTCTCGCATCCAGATATCCAAGCTTCCTCGCATCCCAGGAACGCCACCCTTTTCGCGGACGCGTGCGTGATGCAACTTCCTTGACCACGCCCTCCCCAACTAAGCGACAATCCACGGCTACGAGCCCTGCGTCGTTGATGCCCCGTTGGCGGACCAGCCGGACGAACTCTTTGAGGACCACCCCAGATATACACGTACTGTCCACCTCCAAAACACGCAGCTTCGGACAAGCGCGGATAAGTTTTACGAACCCATCGTTGGACAAATTAACCGCATACGATACTGTGAGATGCTCCAGAGCGTGGCCAGGCTGGGGAGGATCAGGGGTGGAAGCAGAGCCTGATGAACTTCCTCCCTCCGTTTCTGACGCCTGTGGAGTGAGAGCGTCTAAAACCACATCTGTTATATCAGACGCATCTTCGAGGTCGAGTCTGCGGATGAAAGGCGTGGTGGCTAGCAACAGCATCAGGCCGTCATCTTTGAGCGATGGGCCAATCCCCGCGAGTTCGAGGAACTCGAGTCGAGGGACAGTGTGGGCGAGGTTGGAACAAGCAACATCCGTGAGCAGGACACAGTGGGAAAGCGAGAGATGTCTAAGGGCTGTCACGCGCCGCCTATGCCGACGCGAGTCGCTCGGGTCCCGACCTGCGTCCCGAGAGGTCAAGGAGACCGTCTTCGTGTCGTCCTTCTCCTCATCTGTGCAGGATACAAATGCCCCCAAAGCGGAGTTGTGTAGGCTGGGGCAGTAGCTCAGGTCGAGGACTTCGAGGTGGGGTGCGGCCTTCCCTAACGTTGCAAGCATCGCGTCATCGATGTCAGCGAGCCCGCATAACCTGAGTTCCTTCAGCGAGAGGCTAGCACCCCGTGCCATGACGGCTGCACCAAATGCACGAACACCCTCCCCATCGATATTCGCACATCGGCTCACGTTTAGAGAGGTCAGGTGCGAGCAGAGCACGAGGACATTAAATGTGGTGTTGGTGACCGCTTGGAGCCCCTTCACATCTAAGCTGCGGAGGAAGGGCGATCGGATGAGAAGGCTATGTAACGATGGGGTTGTCAACGCGGTGCACCCCTGCAAGTTAATCACCGTGAGCTGCGTGTATATAAACCCCACCGTGGGTGCAGAGCGAACGCAAAGGCTGCTAGCCATGTCGACCAGCGCGGTTGGTGCAAGGGGTGCATGTCCTGACAGGTCGATGTTCCTTGTGAACGGACCCAAGAACTCGGCGAGGCAGACAAAGAAGCTGGAGGTCATCTTCGGGAAAGCCCGCAAATCGACGTGCTGCCAGAGCTGACCGTCAAAGACTAGTGTGCGCCATGCCTTGGATACCTGACCACATCACATGGGTTTGTGTTACAAAGAGAAGGTGTCAGCTATGCTTACCCTGCTGAGCTTGACAAGCTCCCGCACGGCACGGTCTCTTCCAACCCAACGGTTCTTTGTCGAACTGGCTTTCAGAATAGTCCACTGCCCACTGCTCTTCAACCGCTCATGATCTGCTTCATGAAGTGATACCAAAGCGGAGAAAACGTGAAGCCGAAGCTCCCTCGGTAACATCTCGTCGAAGAGGTTACGAGTATGGAGTGGCAGAGGCATGAAGGCATCCTCAAGACCATGTGGAAGAACAATGTCAAACGCGGACTTTGGGTAGGGAGACGAGTAGGAGCGGCTTTTGCCCTTCAGGCTCATGATTCCATCTGGTCGACGGTTGTCTGGGTGCCAGACGACGGATAATCCCGACCTGGTGGCATCTGGAGCCTCTAATTCCGCTCCAGGTGTCAGCGATGACGGATTATCGTTCATCTGCCATGGGAAGAAACAACTTTCCTGTCCAACTGGCACCAGGTCATCGCCAAGTAGACCAATAGAATCGCTAGCTAGCTCCGTGGCGGATGGTTCTGCGGCATCTGCCTTATTTCTGGACAACAATCTGCGCGCGAGATTCACTGGGGCTTTAGACGATGACCCAAACTTGACTTTCATCTTGGACAAGGACTGCGCAGCTTGGGAGCGAGTGGAGTGGATGGATAGGTTGGACAACGACCTCGTTCGTGAGGGGATTCGTCTGAGGTTGGAGGACTCGCCTTCTTGCACACTAGCACTACCTAAAGAGCTAGGCTGAGAATGACTTGAAGAAGCTGTGTGGAGCGACGTATAACCCGACCCGCACGATGACGGTCCTTGTGTAGGGGAGTTCGGGTCCGGAAACGGCCAGTTGGCAGTATTGTAACCAAAATCAGAGGGAGAGAAGGACAAAGGAGGCAACGTGGGTGGAAGTTCTCTAGCTTTCCCTTTGTCGTCCAACGAGGCAGGGGCACCGTCAGAGCAGGCGGCATGGAATTGGGCAGACGGTCCGGGTAGATGAGATAACGAGTGATGATCGTGAGATGAAGAGGCATCGGAAAGGCCGCCAGGTGCATTTCTAAGCGATGATTCGATCGAGAATGGGGTTGAGGGAAGTGAGAGGTAATGGCTGCCCTGCGGTGATGGAGCAGAACCAGCTGGCAAGTCATGGGAATTGTGACAAGATGTAGACACGGAGATCGGCACGGGCTCGACGAGACCCTCGCCCCTTGCCGTGCCTGTGTCTGATGGCATGGAACACGGGCCTTGTACATGATCCGGATGTTCCGAATGGTCAAGGTCCATCATGGAGGAAGGATAGGCTGAAGGTGTGTGGGTGGTCGAGGGAGATGTGGATGAGGAGGGAGAATCAAACCAGAACGCTTTTGAGGAGCCAAGGTGATGGGGTATTTCATCCGCATCGAACTGGAAGATAGAGCCGTCGTTATCGATGTCTTGCGAATGCTTCATGAGGCAAGGCGAACGGAAAGAGAAGTTAAGTCAGTATGATAAGGACAGAGATATTAACAAGTAGGCTGAGTGAGGCGGAGAGGGAAACAAAGTGGGATGATACAAGGGGCAGATTATCAGTGATATAGTGGCGCGCTTGAGCAGACTGGAAACAGGTCAATACCGCGCATGGCTAACTGGCATCATGCAGGAGGAGCGGGATAAACCACATAGGGGTTAGTACGTCCCATCCCTATTTGTTTCCCACGCCTCATGCTTGGATACTATCACCAGGTCCCTCTGACACTCGACCCCAGCGCATCGCCCAATGATCCACAGCTCGTTGTCGCAGAATCAAATCTATCCCTGGTCACAAGCACTTTGTTGGCCATCAGTCGGCATTCGCCGTCCCAGCGTTATGAGCGACCTTCTATGTTTCCCTTGAATTCAATGGCCACGATCAAGTGCTTTAGAAATCTCCCCAGAACCCGCGACATTGTTGACAAAGTTCAGATCTCGCCATGGTACTCGCGGCAGGGGTTTGCACTGGTTAGTCATGGTTTTTTCTCCTTCGCAAATGGAGTACTCCACCCCTACTACTTTACATTGTGGACCTGATTAATTGCAATGAGTGCTTGCGGCTGGCAGTCTACAGAGAGCGAAAAAGTCAATAAGGCAACTAAGAGCCTGATCGGAGTAGTAGACGGCATTTCCACTATTTTGTCACTTCCTGGCAACGACCTTTCTGCGATTTTCCGCTGTTCGAGGAGCAATCGAAATTCGAGCGACAGCCGACGCGGGTGAAAGGGATGGCGCATGTCATTGCAGAAAAAATCTGACTAGAACGTGGATACAGTGAAATTAGGGAGAGCAACCAACTAGCCAAACATGGATGATGTGAACAGCACGAACGACCCAAAGAGACAAGACTGGGAAGTGAAAGTGTAGTACAGCGAAAGAGAACGTTTATCGATAAGAATATCAGGACGAGGGACAGATTGCCAAACAGGGTACAGGATGAGGAACGCGGGGAGTGAAAACGACGATGAATGCAAGCTCGAGGACTGCCATGAAGCACTGAGGATGGATCAAAGAGGAGCCACAAACTAAGCAGCCGTAGCTCTCGGGTTCTCCTTCGCTGTTTTCCAGTTAGCAGTTGCTAGCTTGAATCTGCAAGGTTGAACGAGGCAAGATGAGCATGAGTGCGACAAAAATTAATGACGATTTCCAGACCTCTCCTGATGGGGTATGTCAGGCTCGGAATCCTTCAGTCGCGCCATCTCAGCCTGCATAAATTTGTTGAAGGCACTAAGCTTCTTCCTCCCTCCACCGCCCGCAGACTCTGGA
The DNA here is from genome assembly GCA_000827475.1 of Paxillus involutus ATCC 200175. NCBI lineage: Eukaryota > Fungi > Basidiomycota > Agaricomycetes > Boletales > Paxillaceae > Paxillus > Paxillus involutus. Next base: position 2,646,340 of record KN819323.1, read on the forward strand.
GAGGTTGCGCAATGAGCGACAACACTTTGATTAATGAGCTAGCACGCACTGGTTTTCTTGGCTGGCTTTTCGGATGAGGTCTTTGGTTCTGTACGTGGAGCCATTTATGCGTTCAGGTGCAGGAATAACCACCCAATATTTGAAGATCGGGACAAAGTCGGACTGCTCAGCGCACAGACCAGTTACAGGGGCAGTGTAGGGGCAATGATAAAAATCCAAGAATGTCATTAGCGAGTTAGGAGCGGTCTGGAAGGCCAAGAAACTGAAGTCTACATACCTTTTGAACTTGGAAGTGGTCAAGGAGGATAAGAAATTGGGAGAATTGTAGTGGTCTGTGGAAGGGAGGGGAAGTTCATGTTGACTCGAGTTAGGCGGACCTTATACGAGTTCCTCGTAAGTTCAAGGTTGACACACAGGCTCTTTTTGAGGACCCATTCAAACGGACCCCGGACACACCTTGTGTCCGATTGACCTAAACCCAACCACAGTGCTTTGAAAATGTGATTTTCTCAATGCAGCGGTTGGTTTCGACAACGTCGAGGAGTTATGGTTGAATTATTCATACAACTTGCCTTGGGTGTTTTCAAGTAAACCAACGAAAGCGAGACTACGCGGTCTGACCCGGAGCGTTCTCGACCTTCCATTGGAGGCTAATTGCAAACCTTCCCTGCTTGCCAGCTTAAGCTTAGCTTAGTGGCAGACTGCACATGGTTACCACGCTGGAGCCAGGGAATATTCGATGCAATTCCGTTGAGAGATTCCCTGGATGTTTTTCGCGAGGATGTCGTCAGGGGTGGTATCTGGGGTCCACCCCTCAAAAGCCAGCCAAACAACGCGTCGCGTTCCGTTGAATTCAGGTCTGTGCGGCGCCTTTCAATGGCATTACTGTTTCTTGTTTGCTTGTGGGTCCTGGATGTATGTGTCCGCCTACAACGGGTGTTTTCTTCCTCCTGAGCGTCATATTTTTTTGGCGCCCTGTGTTATATTTCAATAGTTAACGCTGAGTGGCAGTGAGACAGGTAGTCACGGGAGAAGAGGAACATAAATGAATTGCATTGCGGTACCAGCATCTCCGGTAGGACTGTCATAGAGAGTGCGAAGCGTTGAGAGTGAGACTAAGACCGCATCAGATGGTTGTGTCTCTCTTTCCAGGACCACTTTTCCCATCGCTGGCTATGCTCTTCATCAAGCTTGCACCACTCACGATCCCCGTAGTCGCGATCAAGAATTTGCGACCTGTTTAAGATCAACACAAACATTTCCCAGAGACGCACCACAGACTTTACCTCTGTTTTGCCGGCTGACCCATCTCAGAGCTGCTATCTCAGTGTACGTACAACCGCCAAGGAAGAAGATGACTGTTGTAGTTGTTTGCTCATGGGGTCGTACTTCAGTTCATGTGGGTAATCAGGTTATTGGCGCCCCCAGAGAACTGGCCCTTACTTACAAAGCGAAGAAATAGACGGAGCTCTCGAGGCTGTCGCTGCAGGCACCTTTTGCACGATGTCGAAGGTTTGTCCTGGAATAGCAGACATGACATCCTCGAAGCCTTTCCAGCCGACGATGGGGTGTGCAAAGAGTTTCTTCGATGCCGAAACCTTCCCCTTTCCATCCGAAGCATCCGCACTGCCCTTCTCTGCAGGGTTGCTGATGACACCGCTCTTTTGGGCGACACACTGGACGAGGCGAACACTGATAGGTGCGTATCCAGAGTAAACGTAGCTTATATCGTTTTCAAGCTCCTCCAAAGCTTCCGGATTGTCGTCGATCAGAAGGCGTAGAGATTTGCGTATGGCAGTAAAAGGAAGTTTATTTGCTGCGACCAAGGGTGATGTTGAGACAGGAAGTGGGTTTTGCAGGAGGATCGAGAGGGGAGGTGCGGACAAGGAAAGCAAAAGTGGTAGCAGATGATATCCATACGCCTGAGTAGAAGATGTTCAGAAGAAAATGAATGTCGAGGGGCTTGCTCACCTGCAGAAATTCCTTCTTGACGCTTTCAAGTGCACGAGTCTTAATACCACCAGTCGTAATACTCGCAAGACAGAGCAGTCTTGCAACTGTTTGCATGTCCGCCCCTTGAGCTATCATGTCCTCGATGGCGGTGATTTGCGCCGAAGTCTCGTATGAGGCGACAAGGTCTTCACGAGGCATACCAAGTTCAATAACCCATAAACTTTAGAACAGGCTACTTACTCTGCTGAATCTCGAGGGACTTGCTGAATAGATCGGTGCGTGTCCGTGGAACCAACATTTCCGACAGACCGGTGTCTGAGGTGAGTAGATAAACGATGTTGACGGAAGAAGCACGCAGCAACTCACGTAACCTCAAAGCTTGATGTTCCGTTTGCAACCCGCCAAGCTTCCCAACAAAGTCACGGAGTTGTGCCACGGTCTTTGCCTGCAAGCGAGCCTGTCCGATACATTAGAGGTTAGTCACGACCTTGATGATGAGCTGCTTACCTTGTAGTCCTCATCAAGCCTGTGTGCAACACGACTCAGTCGTTTACCAACAGAGGAGAAATTCAAGTCTCGAAGTTCTGAGAACAGAGGGTCTGTCGCTGCGGAAAGTATATGCTTCTTTGTCTTCTCGTTTAGGACCGGCGTGATGGCTGCAGACGTCGATGGCAACGAGGTGCTGGGATTTTCTGGATTCGGTCCAGATGGAGGGTTGAGAAGGCTCAAGGGAAGCTCGACTTGAGCTAAAGATGGTTTCAGTAGATTGCTTAGTTGTGACATGGATATACGTACAGTTCTTTATACCGACCAGTTCATCAATGAGACCTTCATATGTTAGCTGGGTTAGTAACGGTGTGATCATATCAACGTGTCGGTCCAATATAATAAGGGAATCGAAAGGTGCTGGAGATGTTAATGGATCGACAGAAGCGGAGGGTTGCTCGGGAAGTGGTCTCGTCAACAGTGTAGCAAGTTTCTGTCTTAAAATTAGTGTAGTTGACTTGGACTTGGAGGTCTACACCATTACCGAGGCGTAGTCTCCCTTTCCTATTATGCGAGGGAATTGCCCATACGTCTTCTGCAGGACATCGAGGGCCAATGCCGAATTGTAAATGATAGTCTCGTCACCGTCCTATCAAGAACATTTATGACTGGGTAGCGGCAAAATTGGGACATACTTACCACCCACAACTCTTTGAACGCATTGTCATGTTCTAGTGAAATGACATCCTCCGCGACCGGTATGAATTGCAAGTTATATGATGAGACAGTCACGTCACCAAGTACTCCTTCCTCTTCCAGTATTCGAGAGACCAAAGTAGATATTCGTGGAACAAGGAATAGCGTGTACCTGTGCTTGAGGGAATCCTTAGAATGTATCTTGATCTGATCTAGAGACTCTAATGTAAGGAGCATCGCACGGGGCTAGACGTTACTAACCCGCTATTATCTTCACATATTTGATGAGCGGCCTGCAAAGATATATCACGTTTGTGGTAGTGGAAGTCAGAGGACCGGGTTCAAGCCAGAACATCTTGTCGACTCCATGGTGCTACTAGCTGATCAGCGTTGGAATGGTGTGATTTCTGGAGGAACGCACCTTCAAAAGCGCGACTTCTGTCACGAGGCCCAATGGTCCGGCTAGCGTTGGGTCAAGGACAAGCGTCTTCGCGCCATTCACCTGGGTTAAGAATTGGTCAGACCTACGCTGCGTTCAAACAGGACCAGGAAGAACGTGCCGAGTTGAGAGCATTTATCAATGCTTTCCTCGCGGCGTCTTTCAACACTTCGATGTCCAAAGATTGTTCATTGTCGCGTTCCAAGCCTGATGAAGCCTGAAAATCTGAGGACGGCGCAGACGTTGCGGCCATGATCATCAATGACAATTTCAAGAGGGAAAGTGTGTGGTAGCACAGCCACAAATTACAAGGGGCAATGACTGGATTCGGCGACTTGACTGCATCATAGGCAACGGCTTATACCACCGTGTTGGGTGAACCTGCGCTTCCTCTAGTCACCAGTACCATCTCCTCGCCGTCTATATGGCAAGCTTTGCCAAGTAGTGCCCAACGTATTTGAGCTACAACTGTTGCATCCAGTATGGAACCATTGCCTACGGCCCCAGTATACGACGAGAGGCACCCCCTGCTCTCGTTGCTGTCGGCGTGTTTCTGGGTGATACGTACGTACCACAACTCCATGCCTCCCGATGTAAAGGAAGTCTGACAGTAGTACCTATATCGTATCCAGTATGGTTGCTTTCATGGGTCAGGTCCCTCATTGCATTTGCCACCATCACCATCCCTCGTTTCATCTACTTTGTGCTCTCGTATTCCTTGACGTTGACGGTCAGTGATTTCTTTGATGGGTCAGCTATTCTTCCTGACGGAACACTGTTTTTAGCTGAACTTCTGGTCGTTCGCATTCCTTTTCCTCGCGTCAGCGGTCGCTCTTAACTTATGGATTCGTTTCCGATATCTCAATACCTATTCCCAGCTGAGAGAGCCACCGCTCGTCAAACCGGACGTCAATGCCCTTCATCCTGATGTAAATACGACAGAATCTCCACCAGCATTTCATAACTACTTAGACGACTTCTTGCAAGCCGTCCGCGTCTTCGGTTTCCTTGAAAAGCCAGTAAGTAGCTCTCTGCCTCACCCCTGCTTCCGATCTGAATGGATCGTAGGTTTTCCACGAGTTGGCGCGACATCTACAAACTAGGCGACTGATAGCAGGAGATAGTATCTCACTTGACCAAGACCGGAATTTCTACTGCGTCATAGATGGCACCGTGCAGGTATTCGCGCGAACTGGGCAAACGACACGACAGAATGGGTCTTGGGACGAGGAAGATATGAATGGATACCAACTAATCAATGAAGTTGGAAGCGGAGGGACCCTGTCCAGTCTTTTTAGCATCCTCAGTTTGTTCACGGAAGAGATCAAGTTGAGCTGGCAGGAGGACACTCAAGACGTGCCCTCCACGAGACCCCCTACAGAGCTGTCACTTCCACGGCGAACGCGGGCTGGACGAACGAACTCCGATGTTTCACGGTTTGACCTTGAACTGGACCAACCTTCCCCTTTCCCTCAGTCTCGCAATCGAGGAGCCTCAGTTTCATCTTCGGGAACAACTGCGCATCCGTTGGAGGCAACATCGCCTCCCGTTGGTGTTACGCCACATCTACGCACGAATGGTTCTACGAGATATTCTCATTCCCGTGCTACATCGCATGTCGCTTCACCTGTGCGCTCTGACTCAAATCCGCGATCACAGATCCACCATGGCATTGTTGGTCGAGCGACAGAGGACAGCACACTTGCAGTCATCCCTGCCGAAGCTTTTAGAAGAGTCACCAAGAAGTTCCCGAAAGCGACAGGCCACATCGTGCAAGGTAGGTATTGTCATTGCCCATTGCATCAGACACTGATAGTATGCCTTCTGTGCAAAAGTGATTTTGACAAGATTTTCGCGAGTGACTTTCAATGCGGCCCACAAGTATCTAGGATTGACAACGGAAGTCCTTCGGACGGAGAAGGCCATCAACGAAATTGCATGCCATCCGCTGCCCGCTTCATACTACGAAGGTGGCGGACTACACTACTTGCGTCAGCGTTTCGATGATGTCGCGGTTCAAGATTCGGATTCCGAGAGCGACTACTTCAGCCACGAACCCACACCTTCGATCCTTTCATCCGGTAAAACTTACAGCAACCCCAGCCCACTCACTTCAAGAGAAAGGCTGACCGAGAGTCCCGCACCCATGCGCACCTTCCCTCACAAAGGGCGCCACCAGGTCCAGGCTGGTGATCTCCTCACCTCCACATGTCAGGGGAACGATAGTTATAGAGGCCTATCTAGTTCTGTCAGCATTTTAAACACGCCTCGCCTCGTCTCTCACAAGAACATCTCGTTTATGACTCGTCTCGCAGGGGACGAGTTCAACCTTCGCGAGGAAGTCATGTCCTGCATTGCCAAATCTATCGGACTTTTGCAGCCTCCCATAAGCGGCGGAGAGTCTGTTGAGGCGTCGCCGGCCCTCCCACCTTTGGACCCCGCAAGATCTACTACAGGAATGTTCACGTCCCCCTTTGGATCGCTCTCCCTTTTGGATGCCGGGGACGACACCACGTCCAATATCACCGGAACCTCCTCGAACATCACCGGCTACATGAGTGGCTTGGACAACGAAGTGGAGATTTTATTCTTTTCTGCTGGTTCCACCCTTGTAAAGGCAGGTGAACGGAATACAGGTCTGTAGCGTCTCGTGGATAGTGAACAGGAGATTGATGATCCTGCTATTTAGGCCTCTACTATGTCATCGACGGGTTCCTCGACATACTCCTTCCAGCAGAGACGCAGGCTACCGCTACTCAAACAACATCGCAATCCAAAACTTCAGGCTCTGACACAGATTCCATCTTTACCTACGACCACACCAAGCCAGATGGCGGTAAACGAGAGACTCGGAAGCTCCTCTTCACTGTAAAGCCGGGAGGTATTGCTGGATACCTTGGTGAGTTAACTCTGCCGTTCTCTGCCATGTCGCTAAACCTTGTACCCAGCATCGCTTTGCAGCACACCTTCGTACGTCGACATCCAAGCAAAGACTGATACCTATGTCGGCTTTTTGCCTTCGCATGCCTTGGAACGCCTGGTGGAGAAGCGGCCTATCGTTCAGCTGACGCTCGCAAAGCGCCTTATCTCAATGTTGTCTCCCCTGGGTAAGAATTCCGTTCCCGAGGCTGGCAGAGGGCAATTCCTCACTGTATGTTTAGTACTGCAGATCGACGCCTCTCTAGACTGGATGCAAGCTACTGCTGGTCAAGTTCTTTGGCGTCCCGAAGATGTTAGCGACAGTTTCTACATCGTCATCAATGGCCGGTTGCGTGCAATAACTGAAAGTGAAAATGGCAAGGTGATGATCACTGGGGAATATGGCCAGGGAGATTCGGTCGGAGAGCTTGATGTCATTACCAACTCGCCACGTCGAACAACGATGCATGCTATCCGTGATTCGGAGCTTATACGTATGCCCCAGACCTTGTTCAATGCCATATCTTCGCGGTACGTTTGATGGCAGACAACTTCCAAACTCCGCTCATATCTTCTTCCAGAAATCCTGGCACTACTGCACAGTATGTCGAAGTTTGAGTTGTGCTAACATGCTAATTCCATCTGTAGGCTTCTGCGCACCATTGCATCTCGGGTACGCGATGAAATGGATGCTTCTTCTAACGTTCCACACCGAAACACCGCATCCGAGCTAGGCCGGAATAACACGAATCTCAAGACCGTGGCCATCCTACCTGTATCCCGAAACGTCCCCATTGACACTTTCGCTAGGAAGCTCAAGGCAGCACTAGAGGAAATGGGTGCCAGGACATCATATCTCAATCAGGCTTCTGTTTCAGGACATCTCGGACGACATGCCTTCTCCAGAATGGGAAAGCTCAAGGCTGCCGCATGGCTGGCTGATCAAGAACAGAGATATCGGACTGTACTCTACGTTGCTGACTCACCCGTCAACAGCCCATGGACGCAAACCTGCATTCGACAGGTAGGTTCACGCCTCGTGCATGCCGTTGGTTGGCTAATGCACTTTAGGCGGATTTCGTGATGGTCGTTGGCATGGGGGACGATCCTAGTATTGGTGAATATGAGCGTCTACTACTCTCTATGAAGACTACTGCTCGGAAGGAGCTTGTGCTACTCCATCCGGAACGGTCAGTGGCCCCGGGTTCAACGCGGGAGTGGCTCAAGGTTGGTACATATAAGGTTTAGCACGAGGTTCTCCCCTGACGTACCCCCCCAAGAATCGACCATGGGTGCATCAACATATCCATGTGGAACTTCCAGTGGGTATCCCCATCGTGGGGCGTTGAACACGGCTAACGTTCCGACAACCATCAGGGGCTTGTCTTACCTCTGTCCAAGGCGTCCCCTCCACAGGACCCTCAGGCAGTTGTTGCCTTGAAGAACTTGAAGGACAGAGTGCAAAGTGGCTTCCAGAGGTACAGGGGAATACCGACACACGCAAGCCCTCAGCGTCAGCCAATGATTAACGACTTTACTCGACTGGCGAGGAGGCTTTGCGGAAAGTCTGTCGGAATCGTGCTTGGCGGTGGTGGTGCGCGTGGGCTGTCGCATCTAGTAAGTAACGCTGTCGCGTTTACGTCCTTGGTCGTGACCTCCTGGTATTTCAGGGCGTCATTCGGGCTTTGGAGGAACGAGGCATTCCAATTGACCATATCGGCGGGACTAGTATAGGGGCTTTTATCGGCGGCTTATATGCGCGAGAGTGTGATATCATGTTCAGTGCAGGTCGTGCGAAGCAATTTAGTAGTAGGATGGGTAACATCTGGAGAATGCTCTCCGATGTCACTTATCCATTGGTGGCTTACACGACGGTAGGAGCCTCTATTCCGACTCCTGGGCATTCGAGAGCTTACGTTTGCGCAGGGGCACGAGTTCAATCGCACTATTTACAAGGTAACTCACTAACGCACTCTCAGTAAGCCTGTACTTAACGATCACAGGCTTTCTATGACCTTCACATTGAGGACATGTGGCTCCCATACTACTGCAACACGACCAATATCAACACGTCGCGCATGGAAATCCACGAGACCGGGTATGCTTGGAGATTTATCCGTAAGTTTTAGCGCACTTCAGCAGTTTGTGGATACCTTCATTTCTTTGGTTAGGAGCCTCCATGACCCTGGTTGGCTTGTTGCCACCCTTGTGTGACAACGGCAGTATGCTCGTGGATGGCGGCTACAGTACGCCTTCCCCTATCCCTGCAATTCACTATGCTAACTTCTGAAATCATTATCTAAGTCGATAATCTACCTGTAAGCCGCAGGGTTGGCTTTTCATCTTTTGCTTCTAATCGAACGTCCTGCAGGTATCAACGATGTTCTCTATGGGAGCAAGTGTCGTATTCGCAGCGGATGTTGGTTCTGTAAGCTGTCCCCTACGTTAACGCCAACTCCACGCTCCAACTCACGCATCTAATATCAGATCGACGATAACTCTCCTCGAAACTTTGGAGACTCCGTGTCGGGATGGTGGCTAGTCTTGAACAGGTGGAACCCCTTTTCAAGCGCGCGGAGCATACCAGCCATCACCGAGATCCAGAGTCGCTTGGCATAGTCAGTTTCCTCTCTCTTAGCGTGCCTGATAATGTGCCCCTAAACTCTTTTTGGAAAACGCAGTGTATCGAGCGTCCGGACCCTTGAAGAAGCCAAGGTTGCACGTGGATGCTTGTACATGCAGGTGCCAGTTCAGGAGGTAAGCTAGGATTACTCGAGCAGAGTGGAACGCTGAGTTTAGGTATTGCATTCGCAGTATGGTACTCTGCAGTTTAACAAATTCGACGAGATAGAGCAGAGGGGGTATGAGGCAGCGTGTGAGATACTGGACTGCTGGGAAGAGGAAGGGAAGCTGCCTAGCTTGACCATTGATGGACCAAACGAAGGAAATAGTAAAGCCGCGAGGAAGGGGAGGAGTGCTAGGCGCAATTCAGTTTAAGCACCACGCCTTACTGGCATCGACACATGTTCATGAATTGTCCTTATTCCGTATGTTACCAATCAGTACCCTTGACAGATCTCAAGATCAATGGCACGTTGCGACGAAGGATGGCACAGATTTGATTTCAAGATAACTTATCTACGCAAATGTGCATAGCACTAGGAGACACATGCTAGGAGAAAATGGGAACATACATGCTTCTGTGCTCGAGGCGCGACTAGTGATATAAAAATGCAAGCAGGGTGGAGACAGTGTATGTAGCATGGACAAAATGCACGGATAAGATGCAAGTCAAGATCGAATGACCGACGTTGTAGGTAGAAAATGGGCAATTAATCAATAATAAAAGGACATGCTGCAGAAAACGGCTGACAATGCGTACAAATTGGCAGTCTGGTTGGATAAGAATGGCAACGAGGGATGATACATTATCACAAAACCAGAAGATCGTGTACATTTGAGGAAGCACGTCGAAGGCTGCTCTAATAATAACATGTCAGCCAAGAAAACTAGGGCGTAAGCACCCTACACGCACCTAGACACTTAATGAACAACGTGCTGGTGGAAGCTCAATAATAGGAGGGCATCCTCAATTTTTACACCAGAATAAGTCACCGCATTCATCCCAGAGCCGAGGGCGTAATCGCTTGGGCCACTCACGCCTGACATTCCAATGGCCTTTCCGAGTTCCTGGAAGGCAGATGGCTCAATCAGGCCAATGCCCATGGTCCCCATCCCGTGGTGAACAGGAAGATGCGACCTGGGCCTTTTGGCTGGAGGGGGTGAAGATGATATGTCGGAAGAAGGGGTAACAGCCTCCTGGTAGTCATCTTCGCTCCGCTCATCCATTTCCTGTTCCATGGTATCCTCGTAGTCAAAGTCCATTATGTCGTCGTCGTCATAGACAGAAGATCCAGACGAAGCATCGTGTTCATATGGATAGGCAAGTCTGCTCTGAGCGTGCGAACCAGCGCCAGCACGCTTTGCGCGCTTGCGAGCAGTCTGACGGATATTCCGGAACCAGTTCGTCACCTTGCCAATATCCCTGCAAGCAAAGCATGAATGTGGATCTTCTATGATCGTTTACAATGGTTTACTTACATGCCAATCTCAAGTGCCAGCACACTGCGCTGCTCTATGGAGGGCGTGGATGTTTGATACAGCAATTTCTTGAGCGCATCAAGCTGATGGGGTTCCGGACGAGAACGCCGAGGATGTAAGAGTCCATCCTCAGGTCTGGTGACCTCACTACTGTCGTAGTGTCGACCTTCATCAGGGTGAAGATCTCTCGAATCCCTGGCGTAGGGTGTCATGCTTCTCCGTATTCGCGGGGAAGACATTCGGGAGTGTAACGAGGGGGGAAGCGACACTCTATTCCGAGGTGAAACAAACTCACGGTGGTGATCCGCGGGTGGGGGAGTAAACGTGGGCGAAGGCCCGAAATCACGTTCGGGGATCATCAATGACGGATGATGGGATCGAGGTGGCAAATGAGGATGAGGGATTTGGAACGGCGGGAACTCATCGCCACTGACAGGCAGACGTTGCAGTGCCAAGCGTGGCGAGATGATTGGGGCAGAAGGAGAGCCCTCTCTGTGCTTCTTTGCTTGACTGCGTTGGTTTTGAAACCAGTTTGTAACGCTTTTCCAACGCCTGACATGGAATCAAGTTCGATGAGGAACACGGACGGACATCTGATGAAAGGACTTACATGCCAATGCTGTCGGCGAGCTCTTGTCTTTGCTCGCGTGTTGGATGGGGATTGATGGCATAAGCGCGGCGCAATTCCTCGGCCTGTTCTGGAGAAGTTCGCATTCGCGAAGCTTCGCCTCGACGTTTTCTGGACGGGATACCATCGTTGGTGCCATCGTTCTCGGAAACAAAACGGCCATCCGTCTCACGAAGGAAAGAGTCCGAATTATGTAATAGAGGCGCAGCCCCATCCTCAGATTCAGGCCCACGATTGTGGGATATGAACCGATTGGGAACAGAAAAGAACTCGGGGGGACCTGCAAAGAACGAGCTCTCAAGAACGCCTTCGTTTGTGTTATTTTGGCTTTGGCTTATACTTGGGTCAGCGAGAAGGTGGTCATTGAGGTGCAAATCTTTCTGCTTGGCTTTGCGGGATGATGTGGTGTGAGAGCGGGAACGTGATGGCTGGGGTAGCTGTGTCACAGGAAGAGGGGGCGTGGAGTTAAGGAGGTTTGCTATGGTGGGGAGAGTGGACGACGGAGGTGGCTTAGTAAGTTTTTCCAACTGTTGAATATCATTCGTAGCTGGTGATGGTTGTTCTGTAGGGGCTCCTCTATTATTCCGCTTCTTGGTGGAGGCTCTCTTGTTTTGAAACCATGCATGCACGGTCTTGGACTCCCTGTTAAGAGAGTACCAATGAGTATGTACTCAAATCACGGAAGGTGCATAGACGCCCATCAACTGACACAGCGTCAGATATGTCCAAAAGAGGGAACTCACATTCCAAGGTTCTCAGCAAGCTCATTACGCTCATCCAGGCTGGGTTGCTCATTTCTGTCGAAAAGTGCGTTGAGGGCGGCAAGTTGAGCTGGACTGTGACGATGGCGTGGCTTCTTTGAAGCCTTGCCTGAGTTGTCAGAGTCCTGAGGCTTGACAGACCTTTTGAGCGGTTTTGCCTCGTCGAGTGGTGTCTCAAAAGGTAAATTATCTTGATCTGCCTCGTATGCCGTAGTGTAGGGGGGAGGAGGTAATGCAGACTTTTGCTGCGTTGATTTTTGAGGTGAGAGAGGTGGAGAGGAGAGCGGAATGATGTCCATGGGATAGTAAGGGGGAGAAGAAGAAAGTTAGGCTTGCGAGTCCGACATGACAAAGGCTCAGTATATCGAGCTCTGGCAATATTCCAATATTGGCACCTTTTTTGGCAACACTGCGATAATGAAGCACATTCCCACGGGTGTTGAACTAGCAACCAAGGGGCACTAGCATAATTAATGTAATACATCTCCCTGCTATTCAGATGCTAATGATTTACGGCGTACACTGCGAGCACTATAAACTATCCCCCCGTACAATGTCTGTCTCTGCATATTTTGAGAAACAACTGATTTCCATATTGGCCCGAGTGAAACTCATTTAACAGGCGAGTCTCTTCCACGTGGATATAAGAGGTGCTTATGTCATCTGTACTTGTTCCTTTTTTGAAAATGCCCGAGGGACAGGCTAAGGATCACTCCCACCCTGCCATAGCTGCCATAGCCTGCCATTAGGCCACCCAAAGAACCTGCCCAGCTATGTACAGCCCTGTCCGTCCCTTGCTATGGTCACCCCCACGAACCGATCCATTGCCTCGCCCACGCGGTCTGCCGAGTTCACCATATATGGACATGCGGCTGTAGGACGGATAAAGTTTTCGCAGTCATGTCTACCACGACGTACGATGACGCGAAGTGTAGCTGCGTGACAACAGTAGTCACACGATTTATCAATATAGGAGAGCTTTACAGCGGATTGGGTCGTGTTCCGAACAGCACGAAACAGGCCCTTCGAGATCAGACTGAGCCTCAGTGATCTCCACCTTGATCGCAGCTTGGCGGAGGAGCCAGCTAAAGAAATCCAAATAACGTCACGCTTTCTCGTACTTTGTACAATGCAGGGACCATAACGTATGATTACAACCATAATTTCCACAGTGGCATATCTCCATACCGTCACGAGTAAAAGCAACTGCCGTAAGCAGGACGGAGTATACGGGTATTTAGAGGTGCAGTAAGGACCTGCTTGCAGGACAGAACATCACTTTGGAGGTCTGGTTCGAGCAAGGTTGAAACACGGTGGACACACCTTGACAATATACAGCAAACACGCTTATGAAGGAGTAAAACTAAAACTTGGTCAGTCTTCAGCGTCAATGTTCTTGATCCATGCACCAATGGCACCCCTACAACAAGATGAGCATGAAAGAGGCTTAAGGATCGATCAGGGGGCTTACAAGAACCCTTCATGTCTCAGGAAGAGTGCGCGCTTTCTACCCTTGCTCCAAAACCGTATAGCATACGAAAGGGTCGTAATGGTGGCTGCATGTCCTACATCGAAACATGAGTATCAAGATAGCCTCAGTAAACCAAACACATACCGCGAATGAAACAACCTCCAAAGTAAATCCTGTCCAACCCGTACTTTTCCGCGTTCATGTACCTGTGTGCCGGGTCCGTCAATTGGCCGTCGTGTTGCCGCGTGGCATGAGAAGATGCAATACGCACGCGATCTGCCCGATGTTGTTGGACACAGCATAAAGCAGGCTTCTGCTGATGTCCTCTGCTTTGAACGTCCCGCGCTCGCTTTCCTCTTTTCCTTCACCCCGGTTTTTGAACACTTTGCCGAAGGAACTTGCTATCGTGGTCGATTTAAGACCGAGCTTGGTGTAATCCGTCCCATAGATATCCCCAACAAGCATGTCCACAGTTGCATTATCACCTTCTTCTGAGAGAGCCAACATCTCTGCCAAGAGTGATGATGTGAGTGATAACGTTGTCATTGTTCTTTACGACGGCTTACCATCAAACGTTCGGGCAGGCGTGAGCAAGCTTAGCAGACCCCATAACGTACCGCCGCCAAGGCTCGTACCGCTTACTCGCTCAAATGTTCCATCAGCATCAACCTTGATGATTGATACCCCTGACCCAATATTCACGAGCAAACATGGTAAATGCGCCGAAGGCTCTCCGGTCTCGAACGTTGCTGTAAATCTTGGCGGGTTGGGCGAGGGTCGTTCAAGGGCTTGTTGTTCGGTGGACGTCGCCGAAGGTATCTCATGTCCATTTCCTTCTGTGGAGGAGGCGCCGTCCAGGTGCTTTGATAGCGACGCCTTTCCGGCTGCAGGATGGGAGAACTCTGAGATGAGCTCGTCCGAAAAGTAGTACACCTCCTCTGGTATCATCGCCATGAACTTCATCCCCTCAATCAAGCACTCCATCTCGTCCTCACGCAGAACCTCGACCTCAAGCTCCTTCTCGAATAGTTCCCCAAACATGTGTGCCCCGCCTCCAGTCGCCATGAGCTTGACCCCCCGGCGCATCTCCTCGATAGACACGCCGTTCGCAACCGCAGATCGGCTTATAAGCTCAGAAATGAACGCAATGAGCCCAGATATATCCGACGTCTCGAATCGCTCGAAATTAATAGAGCCGCCAGGGATATGATGGACTGCCGTGGTGCGCCTGAGGATCGTAGAGCGCAGCAGGTCGGTGTCGAGGGAGTTGTCCTCATATGTCGGCGTCTCGCCATGGCCGTCGTCGTCAGAGTGTCCAGCAGCATTGTCATTGTGACTGTGAGACTCGAGCACTAGAGGGGTAAGGGTGCCATTACGTGTGTGAGAGGAGGTTGGGGGTGAGAGGAAGGGGGGTGGGGTAGAGGATGGTGAGCCTGCGCTCGGGGTGGAGAAGTTGCTTGCTGCGCGGCTGCTGCCTTGGGTAGCAGCGATGGATGGTGAAGGTGGTTGTTCCGGCGAACGAGTAAAATATACAACTTTCGCGAGGGAGCCTCCAATCTAAAGGTAGCAGAATGAGTTTCACACTCTACGAGGTGAAACAGAGACGCACGTCGACAGCTATATGGGAGACCGGTTCGATGTAATTTGGAAGGTATATTCCTCTGCTATCCCGTGTCTGAGGTCAAGAAGCATCAGGATGGCAGTCGGTCAAATCAATTTGAGAAAGACTGCACGACGGACCTCAGGGGACTCTTCTGCTAGAATGACAGCACCTCTTGTGTTGACATGAATGACCCTCGGACTGGGCAACGATGGAGCTGGCATGGCCGACGCTAGCCACCGGTTGTGGTCGTCGTGTATTTGAGGTCTCTACAACGAGTGCCTCGAGCTCCAGCGTATTTGTAATTACGCACTGCTTGGTCACTAGTTTATGTTGGAACCAGGACGTCCTTCACAACTTGAATGAATATATATATGTGATCCTGGACCCTGGTGCACGCTGGTCGGAAAATGAGGAGATGGCACGACTAAAAAGAAATCAGGCGGCCTGTGCACATTGCAATCATATCAAGGTTCTGCATGTCAGCCTGAGACGTACTAGGAGCATTTGGCTTGAGACAGCATTATTCAAATCTGCGATTATCTCGGCGCGGCGAGGTTCTTGTTATCAGGTTTCATATTACACCAGCACTCTTCCGAATCCACGGTACCGGCATGGGGTCGTGCATGATGCAGTCAGTGTGCGACCAAGCCAGGTTTCACCCATGCTACACTACCAGACCAAAAATAAAGTATGTAGTTCTAGCCACCGACAGCCGACACGACTAAGGCACATGCATTCTCTTGTTCTGCACGGACACCAAGCTCGAGAGTGACTCCCTGCCCTTTCGAGAACGTCATCCGACATCTCACAAGTACCTTACCGCCTCCACCTGTAACCAACCCAGACAAATGGAGCGTGTGGACAGACGGAGAGGTTGGCGTCTCGGTGCCTCCCAACGGCTCCATGTTGAGGATCTCAATGATGGAGTCGCAGGCAGCTGTGAATGTGACATCCCAGGCAACCAGAAAGACCAACAGTTTGGAGTCAGCGTGGAAATGGAAACAATATCCGTCCCATGATTGCATCCGTCAGTAACCGTTCCACAGCGCACAAAATGGCATGATTCAACGGACCTTTGATGCTTTCCATGGCAATGAGTGAGAATGTCTCAGTGGCAGAGGCTCCTGATCGCAACCGATCCCACTCGGACGAGAACGAGGAGTAACTTGGTATAATGTAGTCCCCACCAGCAGTGAGCTCCACCTCTTCGAGTTGGTATTCATCTTCGTATCCCTCTTCTTCGGGCTCGCCCGTCGAAGGATCGAGTTCTTTGCTGATGAACTTGAGGGCACACTGGAACGAGGCTGTCGCATACTCCTCTGGCGAATCCCGCGTGAACGACACGTAGATAATACTGGGCGACGTTGATGCTGTGAGGGAAGGCACGGGGATGATAAAGTCTTCTGTCAATGCCGATTCCGTCTGGGGTTGCATGATAACAGACACTTGCTCCAGCACGGTGTCAGGGAGGGTATTTGATACATTAAACTAACATCAAATCAGTGTCTCGGACGTCGAAGTATTGGCGTATTGCTCAATAGGTTGGTACTCGGTACTTCCTGGATGTATGCGTCTAACAATCCCGACAAGGTGTTTGGATGATGTTGATGACGAAGTTCGCGACCGTGCAACTATGTATCTAAAGATCTTCAAGGAGAAACCTCTTGCTGACGCATACGTCAAAGAAGGTATACATTTATCAATCCCTGGTACCTGTCATGGCTCAAGGTAATCTTGGCTAGAATCGGTATTCTCTTTGGCAGCATTAGAGTCGAAACTCGTTGCATACGTCAACGATCCCGGTGCCGCTGCTCAACCATTCGACTCATCTTCAATACCGAAGATCAGTCGTACCCAGCTGGCAGCAGAAGCAACCCGTACGAACCTCCTCTGGGTCTATGGGTAGATGAGCTCATGACATTCACTAGGACCGAGCACTTTGGACACGATTACTGCGCCTGTCACCAGAACCAACGCATCGCCGCCACCTCCCACAGCTGCAGAAACCCAGTCGGCCTATGCACAACAACTGGCTGAGGTTCCTGAGCTGGCCGACTACGGACCAGTCCTCAACAGCAGCGCGAAACCTGTTCAGCTCACCGAAACGGAGACGGAGTACCAAGTTACGTGTATCAAGCACCTATTCAAAGAGCACATTGTGTTCCAAGTGCGTTAAATTCATGAATACACTGTGAGTCCGGCGTCGATCGCGTTAACTCCGAACTTGGCAAGACTGGACACGGCGGCAGCTCGGACAGTTGCGTTCTCCAATACAACACGATTGTAAATGAACCGGATGTATTTCGTGGGTTGAGGAGCCTTAGGTCCTTCCACGCCAAGAAGATGGAGGATACGGACGGAGAGTTTGGTGAATTCGCAGTCCTCGATGAACTCGCACAAGTGTGAAAGTGCTTGTTCCTTACAGTCGGCAATGTACTTGACCATGTCAAACATGGCCTCGACAACGGCCCGTTTGAAGTCATAACCACCCTCATCGCGCAGAACGCCAGAAAGGAAGGCAAGCATCGAAACGTGTTTGGCGGGGAACTTGAGACAGAGGGACCGAATGGCTTCAACGATGATGACTTTGAATTCGTCGCTGATCTCTGACATGAAGCCGGTGATTTGTTCATAAGGCGATCAACAGAAGCTTCGTTGCCGGTCTAAAGAATTGTTAATCAGTTTAACTAGACAAGTGAACTTCCATGACGTGTACCTTGAGAAGCGTAGTGATAGCATACGTGGCGACACTCCTGTTAGTATCTGTAATGAGGCTTTCAAGATCCACGTTACACGAGGCTACGCTGGCCGGGTGGCTCAAGGCAAGTGAAGCCAGAGTACGTGTAGCAGCAAACTTCAGAACTGGTTTTGGTGATGAAAGGAACAACTGCAGGACTACACGGCATATCAGGGGTATGTCAAACAAAGACGTGGAGAAACAAACCTGCGATAGGCTTGGTCAACTGAGCGGCAGTGACGTTCTTCATTTCACAGATGGCACGCGCAGCTTCGAAGTTTACCATGTCGCTCTTGTGCCGTAGCCACCCATCAAGTAAGTCCAGCATCTGCTTTTGCACACTAGCATCTCTTTGAGATCCATGTACTCATCAACGCGATGGGGTAACATACTTTGGGTCTTCCTCGATGACCTTCGAGGCATAGCGGATGAGCATACATAGCGCCATCGAGTTCTTCAGTGTCGTGCCGGCCCCAGATTTGCCTCCACCGAGTTGTTGGATCATCTTCGTAACTGCCATCCTATCCTGTTGGCGAATTAGATAGAGCAAACCAAGGGCATGATACTGAGTGATGTAGCTGGTCGATGGAATGGGTTGGTATCCGGTATTCGATGAACCTGATGAGCCGAAATTCAAGTATCCTCCCGAGGAGCCAGTGAAGAAAGAGGGCGATGATTTCGCGTTGACTGCCTCCTGTGCTTCATTTACCCATCGTTTTACCACATCTTTTGCGTGAGGGAAGAGATGGTACGAGGAAACCAGTGCAGCGGATGAGATCGAGGGGGTCCGATCGACGATAGCAGCTTTGAAGAACCTCTCAACGCCCTGGGCCATGGAAGGCTAGTGAGAGTAGGTTAAGTTGTCCATGGCCTCCAAGCACCAGAAACTCACGTCGATGATTCGGCACAATGCACGAATAGCATTCGGTCTGTAGATGACTTCGGAGTTTGGTTGCATATCTTTCATGATACTACTTGTGACCATGATGACATCTTCCGCGGTGGTAGCCAGCTCCTTGATAGCAAGATATACCATCTGCCTCAAAGCGCTCTGTGTAGCATATGTATGAGCAGTGCTATCCAGTATGGCTCATGTACCCCACCCACATCTTTGTGCTGGAAAAGTTTCGTGGTACCGAAGAAAAGCGTAGTTGCCTCCTGCGAGCTGAAGTTCTCCCCGATATAAAGCAGGTAGACAATCCTGGTGAGTAGAGCCCTGCATTTCCGTGGGCTGATGGGCGAATCGTTGAAAACGCGGGCTTCCTGAATGATTGTGGTTTTGTTGTTATAGTAGGAGCTGAGCCCGCTCTCTTCTTCCTTTTTGGACGCGTAGGCCATGACAGACGACAATGAACCGCTCAAATTCGACGGTGCCCTCAGCGTACTGGATGCGCGACGTGGTCAAGGCAAACTCTAAGTTTGTTTGGTTCTTGTTTTGGCAAATTAGTGTTCGGAGCTCTAGTACCGTAAGTACACCATCCAACTGTGCACGATCCAACTTGAAATGGTGTCTTCAGTCGGTCCATACCGCACTCAAGTGCAGCTATGTCTACTGCGTTTTTCAAGTAATTCCGGAAGCCTGAGAATAGGACATCCACAAAGCCGACTTAGTGACGTCCGGGCTTGGTTTTGCGAAATCGCGGGACCGTCACCATCCGGCTTAACGTCCATGTTACAGCTCGAATATCAATAACAACGCTGAGAGGATTTGTATTCGTGATAGAAGATTGCGCCTGACCGGTCAACCACTCACTAGAATATTCAAGTTTCGAGAGTGGGCATTGAGAAGGGTGCATCTAAAGTGAGTGCTGTAGTCTGATTATGCCGGGATCTGCTTCCGCTTCCGCTGACTCCCGCATGACCTGCATTATAGTCTTAGGATGAGTCGCTCCTCCCGGCGTGACTCACGTTGATCGGATTGTGTGGTTATCGCTGCAGCTCACAGCCTCAGAAATCGAATAGATGTTGGATTACGGCGCAGCGCAGAGTGAACCTAAATCGTATATGTGGTTTATTCTCCACGGTAAGTTCGGCTTGAGCTTTATGAACTTTTGACGGAAATCTCCCATCAACCAGGAAAGATCAGCTTCCCTTTCTGTGAGGTGGTATGCCTGAAATCGAACCGACTTGTGCGGAATTGGAAAAAAATCGGCGACTACACATCAAGGGGCACACGCCATGCGTCCGGGCTCACGGCTGCGAGGCCAGCAGAGCAGCTTCTCAAAGCAAACGGAGAATCCGTTCGTCCGCTCGCATCCCGTGCTTACCGTTGTCCTGGAGGGGTATGGTTCTATCTCTGCGCGTAGACTGCGATATTAGAACGAAAAGCACGGCAGTCTTAATTCCCCAGAAACCACCCCTTGCTTCCTTGGTGGACCTGCCATGGCGACTCCGGCGATGTATCAAATGACACCCTTGTTCTCCCAATTGTGCTGGAGGTCCGCTCGAATACAGGAAATCACTTCAAACACAGACGCTGAAATCCTGCAGCATATGTTCCACCACAAATAGTAGGCTGTTGCGAGAGATCCCATGCTCACCATGCCGTGCCGTTTGGGCCTAGAGCCGAGATCAACAATAGCGTCACAGCCCCCTTTGCCATCACTGTACCTTCCGCAGCCAGGTAGGCTATGCCTTCATTCAAGTTATCAAAATCTCATCGCCCTTTCGTCCGAAGCAGTAAATCCAAAGTAGCTTCATTGAGTGGGTAATCGGCGGTGTGCCGCGTTCTCCTCCCTGTCGTCATTACTCTTCTTGGCCCGGCACTATCCGCGCGGTCAATCACCGCAGGCCACCCTCCCAATATCTTCCCTACAGAACTGCTCTTCTCCTACGTCGCTGGCTTGCCTGCTCAGAGAAGATGGTGCAAGTGCCAGTCATAGGAGTACGATGAATCCGGGCTAGTTCTTGACGCAGGAGGGGATCCCTCACCTCTTCCACAGCGATCACACAACCCAGAGGTGCCTCTAGGGACCAGTTCCACCAGACTCCGAAGTTGAAGATTTTACAGATATGATGGTCGCCACTCGATTTAATCTCCACAGAGGAACCTCTCCCGCCTCTATCTATGCTGAGCGGACGGCGATTTGAGCGTGAGCTTTTTGGGGTATCGTCGTAGTGCGTGATTATGACTAACTTTTGGGATCTTTTGATGTTCGCTTGTTTGTCAAATAATTTTTCTTCCGTTCACGGAACTTTCGTCCTCCTCTGATCCACACGGCGACCAACGAATTGAATAATTTAAATACAGTTTACGATGACCTTGAAAAGCAATCCCGACATGCGTTAACGCATAGGCCGCGTTGCTCTGTGCATGCACACAGGGCTCTCAGGATGGCCGGCTACGCCTGCGAAGTACGTTAACTTGCTAAACCCTGCTAAGCCTTACTACACCAAAAATAGCTTCCGTGGTGGCTCATTTTCGCAGTCAGCATCAGCGCTCATTGATCATTCTGGAAGCATGTCATAAATTGGGGAAGACTACTACTCACTTTTACTGTTTGTCCTATAGCCTAGGCTTGAAACAGCGGTAAAACTGAATTGGCAGTTTTGCCATTTAGGTTCAACCACCAATGCAGACGAGGCTGGTGATTGCCGCCAGTGTTGCTAGGATCATTGTATGATCATGAAACGGTTAATACTACAGCCACCGTGATCGCAAATATGTATTCCTTGAATGATAAGGTGAGTGGCGAGGTCATTCACCGGTTACTAGTTATTTAACTAGTGCTCAGAATATTCGGCTCCCAGATCTCACCCCCTACGCCGACTCTCACTTTTAAGTTGTCACCCACTGCTTCCTATAGCGAAGTCCGTGCTACCATCACCGGACGTGCCAGCCATGCCTACCGCTATCAACATCAATGACACCAGTCCCATGTATAGCTACAGTCCGTATTGTGAGTGTCTGATTTTTAGAATCAGGAGGCCATGACTTCCACCTTACATCGCCTCTCCCATCTACACAGATGACGGTGTTGGGCTGGAAAATGGATGGGAGATCTGGTACTCTGGTTCTGATTTCAACTCTTCAACACCCGCTTCGACGTCAAGTGGATACACAAGTCATATCACGTCACTACCCGGAGCCAGTGTTTCTCTCGACTTCTATGGTCTGTGACCTTTCACATCTGGGCCCGAAGCGTGCTGATCATCACTATCATGGCAGGTTCCGCGATCACACTGTACGGGACCGCCAACTGCACTTTCGACGTCACGCTCGACGGTAACTACTTTCACAACCTCAGTCCAAACGGAGACGGAACCCTGTTTGCGACGAACTTGACTCAGACGAGCCACAGTATAACTCTCGCCCCAATACTCAGTGCAGGTTCAGGTCAACAACTCGCTTTCCAGAGCTCCCAAATTTTGTTGGACCCTCCCGACGGGTGCGTTTCAATGAGGCTAACACGTCACATACAAGTCTCATTGTTCATCAGAGAGCCTTTAGATTTTGAGAGTATCTCCAGTACAAACACCACCGTTTTCAAATACGAAGGCGACTGGGTGACTGACAGCAACCCTTACGTGCCGGGATCCGTATATAAATATGCAAACACCTCGGGGTCGACAGTCTCCCTGACACTGACCAACGTATCGATAGTCGTTCTTCGAGGTTTCCTTGATGTGGGGTTTGGGACGTTCTCAGTGGTAAGTAATCCTTCTCCTGGGTCGTTCTATCTCGTTCATGTAGTCGAACGTTGTCAGTCTTTCAATGGCACCGAAGGAATTTTTAACGGCAGCACCAACTGGTTCCTACCGGTCGTATCATTATATTACCAATCCGGCTTGGACCCATTGGAGACATACTCTTTGGAGGTGTTGACGACTAGCCCAGGCGGATTCGGGCTTCAATCCGTTTCATTGTACATATCGCTCGATCTAACGTGAGTTACCATTGATGAAGCCGAGCTAAAACGTCTGAGTTTGATGTGATCCGTCACAGGGGAGGGTCGAATCCTGGGTCAAGTTCGTCAACGGCAGGGTCCCCAGGTTCAACTGGGATCGCATCAACAGGCCAGTCTGGGAAGAGTACAAACGTTGGCATTATCGTGGGGCCGGTGGTCGCTGCCGTTGTCCTGATCCTCGCTGCCCTTGGTTTCTTCGCCTGGCGTCGTCGTCGCATGGGGCATCTTCGCCTGCAACGCGATAGTGGAGAGGATTTTCCGCAGCGTCCCAATGCAGCGGGAATAGTTCCCTACCATGTGTTAGCCTCGCAAAGCTCCCAAAATCGCTTCCAGACGATCAAGCTGACGCCTGTTGGAGAGCATAGGAGTAACCCTAGCCGGGATACCACAGGAGCAGTGGACTCCGTAACATCTGGAACAGCATCCTCACCCGACCGGATAACTTCTAACAATTCACCCTCTCAGTCGGCCAATAATCCACCGTTGACATCACCTGCACAAAACCAACAAAACCACGCATTAGAAGACCAGCCACACGTGCTTCGCCAGCCCCAGCTTGTCCAGCAAACACCCATGAACGTGGATTCAGAAATTAACAGGATTCTACAGTTGATTGCTACTCGGATTGACGCGCCTTCTGATGATATATCTCATGCCCCACCCGAGTATCAGGGGTAGGCGAATTTATTTTTCTGTATTCAGACATATTGTGTAGAACCCCTTTTATGACCACACTGGTTTACTACTTACTTCCTCTCTTCACATGATTAAAATCAAACCTAAAGGTGCACATAGAGAGGCTACAATATTGCAAGAGTGCAGACTTATTTAAATATATGTTGGTAATCAAGATGGAACAACCTGAGAGAACACTAGGTAGGTATCAAGGCATGCTAAAAACACACAATATGTTCGGGAGATGATATTCTAGATGCGATGGCCGGAAATCAAGGTCAGGGGGGGGAAGTGTAAGAGAGCACGCGGCGTGGAGGGAAAAGGTAGACAGCAGAACCCTATTGCCTCTTGCGGGCATACACGTTTTGTATGCAAACGTAAACTGGGGTCAACGCATCGTCAAGTTCTTCACACGCGTTGTGTTCCATTGCGTCGACGAACTCCGCCGATAGGCCATGGCCGAGGAGGAGCGGCCGCCCGGACTTCATGAACGCCTGTAATAAGTATAACGAATCAGTCCCGCTGGACGCCAAGAATGCATATGTTACTGACTTTTAAATCATCCCTCATAGTGTCTCCAATCTCGTTCATGAAAGTTGACTGTGGGTCGCTGCCGGGCAGCCAGGGCGAACATGGTATCCAGAATTCGCGATATACGACATCTTCAAAGGCTGGGTGATTGGAAACCCATTCGTGTAAGTGCAAGGATGCGTCTGCATCCCCTCCGCGCGCCCTCACGGCCCTGTTTGCGTAGGACATCCAAAGGGGTGTCCATGGAGGTTGGAAAGTTCCAACCGGAGGCATGACTGGCTTTTTGTCCAGCCCTGTAAAATGAAACGGAAATTCGGTAACGTCTATAAGACCTCCTGGTCGAAGAACATGACTGATGTGGTTGATCAACTCATGATATTCGCGGATCTGGTAGCGCAAGATAAGTAGAGCCTTGAACTAGGCAGACGACATACTCACCCCAGATGAAATAAGTTGACAATGGACAACATTGAAATCACCGTAGAAATGCTCAAGTCCCAGGTTTATATCGTCAACTTCGCTTCTGTATAGAGTAACACGCGGCAGTTTGGCACCCTGAGCATGGGACGAGATGAATTCTCACCTGCAGTTTGCAGGCATAGATCTATAAATACGTCAAGAAATGTTACATGGTGCTGGGTCAACGAGGAGACTTGCATTGACTGCATGGGAACGAGATCAACCGCTACGGCACTGCAATTGGGGAATTCTCTCGCGACGTCCATTATCCTGGTATTGATGAGTTGGTAGAACCACCGCGAGGTGAAAAGAGGGTCTCACCAACTGCCGCTACCACAACCGAGGTCAAGGATAGCCTTGACCTCAAAACCATCGTCTGCCATTATTTCTGGCAAAGGGGGAGGATACTTCCCCATGGCCTTGCAAAACATTTGGTGCTGTTTGTCTGCGGTGGGGATGAGAAAGATGATGGGGAGAGGGGCTGTTTCAGCATACTGAGACGGTCAAGTTCCTCGTCATCTGCTGGTAGGCGGTAAACTTCAGAATAATTGTTGAGATCTCTCCCGTACTCTTGCCTGTAAGCTTGGGCGCGTAAGGAGCTGGTCATGGAGAAGACAGACGGGGTGGGTGAAGCGGAACGCATTGAGAGGTCGAGGGACGTGTTTGAGCTAGCGACACTTGGTGAGAAGGAGTCGAGGGACATCTCGGTGTAGCGATCAGACTCGTTGTCGCTGTCTTCATCGGAGGAGGGAGTTGGGTAGTGGAAGGGCATTGTTGCGGTGGACATGTCGAAGATGAAGGGAGATATTTGAGGGACAGTTTGACAAGATGGAGGAGATATGCATATGTTTTGAGCGTGACCGTTCGGCGGACATGGTAATTGCTCCGTCCCTCGATTTCCAACTGTCTGCCGTTGGAACCGCGTGAAAGAAAGCAACGACTACGTGACCACGTGCTCGAGCACTAATACTACTTTGAGTAACTTTCTCATGGCAGTTGCGTGGCAATGTACTGGCACTGGCACTGTCTCCATCCTCCTTCACAACTACGGTACAGATCTATGAATCTCCCCACACCTTATCACTGACACTAGGTTTTTCTGGGTCCTCCCTTTCCCTGCAGTGCCAACCCACTCGTCCAGTTGACCCTATGTGGTCATCACTTAGGGTTTGATCAAATTCCGTGCGTCAATCTCGTTCCCCACCCTATATTTGGTGGTGTCATATCATACATATATATTGCAATCGAGTCCTTGGCAATGTATCTCGCTACAAAATGAACGTGGTGTCCAAGCCAATCACCAAGGGTCTCTCTGCAACCCAACCTCCTTTCTGATCTGGAGAACTGACTTTAGCTCGCTTACTACTAGTAGTACTAGGGTTGGATGTCAGCCACGTAATTCCGGCTCATCCCCACACACGCCTTCCGTCTGAGCTTGGATTAATGATATCACCTTACTTCTCCCTAGCTCACGGCGGAGAACAGACTGCTCACTCTCGGGTCACCCATACCCAACGCCGGTCCACTGGCACGATTAGGATCTTCAGAAAGACTTCACGTGACTTGTTCATTAGTATTCATACTCCGACGACCTTTTGCCACCAATAGCGAGCAAGTGCCTGCAAGTGCCAGACTTCTTGCCTCGGACAAGTCAGGCGATACTTAAATGGTCTATCCATCGAATAGAAAATGGATCCGAAGTCCGAGCACTGATTTTCAATTATCCCTTCCATCCCCCTGCTTCGACCGCTCGACGTGTCTTTGCACCGCCGAACGTGACAGATCGCGAGGAATGTTCTGGCGAACCTTATCCATTTTTATACCCTCAAGGTAAATGATAGCCACCGCTCGCAGCTTGATCGTGACGTTACCGATTATTGTTTGTCTCTATCCGTCCGCATACCCTTGGTTATGTGAATGACAAGCCCGAGGCGACTGCAGACTCCCGCTTCAGCCCTGCTTGGCCGAGTGTCGGTTCCAAGAGTAGACCTCCGGTAAGCCAAGCAGGTGTGTAATTACCTGCCAGAAATTACTAGCTACAGTGGGGTCGACACCTCCGGATACTCCGGACAACCTAGATCTCATACGTCCATTTCTCTCGAGCATGGACATAAAGTGGTCTCGTTCACAGCGTTTGTAATGCCCTGCGTTTACCCTTTCGAGAACTGACACATACTGCAGACCGCTGAGCCTAGGGTATTAAGTGCTGGAAAATTCCAACTGGGAACAAATTCCCGACACTCGAATATCCGAGGATCCAAGTCATTCAAGGTGGATCTTAACTGCGGTGTGGCGCAACATATAAGCAGCCGCTTTAACTGTGGCAAACTTGATTGGTCAACCCAACTACAGCATATGTCCGTCTGCGCAAATATATATCGTACGCTATCCACTTCACAGCACCGGCGGACATCGCTCATAGATAATATGGTCACACCTGGTTCTCGGATGTTTTCCACTCATTTGTAGAACCGTCCGTGCCACAATGGGTCAAGGTTTGCTCCAGCGCATCGAGCTGTACAACTGGCTTGCCCATTTGGAAGGCGATGTATTGAGATTACAGAAAGCGAAAACGTACAATCAGTGAATGGTAATGGAGTAAAAGGTGTCATTCCTTTCATGACTACACGTGGGCACAACTTGAACACGAGTAACCACTTGTTTCCCTTTTAGCGAGCTTTAGCTAGCGCTTTTTCAGGGCCTGGAAGCGACGTGCCAAGGACTCGAAGTCCTCGGGACTCTCCTGAGCGGGCGGGGCAGCACCATTAGGTTTTCTACCGGCCTTCTCGTCGTCGTCTTCTGTTGGTGGAAGGTCAGGTAGCTTTGGAATATGATCACAAGCACCCTCTTCCGAGTAGCCTGGAAGGGGCTCTGACACCTCTTCTGTAGCTGGTCCCTTGCCCTAAAGGATATACATGAGTCGAATGATAAGAGATAGAGGACACGGCAAACCGCTGTGGCCTCCTCATCCTTTGCAACCGTTGGAACAGTAAAAGCCGACCATTTGACCCCGTATGCATTAGCTATCTCCGTCAGATAGCCATCGACTAATTGTGCTGACGGCGTTTCAATTACGAGCTTCTTCACCACCTTATCACATCAGTGATGACACGGGAGAAATGTCAGAGAACAAAATAGGGGCCCGGAACACGAGGTACTCACCCGATCGCTCACACAACCTCCCCGGTTTTCAATCACAGCTGCGGAGAATTCGCGGCCATACTTGTGCATGAGGAGTTCACGCAGTACGTGGAGTTCTTAGGTGACGCAAACACACCCGGAGATGAGTTTACAGGTAAATTGAACAAGGAAGCTTGTGATGTACCTTTCACCTCGGTCCTCTGCGCGGCGTGGATGACAGCACAGACCCCCTCGTTGATACCCGGGTCAGGTTCACGGGTGCTTTGAGAAAAGGATTCCAAAACCGGTTTTATGTTGCACTGCACTCACTCACTTCTGATCGACTAACCCAAACCGAGCTATGAGCAGCTCGCAATAGAGCTCCAAAAGCTCCAGGAGTTCTAAGTTGATGTCCTCATTGATGACTGA
>KN819323.1:2687862-2699068 GCA_000827475.1 Paxillus involutus ATCC 200175
ACACGTCCTTTTCGAACTGCATAATAGGCAACTTTGGAAGCTTTGGGCATCGTGGTGTTTGCGAGTGATCGCAGGGTAAAAATGGTTTTGAATATCGTTTGAGTACCCACGGAAGCGAGCGATGAGGCTGGGATACGGTACAGGGAAGACAGCTTTATATGAGGAAGAGGGTTGGAGGATCCAGGGGTTCAGTTTGGTCGACAGCTAGTACAAAATAAAACCTAACCTCAATCTAGGATTTGGACCTCGAAGACCGTCAAGGTTTCGGAACGTCCCGTCCGTCCAAATCGTCTCAGTGACTCCTGCCCGTCTCCCACGTCCCTTCATCACCACGCTTATCGCTTGTTCAGAAAAAAGTACATGTCCAAATCATAAGTTAATTACGCTGTCAACATGGACTACCAATATATTTGCTCGACACTTGGTCACAATTCTACAGACGTCCTTAATGTTACACCTCGTACGGCATCGCATGCCAGTACTTGGAACAAGAACTTTCTGGTGCCCTCCAGAACGTGGGCCCATTCTCTAAATGATGCTTCTATGTTTAACCTTAGGCGTTGTAGGCTTCTTCCAAAGAGAGGTAGACCCTGTGACGCTCTTGTTTCGCGGCATCCTTTTGGCGAACAAGGTCTTGGGTATTCGCATCTCTCACATTGCATCGCGAGTACGTGTTACTATCAGAACAGAACGATTGCTTTGTTCCAGGAAGGGAAACTCCCCTGAGCACGCACCTTCATATACCACCGCGATCTGATCTCCTTCCAAACGAAGACAATGCCGTGTCCAAACTCGGTTGCTACCTTGTCCTTACATTTTTGTCTCCGTTTGGTTGCTCATTGCATTCAGGATCCCTCCTTTGGTATATAAAATGAACAGCCATCCACGACGAATTTCACAGACTTGTTTGGTCAACAATCCCAACCAGCCTCGGGAAGCTCCTTCGCTCATTCCTCCATTGTTCCCCACATTCGACCCATTTGACGAACATCTTCGTACACGAACTATCTACGTTAACTCGTCAGCATCTGCACACGGGTACAACCTCGCAGATCATATCTGTCGCGCCCCGAGCCTCACGGCTTCACGATCAATCAGTCATCTCCATTATCGTCTCGATACCACGCTCTCGTTGTAATCACGCTGCGTAATGTCTTCCTTCACCACCTACTCTGTCCCTCCCCGGTCTCCCACTTTTGGGTTCTTCCCAACTGCGCCATCAGCGCCGCATGCATTCTCCAGCCTACACGGGGACCCCCGTGACACGCATACGATGTATGCCGCGCTGGGCTCATCAATGGGCTTCCAGTCCAGTGGTCCCCAATCACACGGCGGCGGCAGCAGCAGCAGTCAAAACACTCTGAAGAAGTTTTACCGGAAGTAAATCCCGTATCACTTCTCGTTTTCGGCTTCGACCTCTACTCCCGCATCACGACGCGTTACGCGTCATCATAATACCCCAACAACAAATCGTTGTATCATAGGAATGGGAGGGATGGTGCTCTATTGTTCTGTATCATATGGCCCAGTATGAGGATGAGGAAGGGACGTGAGAGGAAGAGGGGAAGTGGGATCACCGTCAAGGCGTGTTGTCATGATTGCTGATGCTGGACATCATCACGATGACTTTTCGACATTCTATCTGTATTCCAATTATCGCAAATGCGTAGAACCACAACCACTGTATCAGCTAATTGTTTGTATCATGGATACGCTTTATAGTATTGGCGTCTAGAATTGTATTGATCTCCCAACGAAAGCAGGACTGGTGACAACGAACACTCAGGAGGCTCTTGAAGACAATAACGTGGGGCGGGGAACTGGAGATGGGCGTCCGAACTTGGAGCGCTTTGACGACGAAGGACAGTGCCACACTCGCTGCGGCTTTTTTCCCATCAGTCTATCCATGTGCATGAGGAGTTTGCCGTCAACATCAAGAAATGCTGGAAGGAGAACGAAAAATGCAAGTCACAAGGATCCGACCCATGGCATAGCCAGTGAGCCTGACCCCAAACAAGTTATTTAATTGCCGGACCGGCAAATGCCGCAGGAGCCAATCGAGATCACTCCCGGTTGGAAAGAGGGAGTACAGTACAACTGTCGGGCAACAAACTTTTCACTCCTCGACGACATCGAGCCTCAGAAATGGCTCCTTCACGAGCTTCCACATCCCAGGCAAGCAACATAAACACAGTTTACACACTCTCCCTCCTCTCAGAGTACAGCCATACGCTGGATTCCCTCCCACCTGACCTCTCCCGTAACTTTGCTGACCTACGCGAGTTGGACGCCGTTCTATCTTCTTCAATGGCATCAATTACCATGAAGATCCAGAAGTTGACGCAAGTGATCGAGGAGGGCTCGATGTCGAACCAGGAGCGTCTTATCCTCCTCGCTGACATCGCTGACGAGGCAGCGCGCCTCAAACTTGGGGGCGAGGACAAGATTCGTGTGGCCTGCCAAGCTGCAGACAATGTAAAAGGCCACACAGACCACATGCGCTTGCTTTTGAGCCAGATCCCCTCCTTCGACATCTCGCTCTTGAACCGCAATACTACCTACCCTCATATCTCGGCACGTTCATACATGCCAATACCTGAAAACTCTCGTCGCAAGAGAGGAAACTACGGGTCTATAATGACAACCGCTCCAGATGTTAGCCCGACAAAACGCAAGAAGAACTCTCGAGATGACGATGTTGACATTACCAGTGGCAAGTCCCCACGCAAGGATAACAAAACTGGTGATCCAGGAGCTTCGAGATCTCGTAACGGCGCTCGTTCCAGAAAGTGTGTGTCCCATGCAAACTGTCGCAGTATCATTTGACATTAGGTCCACAGACATGAACGCGCAGCGTCCCCAACAGACTCTGTTCTCTCAGTCACGTCCCATATCCCTCCATCAGCCTCTCAACCACACGTCAATGGCTCACGTGCGGGTGGACACACCAGCCGTTCTGCCCACACTTCCGCTAAACGATCAAAACCTCAAGCTACGCCACAGGCGTATGAGGAACCCGTCCCCAACGGCTCAATATCACGGAGAGACATCTTCCCTGGGCCACCGACGGTATCAACAGGTCACCCATCACTTCATATGCCATACATTAACGGCTCAAATGGCCTACACAACTATGATTTGCCCAATGGTCACAAAATGACAAATGACTGGACAGGTCCACCACCACACGGGCAACTGGAGGGACCTGGTATGCCTGTTGCGCGCTCCACGCATACTGGCATATCGATGGGCCCCGCCGGTGTGCTTACGCCTAATATTCCCTTGGGGCTAGCAAACGATGCGCCAGCTAGCGCGGCAGCAGACAATGCCACAGAGGGTGGCGAGGGCGAAGGCGAAGGCGACGACAGGACATACTGTTTCTGTGATGGAGTGAGCTATGGACAGATGATTGCGTGTGACGATGAGGAATGTGAAAGGGAATGGGTGTGTTGCTATCCCTTGCCTTGCTGATCCAGCGATTTCTGATTAGTCATCACCCCGTTTTAGTTCCACCTCAACTGTATCGGTCTTGCCTCTGTCCCGGACGGGTCGTGGTTCTGCGAGGCTTGCAGAGCCAAGCAAAAGAACGCGAAGCGCGCTTCAAGGGGAGGAAAAAGACGCGTCGGTGGGGGCGCCCGCTCAGGCGGGAAAGCCGTCAATAATTCGTGACATTTTGTCCTCAGGTATCTGCTGTATGTATTGCCTCTGTGTCTTATTATTTCACTGTAATCCGAAAATCCCTGTGGTTCACCACTCCTTCGCATCTTGCATTGTGGTCTCGCGCCTTCGGATGGCAACAGAACAGTTCACACCATGGCCAAGATAACCGACTAAATGCGTGGGCCAAAGCATTCTATGCAGTGGATGTCATATTATTTAATGCCTAGCTAGTACGCGTTTAAGGCGGTCTCGAGGTATGATGGGACCAATACGCAATCTTGACCTAACCCAACATCGCTTTGAACTGTTCCAGCTCTTTGGCAGTTGTCAGTACGCTGGCATATGGATTTAGTGGAAGGACTTACGAGGTCTAGATCTGCTCCACCAGTTCTAGGGTTGATCGATATCGATGATCGCCAGGAAGACAAATTCTTCAGACCAGAATTGGACGGCGTACTCCACGCTGACCCTGCCGACAGCCGCCACGGAGAGCTCTGCCCGGAGCTTCGCATCGAGATCACCAAGCCCGCTGCTGACAGTGAACTACACCCTTCGATCGGTTTACCGTTCTTCAAGGGGAAAGAACGTGTAACGTTAACGTTCACCCCCACCACGTCGACGCTAGATGCCGATTCAGTCTTACTCGCAAAGTCAAACCGAGATGGCGAGAATAAGCGCCCCGGTTACGAGGGTTTCCTCTTCTGCTTTTTCAGGAGTGCCGTCGCAAAAATCTCGGAACCTGCCACAGCCTGAGCCCTATCGATATCATCGGAAGAAGAACTCTTCGTCCGGATTATCGCTGGAAACTGGCACATAAATGGTTTCCAGCAAACCTCAATATGATTGCGCAGGGTGATGATATCAGCATGCTGTACAGTAAAAAGTCATATACATAGTAGAACGGCTCAGCGCCTTTTAGATCCACGCGTGTCATCCAAGCCCGGTGACATACGTCGCTTCCTAAATCCAATGTCAAACGATTGTTATCTCTGATATGTAGACTCCTTGCCTGCTTTGTCCACGATCCTCGGGTTCCCCCGAAGGTGTTCTCGCACCACCATCCTTGACAGTACCACCGTAATCCAATCCTTCAACCGCGGGTGCGTTCCCGTCTCTGTCCTTGTATCTATTTTGATTTCGGGGACCCGTTGGGACACCAGGTGGCAAAGGCGACGCTGGTCTGGGAGGACCCGGTGGCGCTGTAGGGGAGAGATTCTCAGACACGCCGCAAGGTCGTTTGTAAGGATGACGTACGTCCTTCGTATCTTCCTCGCCCACGACCAACAAATCCGCCACGTCCACGTAATCCCTGCGCCATTGCCCTCCCACGAAACTGGGCTGGAGGAGCTCCACGGCCAGTATGTCCGGGCGCGGGAGTGTGTCCTTGAACAGGCGTTTGTACAGGCACTGGAACAGGAGTCGCGCTGCCTTCCATTCCAGGATACATCCCCTGTCCCATAGGTCCTTGCTCCTGCTTAGGAGTACGCACGTTGCGTGAACCCATGAATTTCATTACATGTAGCTAGAAATAAGAGGGATTTAAGCATACCTGCATACCGTAGTCCCCACCCATCCCCATCCCCATCATCCCGGGGCCTGGGCCGCCTCCAAACCCGTCCTGCATGCCCATCTGCACACCGTGTTCGGGAGTGCCATTTGTCACGACAGGCCCTACAGGACCAGAACCTGGCCCTTCTTGCATCATAGGACCTCCCGCCTGCATCTGCATGCCTAAGTCACCGTTCATACCAAGGCCCATCGACATGTTCATCGCTCCCATGCCAGCCATATCCATCATGGGGTTCATTCCGACGTTAGGACCTAGCATGGTGGGATTTGAACTGCCATTCATCATTGCGTTGGCCCCAGTCATGACCATCGTGCGCAACTCGGGAGGCAATGCCGTGAGTTGGTCTTCGGGCATAGCTGCAAAGTTCTACATGACAGGCTGAGTGGGTATATGAGGCAGAAGTGAGGTTACACGCACGAGGACATTGGTTTTCAGGACATCCGCCAGCTCTCCCACGTCTCGCCGTCTGTAACAATAAGCTTCCCAGGAAATTTCATCGAAGCCGTAATTAAACCAGTCGCTGATATCTGAACCCGGCCGACGCCAGGGCTTTTCGGTCATTGCATGGAGGTCAACTTCAAGGATTGAACGTCCATCGAGCATTCCAGGTAAATCTGGATTTATTGAAGGGTATGAAGGGGGGGCAATGGCCGGTGGGAGTGTGGACGGATCTGGTCCCTCGTCGACTCGAGTATCTGGGGTAGTAGATGTATGAACGGGAGATGTTTGGGGGACGGATGTGATGGGTAGTGGAGCTGGCTTAGAAGGGGTTCCTCTCTCGCGAAGCGTGTATTCCGTGGTGAGTGACGGTGGGGCTTCACAAATGTGAGTTTGAGGGACAGGTATAGAGAACTGACATACGTTTACTGGGTTGGCTTGTGGATCGGACTGGAGGTGCTCGCACTGCAGCATTTTGCTGTCTAGAGCTGGGTTAGCTGACAGCTCACCGAGCTGCGGCATGCATACTCACCGAAAGTCGAGGGAACGTGAAGTCGGTTCTATGATAATTTCGATATCCTAGTAATGCAGGCGTCAACAGGGTCATATTGAGGCATTTATGAAGTGCTCACATCCTCCTCACTCTCCTCTTCCTCCGCCCCGCCATTCTCCTCTTCTTCTTCATCGTGATACTCCTCGTCGGGTAGACCAAACGGCGGTTCTTCCTCCGTCTTGGCTTCCAGGATGACTATGCCGTTGGACGGCTTTACCGGCTCAATTGGAATGCTGCAATGAAGATTTCAACGACCAGCACCTCACGCGCTCAAGAAGACTCACGGTTGCGACACTGATCGTACACACGCAATAGTGAAGATAAGTTAAAGGATTGCATGGTATTGAGCGAATAAAAATACAGCAAGCGAAGACTCTTTTGGGAGCCTCCGACTTCGAATATGAGCTGCTCTTACCAGAAGGCGCCACTACTGCCAGTGCTGTCCCGTCCGTCTCACCGTAAAGAAAAGCGTCGTCGTCGTCGTCCCTGATGTTGCTCGTGTCAATAAACTCAGACAAGCGCTAAAAACAGACAGACATTGCACTCAGCGCTTCCCAAGAACTTCCCGCAGTGCCAATGAATACGGACGAGTATACCTCGACTGAGTGAGAAACGCTGCCAGAACCCGTGTGACTGTGAAAGGGATTCAGATGTGACCAACGCCGTGACATTTCAGTATTTTCCGAAAGTGGACAACTCCGCCTCCACCTCAACTCAGTTTTTCGTGGTCATGCTTTCACTATCCACTGGGCGCGTTCTATTATCAACACCACGGCTCTTCACCCGCGCCTATGTCGTCTCCATAGAACCCCCGGTGGTGTACGAGCGCAAGCCCGTGCCACGTCGCTACGGCGAACGAAAATCCTTCCTCTACAACCAGTACGCCCACATGCTTAAAGCAAGCGAAAATGCACCTATCATATTCCTTCAGCACAAGGACTTCACTGCACGCAAGCTGCAGACTCTCCGAAGAGAGATTGAGCTTGCCAATTCTCGATTCACACCCTCCCTTGCCTCCCCAACCCCTATTACAGTCTCTCCCAAGCTCACCGTCATGCGAACATCAATATTCGGTGTCGCTCTGCGCGATTTTGCACCACTAGATGCGGAGAAGACACCACAGATTGCAAAGCTGGTCGACGGCGCCCTTGCCATCCTCACACTACCTTCGCTTAACCCTCCGCAATTGAATGCCATCATTCGCGCGATTGACCGCGCCGTGCCTCCCAAGAAGGCGCAAGCGGAGGAGGTGCAAGCCAAACCCAGGAAAGGGAAAGAGGAAGACCCGGACTTCATTCCTGGGAGGCCGGTTCCGAGAGTCAAGCCAACATTAACGCCTGAGCTCAAGGTCATGGGTGCTCTGATCGAGGGGCGGGTGTTTTCTGCTGCTGGGGTAAAGGATGTCGCGAAACTACCAACTCTCGACACACTGAGGGCACAAATTGTTGGATTGCTAAGTTCGCCCGCCATGCAACTTGCTGCTGTACTCAGCGAAGCAAGTGGAGGGAAACTGGCGAGGACACTGGAGGGGCTCAAGAAAGGATTGGAGGAGGAACAGAGCGCGGAGGCACCACCATCATAGCAATAATTATTGGTATACTTGCACTTGGTCTTATCTGATAATTCGCGGGGATATTGAATTTTTGAGATCTCAATCCTGCAAACAGAACTCCCACGTCCGATCTTCTCCCCCTTCACCAGTCTTTCCGTGGCCATGCGATCTTTCGCCTTTGGTCATTCGATGTTCATAGCCTTTCCAGTCGTTTCTGTGAAATACAAATGAACGTAGGACTTTATACCGCGGGTTGGGCTCCTCGCCAAGCTTGGAGGGCTTTGGCGGTGTTTTTGCCAGTCGCGGGACGTCCCTGCGAAGATGTTGGCGATGAGGCCTTGAGGGTATGTATCACAAGAGGGAACATACCATGTTGTATATGGGGAAACATTTCGCAACGTTATCAACACTGTGCCTCTCCCACTACTGGTCGCTGCGGATACAGAAGACGTTTCCATATCAGAGCCAGTCGCGTCAAGCTCGTCCTCGTCCTCGTCATCGTCCGGCTTTCTGCGCTTTCGACTGGGATGGATCATGGGCATGGGTCCGAGAGTAATGCAATGAGGTACAGAGCGGAGGAAGTCCAAGATAAGACGCTGGTTGGACAGAATATTCCTGTCTTGGTCGGTAATACCCTTTCCTTGACAGTCAAGAATAAGAATTGGATACATACGTAGCTTGTCAACTAGATTCATACCTGCGTGGGGGAAGTTCCAAACGATTCGATCCCAACGTCTCCCTTTGAAGACAGAATACTTCTGCAACTTAGTTGCATCGATGCTGAACAGCACCTCAACACCGCATTGCTTTATAGTATCAACCATCTCCTTCGCGTCAGGGTATTTGGAGAAGCATTCTTCTTCCGAATCGTACGATGTCGCTGTTACATTCGCTGGCGGAAGATGCTCCAAGGCAGACGGGGGATCTACTAGCAACGCTCGAGCGAATGAAAAATTTCCTTCTCCTATGAGAAGAATTTTGTCGGTGGGTTTGAATGGAATGGTTGGCTGACGAATGGGTCCCTTGCCCTTGCCCTTCCCCTTGTCAGCCTGAGGATTCTGGCTCTTGCGCTTGTGTTCAGCAGCTTCGGCAGCATGTGCGGCTTTCTGTTTCGCTTTCAGCCTGATTTGCTGCGACTGAAGCGTCGCCTTGAGTGACGTTTTCTTTCCATGACCCATGGCTTGATCTTTGATCAATATGTTTTGTGATTGCGTTCCAGATTTAGGTGATGCATAATGTTTGGATCCAAAGCTTTTGCCAAATAAACGTATGCATTACACGTCACAACTTGCTGAACACCACTATAAGTATATAATAGTTATCCATACACTCCAGTCTCCACCTCGCTCATTCACCTTCCATTTTTTGAAAAATGGTAAGCTCAGTAGGGCTATTTCGTATATTTTGTATCTGAATGACTATATAGCCTACCCAATTTGAGCTGCGACAGAAGAACGCACAGTTCGCCAATGCAGTCAAGTCAGGCAAGAAAGCAGTCAAGCCTTCACGGCAAGAGCAGCTATCAAAACGCAGCCCCGTTAGTTTGTGGGCTCTAGGGATAGTTTTGTTTGTGATTTTAGGCGGAGGTGAGTACCCAAGCAGTGACTGGGCGCTGTCAATCTGACGGGGGTTTCCAGTAATATTTGAGCTTGCCAGAATATTGTTTCTGTGAATCTCGATGGGATATTATCCATCACACCAGTTTTCTACATCACCACATCGAGCCCCACATACCTCTGTACATCATACAGCTCTCGAATCTCCTCGTTCATTGCGCATTAGCATACACGTAGTCTTTTGCAATTTAGCTATCATCGTCCTCAACATCAGCCCCCGAGTTACTCGCACTCGCGCTAATACTCATGCTCTGGCTCCTGGTGCTTGCAGCCCCACTCCCACCTGCATGCTTGCCACTTGTGGCAGTGTGCGAAGTACCAGCGTCCTCTACGCCTTCCATGGCCTCGCCTTCAAGTTCCTTATCATCAATCTTGACTTCGTCGCCTGCCCAAATGCGCATGGTGGGCTGCCAGATCATGACAACATTGTCTTCGGATGTGGTCGCCGCCGTCCACTGTTCACCCTCACCCGGTGCCCAGCAGAAATCTGATGGGCGAGCAGTGTGACCTGAGAGGCGAGAACATCGTATCATGTAAGCTCAAATGCAGAACGCCACCGGAGATTGAAGGGCTTGCCTCCATGGATGAACATGAGTTCTGGCGGTCCATCCTCTTGGTCGTCAGGGGTTTGCTCGACTCCGATCTGCGAGAGGTCCCAGATATTGACACGCCTGTCGCTGGATGCGGAGGCAAAGACTGAGGCGACATGAGGTGACCATGCGAGATGCAACACTTCGTCCGTGTGGGACTCAAAGACGTGTAGTTTCTTCGTGGGACTTCGGATGTCGTGGAGGACTATGGTCTAGACAACGAATGCGATTAGCAAAGAACTGGTGGATATGCTTCCCATGGCCATACTTTGTCTGCACTACCGGTAATAATGAGATTTTCTTGGACGGGATTGAATGCGCAGGACAAGATTTCTCGGTTGTGTGCTTGAACTTTTGTAGCTGGTTCTGTCGGAGATCGCGTATCCCACCTGAGCACGAAAAGAAAGGACCATTATTATTGAGTTTATGTGTGCAGGAACAAATGACAGACGTACAGGAGAAGCAACTTATCATCACCAACACTTGCAAACATATCCCCTTTCGTTGGGTGCCAGTCTACATCCTGTCGTGCGAATGGTAAGCAGTAAGCCCCAGTTCGAGAGGGTAATCGTAGTCATTACTCCAACAACAGAGTTATGACCTCTGTAAACATTGGTCGGCTCGATAGTATTTTTTGCCTTCGTGTAGGAGTTCACGTCCCAGTGGCAGACAGTCATATCCTCAGATGCACCCAGGATATGACCTGCTTTGGCGGGGCTCCATGCCAGGCCAAACCTACGATTGTCAGCATCTGGGTAGGTTCTGGAGATGAGGAGACATACCCTTCCTTCGTCTGCCCAACAAGTTTGATATCCGGTTTACACACACCTCCTCGCTCCGGCTCACTCGAGTGCTTAGTTCTATCAAATACAAAGACCTCTCCAGATATCGCTTTCGTGGCAATCAAGTCTGAGTTTTGTGGCATATACCGTGCACGATTGACTTCGCCCGCATGATTGATCTTCTGAATAATTTGAATGCGAGGCTGGGGTGGAATGGTGTGGCCACCGAGTTCGCCACGCTCGTCGTCATAGTCACTGCGATCGAGCTTGTCTGCTGAAGGTCCTTCACGCTTGGGTATCTGAACAGTCGCAATTTGAAGGTAGTCTTGTGCTTGACCGGAGGTGTGTGTGCCAAGGAGCAGTCGGTGGACCGTATATGGCTTGTTTGGAGGTCTGTAGAACCGTTGGCAACAAGGCCCAGCGTTGAACAGGGAAGAAACCTACG
>KN819323.1:2699182-2712614 GCA_000827475.1 Paxillus involutus ATCC 200175
ACTCGAGTGCTTAGTTCTATCAAATACAAAGACCTCTCCAGATATCGCTTTCGTGGCAATCAAGTCTGAGTTTTGTGGCATATACCGTGCACGATTGACTTCGCCCGCATGATTGATCTTCTGAATAATTTGAATGCGAGGCTGGGGTGGAATGGTGTGGCCACCGAGTTCGCCACGCTCGTCGTCGTAGTCACTGCGATCGAGCTTGTCTGCTGAAGGTCCTTCACGCTTGGGTATCTGAACAGTCGCAATTTGAAGGTAGTCTTGTGCTTGACCGGAGGTGTGTGTGCCAAGGAGCAGTCGGTGGACCGTATATGGCTTGTTTGGAGGTCTGTAAAACCGTTGGCAACAAGGCCCAGCGTTGAACAGGGAAGAAACCTACAATTCTTTGTCAGGGAACCACTGACATGTCAAGCTTGGCCAGTCCAACGCGTGTGTGATGACTAGATCATACAGATATGGTGCATTCTTCTTCCTGGGGAGTATAGGCATGAAGGTAAGTCAACAGCACGGCTAGACCAGATGCTGTCTCTGACCATGTTTTGTATTCCTATGAGGGAGAGTCAAGTAAGATTGTGTCACTTCGCGAACGTCGGGTTCATAAAACAGACCTCGTTGATCAACTTGTTCTCCTCCTCAGCAGCGAGATCATCTTCCATATCCTCACCCTGTACAGTCGGCTTCATATCTGGACGAAACGCGAGGAATTCCTGAGAAGTATCGAGGATAGAGCCTTGTAATGAGTGTTGAGATACGGAGCGTCCCCAGCACTAGGGCAGTGGAGGGATGAAAAGCTCGAAACAGAAATATCACGCGCGACGCGTCAATCAAATCTATGTACCGTAACTTTAAAGTGCTTTCCCTCGTTTTGCATACCAACCACATACTCTCAGATCTCAGAGTTCAAACGTTCAAGATGCATCGCGTCTCTCAACATTTGCAACCGTTACATTAGTCCTGGTCTTATACCAGTTCGGTGGTGGCCGCCACTTCTATACATCTATCTCGCGATGCGACCACAGCAGAGAGCATCTTAGGCTCTATGAACAAGCCACCGGAGAACCCGACCTCACTCGACAGAGAGTGCGCATTCTCTATCAAGGTATATTGGAGGCGAGGTGGACGAGAGGAAAAAGTCTATTGGTACTGTTTTTCCCATTTGGCAACAAGTTTCTCCAAGTCAAACCTTGGATCTTCAGGGTCTGTGATCACTGTAGGGCATGCTTTAGTCGACGCAACTCAAAGGGGAGGATGGGAACAAAAGAAAGGCACGGGTGATAAAGCTCCGCGTGTGCTTGTACAGTGACCAGACAGAGTAGCACAACGCCAGACAGACGAGTGACGAACTAAGAATTGCCACTTACCGCCGTCACCCTTGACGCTCTCTTTCTTTTGGCGCCATGCAGCCTTTGCCTGTTCTATTAGTTGTTCTCGCTGGTGAATCGCGTGATGCTCCTTGTCTTGGTCATGGGCTTTTTGCAGTGAACGGCGGTGATATATACCGTAGAAGATGCCCGACAACAACGCCGTGTAACGGGCGACCTAGAACCAGATCATGAAGGAAACCAGGATGTCAGAGCATGCTTGAATTGCTTGAACCACACCACGTACGTTCAACGTAGAAGACATGCCAAGGTTAGAAGAGCTTCACCGACAATGTTTTCGGGAAGAAGAAAACTGTTGCAGCGCAGACTTCATGAATGATCAACACCTCAGCGTAGCTATAAATTTAAAGGCCAATTACCTGTAAATTTCTAGGGGAGAGTCAGGTTGACTTGGATTTTCGTGAAGGACTTTGGCGGAGGAAGTCGGCGTTTCCCTGCTGACTAAGCAGACCTCGGAAACCCATCTTCCGTTCAACTTCCCCGACAAGTACTAGCACTAGAAAGTACAGATTTCTAGATCTCATCCATCGCATGCGGATGATGCGCACCATAGCCTCCGCGAACGCTTCATGGGCACAAGTAGCGCGAATGGAGCTCAATGATATTAAGTATGTACATGAGAATCACCCCCAACGTCGCAAATAAGTAATACATGTATGTCACCAACGCGGTTCAAAGTGCCTGAAACAGATGGTTCGGAAGCATAGGAACATACTGTACGAACAAGGAGGAACATGAGTCCAGTAGATTTGAGGGTTGATGTACACAGTGGCGTTAAATCGATTATCGAGGAGGGATGGCCGCTCAACCTTTCGCATCAGTGACACATACGATGTTGTCGAAGGAGGCTCATGCGCGAGCTCTGAACTAGAAGTTGACAACTCATCGGATAGAGAGGTGCGCAACGTTAGAAGCGAGCATAGTGAACAGGAATCCAACATACGAGATGGAAACCTGCCTGTCTGAAAGGTCCAGTCAGGTTATTAGGTCTGTCTTCACACCAGGGCGGACGCACTCTCTCTGAAGAGGGTCAGCAGGCATAGAACGGTCATTATCGGCAGGATGTCTGTGACGTTCCGTTGCTCTGCTCGCACTGCACTGCACCTAGCGGAGGCATTACAAGGCGAACAGTCCAACGGAACGTGGTACTTGTGCTGTCCAATGTGGAGTTTTCAGGAAGTCAAGCCTGGAGCAACGTCGGGGTCGAACTGTCAGTGATTGCGGCGAAGTCCGAATCAAGGACGTACGTGTCAGAGTGGTTTACATACAGTAAATATTTAGTGACACAACAACTCCACTAGGTCGAGATGCGATATACCATATGGCCAGCTATATTGAGTGAAAAGTATTCGAGAAACCATGGGCAACCTGCGATAATGATGACGGAGATTGTCTCCTCTTGTGTGAGTGGCTGGCCAGTGTGGAACATCCACACCACCATGGTAGCGGGCCAATTTTGTTTGAGAGTATAGTTTCAGAGAAGCTGTGAAAGATTGTTGCCGCTCTCTCGCTTTCCTGCCATAACCTCGGTGTAACCTTCACACCAACCCGAACTGCGTTCACGATCTAGCGCCAATACCCACACCAAAGCAGCGACACACCATGGATGAAGATGTCGACATGGACGCTCCGCAAATCTCCACTCTCCGAGAGGAGGACACCCCACCACCGTCACGGACCTCAAAGTTCAGAGTTAATTTGTTGGTCGGTGACAAGAAGGGCAAGGGAAAATCATCCTCTCCGAGCGGTTCCGCTGCAGCGCGGAAAAACATACCACCGACTCAACCTCAGTCGCGACCGCAAAGTGACGAGGAGGAAGAGGAGGAGGAAGAGGAGGACCAGCTAATTGATGACGACGAACCTGCTCCGTCTATCTCTGCCCCCGTTGCTACAGCAGGAACGAAGCGCAAAGCACCATCGAAGAAGGCGCGGCCGCGCAAGGGCGACAAACGGGAAAAGGATGACAAAAAGCTGGATGGTTAGTAACGTCTATATGTTTTGTATGCAGTTCCTCGCAGTGCTAAATATGCATCCCTAGTAGAACCTCAAGAACCTCCGCAGAGCGAGGAAGGGCAGAGTGTCAGTGCTGTTCCTCCTCCAGAGAAACCATCACCGAAGAAGAAAGCGGCACCTCGCAAAGCCCCAGCGGCTTCAAAGCCTAAAACCAAAGTACCTGCAAAGTATGCTATGATTCATTTCCCCTGATACACGACCCTCATGCTGCGTGCGCAGAGGTGCGAAAGCTTTGGCAATCCCTCCAGTGGACGACACCGCAATGAGTGAAAGTGAGCTGATCTCACCAGCGGTCTTCAGTTTGTTCTCACTCCCTTCCTAGCACACACTGTTACAGCTCCCTCATCGCCATTCCCTGCCGAGGCCCACTCAGGTGGGGGATCACCTGAACCCGAAGAAACCGAGGCACCCCCACCCCCTGCCCCGGAAGGACCAGGGGACAGTGCCCCACTACCAGTATATCCCCTCCCTTCCAAGCCTTTCCCAGTCCAGCCGCCCCCGAAAATCGGAACTGGCTTCGCACCGATGCAGCCTCTGGATCGAAGTGGCGCCAAACTTCGCCAGTGGAGGGTTGCAAACCGTGAGATCAGGGGCATCGCTGGTGGTCGTTGGTTTGCTCGTTCATGGGTCGGTGACAAAGAATCGGAATTCGCAACTGCCGTAGCCGCCGCTTCTGCAGCTGCAGCTGCAAAACTCGCAGACGGGGATAAGATCGCCACCCCAAAGTCGATTACTTCGATATCTGCGCCCATACTAGGTAAGGCTGGGAAGTCTAAAGCTGCCCGTGCCTCCGCAGGCGTATCAACAGCACCCTCTCGCTCAGGCTCTATAGTCCCGGAGCTACATCCCCCTAAAGCACCTACGAAGATGCGCAACATCATAGCTCGCCCTGCGTCGGAGGACGGTGACGAGCCAGAAGCAGTTGCCCCGGAAGCCCCTGGTCTTTCTATGGATTCATAGCGCATACCTGGTATCATTCTTTTCCTGGACTTTCACCTATTTATTGTTCGCCTCGTTAAATATGTATATTGTATCTTGGTTCAATGGTTGTCCCATGGACTATTCAGTCACGTCACGGTCACGGGTGACAGATACCAAATTGAGCATGACTATGTGGTACACAGTAGCGGTGACGAGTTGGTGACAAGGGTACCAAATCATCCACTCTGCCGCAGTGATAATACTCGTCCTTGGACTCACTGGAAACAGTGTGATCCGCTTCGGTGAAGTGAAACGAAACCATGTCAGCAAAGGGCGCAGCTGCACGAGAAGCTGATGGCAAGTCACGAGCTGACAACACGGGATTCACCAAGACCTCCACCAAAGCCGGTGAACGAGGTGAGTCTGTTTCGTAGAAAGT
Organism: Paxillus involutus ATCC 200175; assembly: GCA_000827475.1. Classification (NCBI taxonomy): domain Eukaryota; kingdom Fungi; phylum Basidiomycota; class Agaricomycetes; order Boletales; family Paxillaceae; genus Paxillus; species Paxillus involutus. The sequence goes on from KN819323.1 coordinate 2,703,941, forward strand.
CAGGGAAATCACTCTGAAGCATACCTGAGCAGCAGCAGCCCAGCAACTGTTTTCATCCGATCCAAAGTACAAAAAGTACACGCAACAAGTGGAGAAGTGCCTAAACGCGTTTGATAATGTACACGAATGGGCGGACTGTATCGCATTCCTGAAACAACTATTGAAGGTGCAAATGCAGTGTAAATAACATATTTCACACAATAACTGACTGTGCTTGGTGTAGACGTTTCAGTCTTATCTACAGTTCAAGGAAATTCCTCACAAGCTGATTGTAGCCAAACGTCTCTCCCAGTGCTTGAATCCCGCCCTGCCGGCCGGTGTGCATCAACGAGCCCTTGATGTGTACATCCACATTCTCTCGGTCCTTGGCGTGAGCAGTTTGACATCCGGTCGATTTTGTATCCTGATTAGGAGATCTAGACAGAAGGCCTGAAGCGCGACCTCCCTCTTTGGTCTTCAGGATTGTTTCCATTCTTCGAGTACGCGTCGACGTCAGTGAAGGTTTGATCACATTGTTCACTTCATTGCGTCCTCGGATCACGCTCATGATTCGCCTAGCCCACCTTGCTCAACATATATGACACAAACTATCTGCCATTACAAGGTGCTTTGCGGCCCGTGATGAAGTCATTCATCCTTGCTCTACTCCCTGGACTCGAGGAGGAAACAGGAGAATTCTTCGATAAGGTATGAGCCTTCGCTCTACTTCCCGCCATCTGACTGTATCATGAATAGGTGCTAGGTCTCTTGGACCGGTTATCCGAGACAGTATCACCGGTCTTCTTCATGCAGAACATTTGGCTTATCATGATCACGACGCCTTCTGCCCGTGGCACAGCGCTCAACTTCTTGTCGCGACGTCTACCCCAGCTGACTGCCGATGAAGGTAAGCGGAGGATTGTGACAAATTTATCTTGTTGCTAGAACACTTTCAGATATCACTCCAGTCGTCGGACGCGACATTGGCCTAATGATCAGGGCCTTTGCGGCTGCACTCGAAGATGATAACCTGCTCGTCCGAAGGAGCGTTCTAGACATGTTATTGCAGTCGATGCGCGTTGACAGTGCAGCCATGAAACGAGCTCATCCTGCAGACGCCGCGATACTCATGAATGCAGCCATCAGTGTTGTGCTGAGACGCGACTTATCCCTTAACAGGCGGCTGTACACATGGTTGCTGGGTCCGGACGACAAGAGCGAAGTGCAGTCTGCATATCTCAAGCAGCACGCATTGCAACTTTTGAGTTCTACCTTGAAGGCAGGCGTCTTTTTTTTTGCAGCACTTGTTCTTACTCAATCGACTAGAGCGAGATGTTCGCACCCTCTGGAGAGTACTCTGAGTCCCGACCTTTCAAAATTTTCATCTCCTTGCTCGATAAATGGGAGATTGGTTCTCCACTTACCGAAGTCCTGATTTACGATTCCCTCAAAGCCATTCGCCAGCATCTACAGGCCGAGTCAGGCATAGGTGAAGATGTATGATGTGTAACCCCGCACCATTTCCGCACTCCTTGACGTCTGCTTTCTATAGATCAGTATGACCGCAAGTACGCTGTTGGAGGCTGCAGAACCCAGTATTCTTTGGAAACAACTGCTAAAAGCTACATTGAATGCCATCAACTCAGGCGAACACGAACTAGAGGTATGTCTATCGGGTGTAATAACGGACTGGCATTGAGACAGGAGACACTAGGCCATCAATCTAGCATTATTTCTTCTTCGTACACTCCCATGCACGACGATGAAGTCAGGAGCATTCATTTGCCCGTGATTTTCGCAGCTCTGGCGGAGAAACTTCTCGTAAGTACTTCATTCGCTTTCACTAGGCTAAGTCAACTTTGTGATTTAGGTTCATGTTAAAGAAGACATATCTCGCGTCGCCTCACACTCAGTTCGGGAATGTTTCGTGCTTCAAGAGGAGATACTGCGACATATCTTGCCAGAAGCTCTGCAACAGCGTCCGAGACTAATAGATGATCCACAGGATTCTTCCTCGCCACTTGGTTTTCTAGGATTTGCCTCAACTTTTTACGCCCTTGACGCCCCTACTGCTGTGTCTAATATTCGTTCAGCCATTCCTTTGGTCTCAGTCATTGAACACTCGTTTGCATTCAGTCAAATTTGCGCGCAGGTCATGGTACAGCAACGAGGCGCCGACTCGCTCTCAAGGACGTCATACTCATATGTTCTGTCGCTCCTTTCAAAGCTCATAGAGCTTGCTGAAGAAACGTCTGACGCTCCGTTCGAAATCTCCTGGATTCCATCAATATGGCTGAGTGATGTCCTCGATAGCCTGGATGTCGAAGTGAGAACCTACTCCTTGCTGAATGTCCCAACTCTGATATCGTCTTAGAACATCGATTTCGCTCTGGTAGACCGTTGTATCTCTATCATCGTATCCATTCAAGGGTCATCTAAGCTTTCTCCAAAGTTCATCCTCGACGACAGACCAGTAGTTAGTCGGATGGTGAAGAAAGTTCGTAATCTTTTGTTCTTAGTTTCGCGGAAACATCTCATCTATGTTTGCAGCTGTTCAAGTTCCTTCACCAGGACTGGGCAATTTTCCATGCCCGCGCTGTGAATCTACTCTGGACCTTGGAATCGTCAACGGGTCGTCATTATGTGGAGTCCATTGTAGCTCACAGTATGAGCACTTCAGATTCTCGTAACACTCACGAGGCGTTTGAAGCGTTCGGCGTGCTTTGGAGACTGACGGGTGGGTCCCGCTTCTGCGCAATTAAGGGGATGCCTAACTTGGCTGCATATAGAGGACGATGCTTTGCCTGGGTTCCGCTTGAAAGTTCCAATGATGGTCGTTTTGGAAACACTCAAGCATGATCACCCTAGCCTACGTCGGGTTGGAGAAACGTGGATGCGATGCAGCCTCAAGTCGTACATCCGGTAATATGTGTCGTGCTGGTTTCTTTGGGAGATGAGCTGACCTGAAACTTGCTCAGGATACTGGAGCCGATTCTCCATGACCTTGTTGATCCGACAATTCGGCGAAAACCTAGCTTGCTGAAGATCAGAGGCAAGGAAATCCAGGGATATGTTTACGAGCAAAACTTCGATCAGCGTTATGTACACCACCTGCTGGAGATCTTGCATTCCATTGTCCAATTTGGCGGGCAAGGCTTCGCAAAGACTACACGAATTACTCCAATCAAGCGTATTCAATACCAGCCGCTTCTCCAAAGACTTGAGGCTGGTAATTATCCCCTTTTTCTCAGTTGTATAAGGATATTCACCGCTCGTCTAGCATCCTTCGACCTGAACTCGAGTTTCCTGGACGTTCTGATTGACTTACTCTCTCGGTATGCTCTGTGACTCTGCATTGGTATTCTCTCACATTACACCTAGATTTCTCCAGTCAGAGCCGAAAGAACAGCGCGAGTCGACCATGGAACCTCTGAACACGAGGATCCAGTCGACATCTGTTGATATTTTGCAGGCTATCGTTGCCCGAGGGGAGGTTGATCACTTTACTATTGAGACCCTAGAGCCCATTGTCATCAGGAAACTCTATTTCTCCGTTCACCTCCAGCGCCTTGACGTACAAAACAAACTCCTCCGGATTCTGCACTCGCTGATTTCTGCTTCCACGGCACACGTCGCTCAGATGAATGCCGAAGAGCAGAGTAGCTCTGAAGGGTCTCAAAGCTCTGGAAAGAGGGCATACACAGTGAATTCTCTCCTAACGCAAACACTAGTGGATGGAATTGCCGTACCCCAAAACAGACCTGTACTACAACACTGGCTAGACTTCGTGCTGATGGCTATTCCGCAATTCCAGCCAGCACTGCAAGGGATAATATCACCCATCGCGGACTGTCTTGGTCGACAGCTCCGATTATTCCTCAATGACGTGCTTCGAGCCAATCAACCCGGCCCAACTGGCCCTGTAACAGCTGTCGCAACTGACGCTGAGTTCACAATGCTGCTCAATGCTTTGGAACGTCTGCTTTTGCTGGGCTTGACAAATCGTCCCGAAGTAGGGCAACAGGATGAAGACACGCCAACGCAAGAGAAGGCCGGCGCCGAAAGCAGTGGCATCCTTGGCTATGTCTCAAATGTCTTTACCACGGATTCTACACCAAGTCAGGTGGACGACCAGTTCATAGTGAGTTGGTGTCATTCGGGAACCCGGAGCCCAACTAAATTGTTTAGGTTCGCTCTCCTGGCCTCCGATCGCTTCATGACGGTATACGCATTTTGTTCGCAATATGGGTCAACTTCATCTGGACGAACCCAAAATCCAAACGGCCCGAAGATGATTCACTATCAATGATCTATAGTCGAACTCGAACTCGTTGTCGCAGAGCACTGGAACACCTCTTCCGTGCTTACTCCACGGAAGTGTTGGAGACGGTAGTCAGCTGTTGGGATCGTGATCTCCCCCTTCACTCTCGAGACTCAACTCAAGCTGAAGACGCTGCTTTTGAGTTGGTCGACGTTCTCATCGGGAACGCACACACCGCAGTGCACATGATATGCGAGAGTATAGCAAGCAGGTCGTCGGGTGGCTCCGAGAAGAGTCGGAAGTATATAAATACCAACCTGTGAGTGTGAATTGAAACGAAGTTTGCTTAGAAACTAAAGAATAACCCTTCAGATCCGATAACACGTTGTTCAAATTCCTAGAACAATATTTGTCACGCTTGGAGGGACCCCTAGCTCTTCAGGTCTGGGGAAGATTCATGCAGCTTGCGAAAGATATCGCTTCCAGCATTCGGGAGTTCCGTGTGCAAGTCTATCTCACACTGAGGTACAGAGATCTAGCTATTTGTGGTTTATAGGACTCATGAGCTTCTTCAGGTGTCTTTGCGTACTGGGCGACAAGGTCACACAGACTACAGCTATGGATGACAAGCGAATCAAGAAAGACATCCAAGAAACGTTTGGAAAGCTTTTCGAGTCATGCGTGACTTTTGTCGGTCGGTCCTCGGAGCCCTCGAGTTGGATAAGGCGCACCACGAAGGAATCTTTGATCAACGGCAGATCATCACCCGCGCCTCGCGGAGGTGGGGATATCACTTGATAGTCTAAAAGTCAGCCTACTGACATGGTGCTGCAGTTTCAGACCCGAAAACAGAGGAGAAAGCCGACTCCAGCTTGGTGTCTCTGCAAGACAATGCTAAGCCTACCTGGGGCAGCGAGCTACCATCCCAGGTGAGCAAAGGGGTGTTATAATTTCCCATGGAATGCTCACGCACAGATAGATTACGAATTTCATCGCCACCATTGCAGTCCCCAACTTGCGCAAATTCCTCATGGATAATGACAGGGTTGCAAGCGCCTGCGGTAACATCGTATACTATGTTGTCAACCCTGAATTGAAGACGAAGTCGAGGTATGTTATTTCTTATTTGACTCCCGTAGGTAGTTCTAAGTTGCCTTTAGACCGCTGGAGATGGACAGCACAGTAGTCGATATAATAAGAGAGATGACTAGGATCCCACCAGCACTCAAGGTTTGGCGTTCACCAGTTATTGATATTCTATACGACAACCGAGTGTTCAACTCCAATTCTGCGGTTGCTACCAAGTGGAAACCAGTGATCAAAGCGCTCTTTGACTCGGACAAGACGTCATTTGGTGACTTGCTAGGTGTGTGTTAATGTGCATCTTCACATCACACATCCTCACTGAAAAACACTTTAGGTCGTATCGCTACTGCACCATCGACAAATATTTTCGTCAACCGGGAAAACGAAATGCTCGTTCGGTCGCTCAATTTGCGACGACTGTCATTCGTTCTGTTTACTGGGGAGAAGAACCATTTCTTGACACAATTACCGAGTGTACAGGAGAAGTTGGTGGATACCTTGCGCAACGTCCCGTCGCCCATAGTTCAGAGTGAGGTGTTCCTTTGTATCCGCGTGCTGCTCTGCCGCCTATCACCCCACAACTTGACGAGTTTCTGGCCTGTCATCCTAACTGAATTGGTAAACATCCTCTTCTATTCGTTGTATATTTTTCTCATTAAATCCGCAGTATCGAATCTTCGAACAAATTATCGTGGCTGTACCTGCAGACGAGTCCGAGGACCTACCTCTCGTTCTCTCTGCAAGCAAGTGCCTTGATTTGTTGCTCACTCTCCAAACGGAGGAGTTCCAAGTGTATGCCTCGTTCGCTACTGCCTCCCTTTGAATTCACTGACCCTGTTCTCAGACATCAATGGATGTTCGTGACCGACACTGTCGACGCCGTGCTCCCCCCAGATGATTGGCATCCTGAAGCCATGTTCGACCAACTGGCAGAGATAGTCGGTAGTCTTCCTATCCCAGATGCTAGGGTAAGCACTCAGCAAACAAAGTCACATCGACTGTTCTCTCATCCATTTCCAGGAACGCACCCGGACGAAAAACGGCGAAGTTGCGTTTCCATCAACATCCACATCTATCAACTTCCCCTCCACTGCCGAGTCCCACGCAACGCGCCGGCCTATGTTGAACACGTTGCGGCAGATCGACTCCGTTCGCGACTTGATACCCTTCTTTTCTCACGTTAGCATCTCGACGTACGAGAGTGTTTATGCCAGCGCAGGAAACATCGACTGGGAAGCTGTGGAACAGGGGTTGTTGGATGATATGTTCGATGGCCGATGATCGATGTGTATATGATCAATGTCGAAGTTTGGTTGCAGTTATGTCCTATTCTCTCTCCTCACAGGACTTGCCCCACATACATTTTCTCTCTTTATCTTCCCTTGGTTCTATGTACTTCTTACCTGCACATAGTTAGCATCCAACTTGCAATACTCAGAGCGCAGTCAGTGACTTAACATATAGAGCGAGCGAAAACTCAGCAAGCAAAGCAAAGTGAGGGAATAGAGATGTATATGATTTCATGCAACAAGAACATAAGAACGCAAGGAGCATGGAATAACAGCGCCAAATGAAAATCATGATCAGAAGTCACCCCAGTTACGACGGAATTTATACTGCATACGTTCCTGCATGTGAGTGTTCTGTTTGCATTTCGCACACCCGAGGTGTATATGCGTACCTTATATGGTAGATTCTTTCTGAATGAGAGGGTGGTTATGAGCGTATGCTAATCCCCTTGCAAGGACTTGAACTGACCTCATCTTCTCTTCTGGCGATTTAGGCTGCATATAGCCTTGCTCGCCAGTACCCCACTCGGACTGGTTCTCCGTCTCCTTCGCGATATCCTTATACTTCACTGAAGGATCCTGCTTGGGCGCACCCCTCGTTATCTTCGGTCTAGGTGCTGAGTCCGCTTTCGCGGGGACCTCTTCATGCGCTTGCATGGCTTCTTCAACCGTGATACCTTGGTACTGTGCTTCGCGCTCAGCCTCTTGGCGCTCAATGGTTTCATGATGGCCAAAGTGCTCGAGATCTTCAGGGTGGTTGTATGCCTCATCAGTCTGGGTTTCGGGCGTCGAGTGGAATTGTTCTGCGGGAACGAAAACAAAATGTGAGTCGTTTGGTATCTCGCAAAATCCTGGGAGTGCTTGCCTTCGTGGTGGAGGAAGAACTCTGGCAAAGCGCGCATTGGGGTATCAGTTCCAGCTCGGTCACTCTGCTAGCACGACGAAAGACATACCGCTCTCGACATCATAGTGGTGTCCTTCAGCGCCGATGTCATCGAAAGATGGGAGGCCCTTGAACCCAGCTGCCTCGAACTCCTCGGGAGTGATCTTGCCATCGCCTTTCTTGTCCATGAGTTTCAAAATGGTGTCTACAACATGGTCGGCCTTCTTCTGGTGTTCAATCTCGTCCTTGCAGCATAAAATGAGGACAAGGAGGGCACTAGAGGGGGGCTGTAGTACCTTTGATTTCTTCTGCGAGTACACATGGTGAACACCGTAAATGGCTTCTATTTCTTCGCGGTCCCATACCCCATCCCTGAAGGCCGATTCAGCATGCACGCGAGCCAGAAAAGGAGAGCGCTCGTACCGGTTAAGGTCGTGAAGCTGGAAGAAGCTTTCCAGGTCAAACGAGTCTCTGCAATTCACAAACGCATTCAAACAGGTGATGGCACACAACGGGTAGCGAATGGCTCACATATGGTGTTCCGAAGCCATCTGCACGGGATTAAAACGTTAGGAATACCCCAATTCTAAAGGTTCTTGCCCGAAACCGGAATGGGGACGTACGTGACGAACGGCGTACTCGACGCCAGCGAGCTTCGCGTTCTCCTCCGCATCTCCATGGCCACCGTGACCTGCGACTAGCACGGCAAGGAGTATTGGTATTACTGTTCTCATTGTAGGTGAGGTTGCGAAGGAGGTGCAGTTCCAGTGGCGGTGTCGTGTCAACTCCGAGATTTGACCCCGATCACCTCCAATGACCTGGCATATAAGTTCGTAGTACTAATGTACCAGGCTACTTCCAGACGAACCGTTTTGTGTAGTCGTCAATTCACCTTAGCACCCGCCATCCGCTCAGTTAGATCTAGAGATGAACAAACGTCCAGCTCATTGTGATGCATATCGAGCAACTGGGATGCCAACCCAACAACCGATGGATGCAATAAGATTAAATGCAGTGAGTAGGTATCTGGCTTTCTATAATGTCTAGAGACTGAGGTGAGCGATAGCAACAATCAGGTTGTACGAATGATCCAATGAACGGTGTAACGGTTGCATGAGTCTGGTCCACATGATTTTCACTTTTTTGGCTCCCAACCCTGTGTGATGTACCTCACCA
>KN819323.1:2720438-2740757 GCA_000827475.1 Paxillus involutus ATCC 200175
TTTCCATTCACCGACGTAGGAAAACGTCTCACCGCCGACGGGGGTCTTTTTGGTGGCTTCGGAGGGAGTCCACCGTTCGGACCAGTCGTCAGTGAATTGTTCGAGGAAGGGAGCGCGAATTTCTGTTGCCTGTACGAAGGTAGTGCTTGTTGAAGTACTGGACACGTATGCATAACACCAAATGATAAACGTACCTTGAAAGTTGGGTGCTCTTCAGATACGTTAGCACTTGCCGCAGCAGCAACGAGGATGACAGAGAGCGCCGTGCTTCGCATTGTTATTATACGCAGGACCAAATATCTAGGTAGAAAAGAAAGAGGCTGAGCAAACGAGCGAGGGACAGTGATGAGTTTGAAGTGTCCAGCGTCTCAACTTCCCTAAATATTGTTCTCCGGCAAATTTTGCCACGTATCCTCTCCCACGCTCACCAGCACCGGACACGTTCCACGCAGTTCGACAAAGTACTTCACTTTCTCATGCGTGACACAAAATCAGTGTGTATATTAGCTACGTTACATGCAATGAATAACTACGAACAACCCTAACCAAGCAAATCTGCGTGCCCTGATGCCGAGAGAGCGAGCTGTGGGATTCCAGGCCCAGTCAGTGTCATTCGTTATGGCCAGCGGAGTCAGGGAGAGCACTCACCACAAACTCGTCGTCGAGGTACTTGGACACCGCAATTTGGTCCCCAAGACCTTTGCGCCGCCGCGTCTTGAGTACCAAGTCTCTCGCGAGTGCTTGTCCGGAAGCAGGTTCCAATGGCCTTAGCTTAATGCTCGTGTCCGTCGGGTCACCTGTCATGAAGCATCGTTGAGCCATGCGTGTCGCGTGTGCCAATGTATAGAGTATGCAATTCACCAGGGACAATTGACCAATGGTCAAAGACCTGCGAGCAGAACGCCTGTCCTTGCGTCGCAGTACGCAGGTCCATCTCAAAGCCGTTCGCGTCGATAACAGGGATGAGTGCTTTCACTGTGTACAGAGGTGACCCTGCCTTGGGGATATCTTGCGTGACGTGACCTCGTCGTCTTGCGAGGACGGTATACACGGCTGATATACAGTCCGCCGGAGCCTGCACCTCGACATAGTATATAGGTTCCATCAGGCGTGGTGCAGCCTATTCATACGTGTCACCATGGTAATTAATGGAACGCAAGGTGAGTGAAGAAAAGGGGGCTTACCATTAGGAATGAAGAGTAGCACACCCGCCGGGCGGTAGGCACTATTTGTCCTCCACCACGGAAGATCGGTTCTTGCGCCAGGCTTGCGTCCAATATACGGAATTTGACATTGCGCATTGCTGGCGCGCATTCATTAGTCCACAGTTCCATTGTAATGAGCACGATGGCACTGCTCCCACTTACGCTCATCGCATAACGGGCCTTCCCGTGCGCCCCACTGGAACCCTTGTTTAATGTGCTCTCTTACCGTTCCGAGTAACTTCTTGTCCACCTATATGGATACGGCAACGTGAGTAGCCCGCCTGGGCGCAAAGGAGGCATCGTTACCTGCGAGGGTAATGTATCATCCAATAAAACATTGGGTCCGTTGTCTTCAGGTCCGAATGCCCACATCGACCTCGAAGCCAGAAGGTCCCATTGATATTTTTCCTGGAAAAACGTACCCCGCTCTTTGGGCGTCATACGCATCGTCACTCTTCCACGCTCGATGTCTTCTGCTATGCCTCGCTCAAGCGGCTCTGCGATCATCGTAATCTTGTTCCTATATCCCTCTTGTTAGCGCCACTTCACATTGAATGAAAACGTGACCGCCGCCCCACGCACTTTTTGTTCGGTGTATCAGCATAGCATTTCAGGGCACTTGTTTCCAGTACTGTCTCGGCAAACTTCGTGACTGGATCGGACACCTTAATCTCAATCTCCGAGAACAACCTTCTCAGGTCATGCATTACACAATCCAAGTACAACTCCCCAGTGCCGATGAGCACATGTTCACCACTCTCCTCGACTTTGGTAGCCGCGAGGGGGTAGGACTTGTTGATACTTCGCAGACCCGAGAGCATTTTTGGGAGCTCCGATGGTGCGATGGGTTCAATGGCAATTTTGAGAACGGATTCGGTCATGTGATTGATGGGGCGGAAGATATGGAGGTCTTCGTCAATGTCGAGGGAGGCGAGAGTGGCGGTTTTAGAGATGGAGGCGTCGACGCCGCCAATAAGGACGAGGTTTCCGGCAGGGACTTCCTCTGCTGGGATGAAATACCTTGGAGAATAATCGTAAGAAAACCTTGCGAGATGGGACGAGGCACTACTCACCTTGACTCGCTTATCCAAAGGTCCTCAATTGTGGCTTTCATCATGTCCTCCTCGTCTTCTGGAGAATAACCTTCGCCTAGAACCTTGATTTGCGAATTCTTCCGCAACGTCCCGCTCATAACACGCGCGAAAGCTCTGAATGACTGGGCGTCCGTCGTGTGATAAAGCTTCGTCACCTGCACCATTACAGGACCTTCCGCGTCACACGCTCTCATGGATGCAGCAACGTCCGAGGTCTGCGGCCCAGTGTATGTCCGTTCAACCTTGCTCGGTGCACCTAGCACTGGAGATGGGATATGCTCCACAATCATATCCACCAACCCCGTCGCAAGCCCAAAGAACTGGTCAAGCACCACTTTGAGCAATGGTCGGACGTCCATCTTGTACATCACAGGCTTCAGCGTGATGTTCAACGACGCAAGGGTAGCTTTGAGATCGTCCGTCTCCTCGCTGAGTACGTGGCTGTACAGCTTGTAAAGAGGATCCAGGATAAAGTGGACGAATGTGCGGGACTGCTCGGGGTCAGATGCCTTACGAGTGAATTTGCGCGTCGTGTCGTTGAAGTAGATGTCTCCCCAAAGGCGATCAGCGAAGGCGGAGACATCTAGGGGGCCATAGGTATCGGCGTACATCTGGGCAAAGGAACGGAGGGTGAACGACCAAGCCATGTCGGTGCTTCCAAACGCAACGTTCCCGTTCTCGGGGCTAAGACGCAATTCCGGGTTTGGGTCGATGCCGCTGTCGAGGGCACCTGGTAAGAGTAGCGTTTCCGGTCATGGGAACGAGCTAACCTGATGAATGTGTTTATTTCCTCGATAGTGTGTTTGATTTTGTAGTAGGCATCTGCAGGCTTGATGCGCAACTCAAGGACGAGCCGGTCAATTTTGTTCACGAGGAGCGTGATTTTAATGCCCTCTTGAAGGGCGTGGCGAATTATAGCCTCAGTATTGACCATCATCTGTCAATTATTCAGTTTGGAGGAAGAAACTGCAAATGTACTGCACAGACCCCTTCGACGACATCAACGACCAGCAATATACCATCCACCAGTCTCATTGCTGACGCAACTTCATCGACGAAGTTCACGTGTCCAGGCGTGTCGATAAAATGCACCAAATGTGACTTGCCACTGGTGGTAGAGAGAACCAGTGACATCGGCGACGACTTGATCGAAATCTCTCGTTCACGCGACAGGACATGTGTGTCGGTGTACTTCAACTTAGAAACGAGAAGTATGAGCAGTAGTCGCTGGAGAAAGGCAACTCACAAACCGGTTTATCCGCGTCCCACATGAGCTTATGCGTCTCAAAAACTAACATATCCATGAGCGCCGTCTTCCCGTGATGTAGGTGGCCAACCACAGCGACGTTTCGTATCATCTCAGGGAAAGACAACATGTTCAGTAGGAACCTGATTATGGAGGTCTGGTTGAGTGTTAGTCAAGACCTGACAACATATGACGCACCCCTTGTTGAATCGCGTCTCCGGCATGTCCTTCTCCTCTACTGCCCATTTCCGCACTTTTATAGGCGCGATAATTGGTTCTGACAGCAGTTGGGCATCTTCTTCCTGCACGAGGGTCTCGACGTCGGGTCCGTACACCTCTTCAGCTGAAGGATAATATTGCTTATCCTCGTGCAAAATCACGGCATTATGCACAGGCTCTGGTGAAACTGGTCATTGGTCATATCTACCTGCATCCAAGAGGGTACTGACCGTCGATTTCCATGAGCGCGCCCTCGTCCTGTCTTTGCATGGGGTCATCTTCATAGCCTTCGAGAGTAGAAGCAGCTTGTTCTTGGGGGACATGGCCGAAGCCAGTCTGCATCAACTCCTCCTCATCCTCCTCATCAGACCCCAGGTCCGCGCCAATGTAGTTACCGAACTCATCGTAGTCCTCGAACGAAGCCATGGTAGAGGACAAGAGCGTTTGTTATCGAAGTGTTCGAGCTCAGCGTTGGACGCGTTGTGGAAAGAATAAATTTCGAACTCCGGTCTACTAGGGTTTCCTACCACTGAGTTTGGTAGTGCATTACAAGCGTTTGCTGGTAACTAAACTAATGACATTCACTACGACCGAATCTGATCCAAACCACCATGTCTGCATTGTCCGATGAAACACTGAGAAAGGTATGTTTTCATTTATACAGCTGGCCCAGGGTCAAACTCAACTGCGTCACAAAAGATCCTAGTCCAGATACAGCAAACGGCAGTTCAGTCGCAGCGATCGCTGAACTTGGCGAGACAGCAATGCGCCACAAAGGAGCGCGAACGACGGATCGTACAGCTGACAATCGGTGAAATAACAAGCATTGAAGGCAATGTCAATCTGTACAAAGGGGTAGGCAAGATGTGAGTGGCCTCTGAGTATGGAGCAGATTGAGGATTCACGACATAGGTAGGTTCATGATGGTGCCTCAGAAGGCCATGGAACAAGAGTTGAAAGGACAGGAGAAAGAGTTAACCGACGACATCAACAATCTGAACAAAAAGGTAACATCGAGCATCAGCGGGTCGGTCTATCTGCTAACACTTGTCAGTCAAAATATCTCGAAAAGCAGTTCAACGATGCCCAGGGGCAGCTGCGTGACATCGTATGTGTTTTACGTGGTCCTGAGCTGTTGCTGAACGTCGTCATTGCTTCTAGTTCCACCATAGTCCCAAGCAATAGTACTACTAAAATGCCCAATGCTCAAACCTTACTGCACCTGTGTAATTGGCTGAAGAAGGCATATCATATTTATCAAGCTACGACTGTCAAATCCATCTTGATTAAGTACAGCATTCAGGTGATACACGGTGGGTATAGCTACAAAGTGAGGCCAACACTCCACATGATTCAAACGCCGACAAGTAACCCAAAGCAGCTTCCAGCGCTGTAATCAGTAGCGCCGGAGTCTCTTCCAAGATGCTCGCTCAACAGGGAAAGAGTAGGTATTGCTACTGGTTTCCCAGTTCCTGGACACAAACCACTGCACGTCCCGGGAGATAGGGCACTTGTTTTTATGCGTCGCCCATGCACTCGTCTGGCATGTCTATAGTAATCCCGTCATTCCTTTGTTCGATGACTGAAATTTAGAACACTTTCCTTGGAACAATACCATCCACCCTTGCATCGTGCGCACTTTTTCACAGACGCGCCCACTGTCCTGCAAACCTCACATCTCCTAGCTTCGGCCTTTTCAAAAAGCTCCCTGCTCGTTTCGAGCATTTTCTCCAGCGTATAGGGAAACACTTTTACGTGTGCGTTCTCTTCCAATCTCAAACCTGGCGGGCTGAACGCGAAGGTATGCTGTGTGGCATATAGCACGGCGATGGTACTCCCCGCATTACATAGTCCTTGGAACGCGGCACCGCGGTCATCCGTATGGAAGGCGACGAGGAATTTGTGTCCCTCCTTGTCCTCTACCTCCAAGGTGAGACGAACCAGGGCAGCACTGCTGACCACCCTGCCCAGGAAACACCAGTGTTTTCGAGGCTTTGTAGACGAAAGGTACGTGTCGTTTATCTCGTACTCTGCAGGAAGGTTGAAGAATGAAGGGAATGTGTCGGGGTCGTTGAGATCAGAGGTGGGTAGGAGAGCCATTGGTTAAGTTGAACCTTTGCCACGCACAGTGGGTCTATTTAAAGGGTTTGAATCCGATTCCAGGAATGAAACCCCCTAAGCATCTCCATTAATATTGATCTGTTCCATTAGAATGCTCCATTAGCGCCGGTACCAAGGCCATGCCTAAAGGCCTCATGAGCGGAGTTCTGGCGCCCGAACGAAGAATATACAAATACTTACGCACCCAGTCCCGCTATGCTAAATCACGTTCGGAAATCCTGCCGACATTCTCATCGAGCGTGGAATGAAGTGTGAGAGGCCGCAACGCCGATCATGTTATTCATTCTCAAATACCTTGCCTTCTGGTGTCACATCTGTGGTCAACCTGCTGGCAATTTACCTTCGGTCGATATTAATATGGCTGACATCCACATGTCCCCTCAAGCCTGTGACGTTCAACGTTCAGCGTCAATCCTCTCTCATCGATCTCATCTTTGAACGTGGCCTGCGTATGGTAGTGTAACACCAGGTTCGCCCTAGGTTCGCAGTTAACACAGATCCACAAGAGTTCGCCCGCCTTTGATGGGACTGCAGATCAGCCAAACACATTCCTGTTGTGACGGATAAGCAAATTATCAATCCCCAGGGGATCCACAGGATTCACATGTACTTGATCCTGGACAGGTGTGTAGGAGGTGAATCATACCTTTGGAACGTTAACAGCAGACAGTGATTACATAAATTCGAGAAAGGAAATGCAGACTCTTGTATCAATTGGGCGCTCGTTAACTATTTTCCACCACGGGCCTCATGTTTACCTCAAGGCCACTGACAGACTCATCCTTGAGGCTTTGAATCTTAAAGTGTTGGCGTGATTGGCGCCTGTACAAGCCTACAATGTATTGCCAGATTCATAGGTGATCGATGTGAGTACTAGTCCTAGTAGTACTTGGGCGGCATCATGGACACCCTGAAACTTTATGACAATGTAAGTAGGGAAAATAAAAAAGAAATGGAACATGTAATACTATGGCTTGTCCCGTGCCAGGTGCAGCAGTACTTGCTAGTCGGAATTTCTCGTGGAATTCGGATGGACGAGGCTGAAGCTAAAGTTGTTACAGTATCCATAACTTGAAGAACATTGCAGTGCCAGTGACGGCCATAATTATACGTGGTTGATACAAAGCACCTTTCTGGGAGAGTCTCTCTAGTCCGGTGCTTAGGCGGAGACAACTCGGTGGAGTTCGCCACTTGAAAGGATTGCTTCTCAAGCTCTCGGTCTTGCTACTAATAACGTTAGTATTCATTCAAGTTGAAGGTGAGTTCGCTCGAGTCTCCCTCAATATTCAATATGAAGCTCCATTGTGCATCGACACGTGTTCTTTTCATACTAGCTCGCAGGATTCTGTGATTCTGTTCAAGAAGCCTAGCAGTACAGTTCTCCGCCATGCTCCAACTTCTCAGACGTTCTCTCACGTTCAGAGATCGGGTTGTCAGTATTGACCACGATGACGACCCAGATTTCAAGCTCCCGAAAATGGCTTCCCTGGTTATCATGCTTGTCTACAACACAATGTTGCAGGTGAGTAGCCAGTCCCTGGCATTGGTACTAGAGCTGTACTAGAGCTTGCCCTCCCAAGCTTTCATTCTTCATAATCGTCTCTTCGTCAAACAAGTATGCCCAATACTTGGGTGGAAACGCAACTTTCTCTGGCGTTGTGATTGGTATACCCACCGTCTTTGCTGGTCTAGCGTTGATTCCGATGATAAAATATGATAAAGGTGATTTAAGTTTGAATATGCTGCGCAACCTACAAATTGACCTATGCAACAGGCGGATATACCATGCCTCTGCATGTGGGATGCTTCACAGCAATTCTAGGACACATCGCATACGCAATCGCGTATCGCGCGAATTTCCTATACTTGATCCTCATTGGGCGGTGCTTGAGTGGTCTTTCCTTCACGGGTTTCATGTATAGCAAGAGATTCTGCACAGATCCCCGCATCGTTGGGATTCGCCAGCGGACAACACTTGCTAGCTGGTTAGTCATCGGACAAGGTATTGGAATGAGCCTCGGCCCCTTCCTTGGTGGCTTGTTGTACAATATTGGGTTCCGGAGCTCGATCTTCAACGGATACACAAGTCCCGGATGGATCATGGCGTGTGCCTACATGGTCTTCTGGTTCGTTGTGGCAAAATACTTCGAGGATGTTCCTTCCAGAGAGGTTTCCATGGAGCTTCAGCTGATCACGCACCATGCCTCTTCGCCTCCCGAAGAAGAGAAACCAATCGCAGACCCTCCGGCACATCCATCCTCCGCTCAGGCTACCCGTCCCCCATCACCCCTAGAGGAATCATTCCAAACTCAATTATCCCATGTCACACTCGCACAGTGGGGTGTCATCGTCTGCATGTGTTGGTTCTCCATGCTTTGCTTCTTTATTCTCGGATCGTGGGAGGCCAACCTCCCTGTGTTTGGAGCTGAGACTTCCAGCCTCAACTGGTCCCCCTTCGCGGCAGGGAACTTCATAGCGCTAGGGGGGATAACTGCATTCCCATTCCTCCTCGCCAACATGCTTTTTGCACGCCGTATCCAAGACCGGCATTTACTGGCGTTCGGCTCTGGCTTAGGTCTTTTGGGACTCCTCGCCTTTGTTTCGCTTCTTCGCACCAGCAAAATAGCGTATGGCCCGCTCTTTGCGTGTTGGTGGACAATTGCTCTTGGCTTCAATCTTGCCACAACGGTCACACTCAGTCTTCTGAGCAAGCAGCTCCCCCCTGAATGGAATGGGCGTACATCCACGGCCATACAGTACTCGAACTACACGGGACGAGTGACTGGCGCTATTTGGGGTGGCTCGGGCGTCACTGTTGGAATGCTGAATTATGTCGGACTAGAGATAGCGCTCGTCGGTGTTGGGGCAGTTCTATTCACTACATTTTGGAGAAAGCTCAAGACAAAAACGGGATAGTTGCGTCTAAGTACATATATGTGTGTGAATTCTCTTGGAATCTATTTCTCTAAGCGCTGAGACCCAGAAAATCACATATATTTAAGGCTACAAAATGCATGTACCAACTGACAAGGTCCTATACACGGGCGACTCCATAACAGGGTCACGGTACAAGGATATGGAAAATATTGGCTTGAACAAGTACTGCAGACATGACCGTGCAATCGTAGGCTCTGATTGGTGCTTCATATTGATCGTCTTCTTGCACAATCCAACCCTTCTGTGGATTAGTATTTCACAGAAACAGCGGAGTAACTCTCCTCCAAGGACATGAGTCTGCCATTCCAGAGGTGTGGTTCATATGGCGGTGCACCGGGCGCTTAGACGATCGAGAGCAGTCCAATTATAGGAGCCCAAGAAAGGTGTGACCTTTCATCAGAATTCCTGTGCAACAAGTACTAGTTGAAAAGGGTATAACCGAGCCAAAAATTTGTACTAGCTATTCGAGTGACATACCCATCAAGGCCAGCCCCGGAAATTGATCGCACGGACGAGTGCGGCGTGCAGTGCCGACTACTAGCCGGGATGGGTGTTTGGATATCGTGTAACTGCCTCGTTACCATGTTCATCGATAGATATTTCATGAGCGCTTAGATGCTGATGCGGTATGGTCAAGAGTACTACATATTGATCAGGCTACCCCGTGTCATCTGATCATCATTTTGACCATTTTTACGTCTGTAACTTATAATAATACTTAAGTATGTTCGATCATTCGGCGACCCGCACATCAGGGGCATCGTGATCACTCACATTCTTGGTGCTCCATATCCGGCGGAAAGGAACTTGGTTAGAGCGCTTCGACGAGTAGCATCGTACTAGCTCCATACCCTGTACCCAATTCTTGGCGTATCAGGTGCCATCGAGATCCCAGAGCAATTGCAGGTACGACCCAAACACCATCTCGGTGACCTGAAGGGTTTTCAACTTCAATTTGCGCCTGCGGCCTATTGGCATGTAGGCGTCACTTGCAACGTGGGTGCAACGAGAAGACTTACTCAGATCCGAAAAGCAAGCACTTTGTTCAAGTTGGTCAGCTTCTGCATGCTCAATCAGCAGCCAGAACGTGCGATTTCTCCTAGTGTGGAGCCATTGAGTTCCCGGGTTCCGTTCCCTCTTCCTACTGTATAGATTCGGGGAAATTTTCGGATCTTATTTGCCACTGGCGCTGATGAGCCGCGTTTTTCATTCGCATAGCACGCCCTCTGGTTGCAACTAGTCACAGCTTGTGCCAAGTTCATTTTACGTGGAGGTGACCCCCGTCTTTATGTGTGCTGTCCGCGCATGGTATCAAGGACTTGGGTTTGACCCGATGATCTGGCGCTTCGTCCGCAAGCAAGACCCGATACCGCGAACAACCCACTGTCCGTATGCTGGTGAAAATCTTAGCTTCATCTCCTGATAATATAATGAAAGGGAACACACAAGCGTGGTGACCGCATGCAAGAGTTGAATTTGACGGGAAACCGGCGTCGGTTTTGGCTTCTCTGAGTGTCCTCTCGTGTGAGGAAATTCAAACTTCAATCCAGGTCTGCGTTGGATCGGTGATCACGTTCGGAAACCTGAGGCTCACATCTCCGGAGGAGCACTATCGTAGCGAATAGTGATTCGTGAGGTAGTAGGGCGCCAGTGGATGCATGACTGCCGGAAATGAGTTTGAACGGCAGTTAACCATAGTCTCCCTACAGAGTCGAAGGAAGACAGTCGTTCCTTCTAGGTTGTTAACGTTGACCACAGAGTTCCCTTGACTGTCGTCAGATGGCTCTTCGGAAGAGAGGAGCTCCTTCATGTGAAGCCAAATGATATACAAGTTGGCAGGTATCGAGTCGGAGCAGAAAGCAGCGAGTCTGAAGTGCCACGAATGATGATCGTGACCAACCCTGCCTGACCATTAACCACCACCACTCTGACTCAAAACTCCAGCGACACCCATGAGGGAGATCATATACATACAAGCCGGTTCACTTCCAAACTATGCCGGAACCCACTGTTGGAATACGCAGGAGAGTTACTTCACTTACGATGAGGATCACGTATCTGTAGCGGATTTCAGCATCTCGTTCAAAGAGGGTCGCGATATCTATGTACGTCAACCCGCTTGCGACACCCAGCGCCACCGTATCGTTGATGCATTCATCGTTGACAGAAAGAGCCTACTTTGTGTCCGAGGCTCCTCGCATTCGATCACAAATGTGCGGCTGGTTTCTGTGAAGGAGACCCATGCTTGAGCTCATGCACCATGGTTTCGCAAAGCGAACTTCGGGACTTTAACAAAAGATTCGCCTGTACCAGTGGAGGAGACACGTAATTCGCAAGCAACTTGGTGAGCACTTTGCGGGCTATTGGGATTCACAACATGACTGCCATGGTCTCCGTCATCTTAGGTACGGGGATGTAATTCACCGGGAGCAGGAGAAAATACCTCAGAGCGAATATCATTCCCTCCTCGAACACGAAGACGACGATCTCGGTGATATTGAAGAAAAAACAATCGATACAAAAATCAGATACTGGTCAGATTTCAGCCGCGTCTCCTTTGATCCCAAGTCAATCCAGGCTGTTCCTGATGCAGAACCCTGTGAGTACAATGTCCCGCCAAGAGTCGCAAAAGGAGATGACTGCCTCCAGTTCAGGTGAGCTATAAAGCTTTGAAGGTCCTCGCTGCCCCCTCTCAACCTATTCATAGATATTAGCTGTGATCCACTGCCGAAGGTAAAGGCAAAGGTAACCTTAGCGGGAGGGTTGCAGTTTCCATGTGGGCCGATAGAATGGCCGAGAATTGATACAGGGATTCGTGCTGTTTTCATTAGTTTTGGATGGATAAAGTCAGAAGCACGTACGTCGATACGGTGTCCGGAGAACCAGGATCCATTCTCCCAGCGAGGAGGGGGCAAGATCGGGGCAGTCAAATCGCAAAGCTCACTGAGGCTACGTATTGATAGACTGTCATTGAGAACCTGCTTGATCTGGAAAGACTGTTGACCATGGCAATTTATTTGGCTAGCGGCATCAACACTGATCTGGATAACTCACGTTTTCCAAGTTGACATCGTTAGGCGCGATCTTCGAAAGACAAGCAAAAGAAAGTATGGTGGCTTTCGGATACTCGTCGCGGAAAGCAGTAAGAAGGGAGTTTGAAAAACCACCAAAAGTCGATGTGTCTTGTATCATTTGCATACCCTGGGGACCGTTCAAGCATTATTGATAGGCGATATAGAGGCCATTGTACCTGGAAGTTGTGGCAATCTTCTATCATAAGGCGAAGGGATCCCTCCATCAACTCTGTATCCTGCGTTCCTTGTCAGTGCAAAGCATCAAGGCGAAGGGATCCCTCCATCAACTCTGTATCCTGCGTTCCTTGTCAGTGCAAAGCATCTGACTAAGTTGGGTACATACCTCATCATAACGCCGAAAGATCTCTTGACTGGCGCTCCAGTTACTTTCGACAGTCTCAAACTTAACCGCTGATGACTTTCAAGACATCGCAAGTTTATCCTTCCATTCCAACGTAAGTTAAAAGAAACACGTTGCCTTCTCCGACCTTAGGGTTATATTAGGGTGATTACACACCTTTTGCACGTCGAGATGTCTACCGTGGATTCTCGCAGGAGGATTTGGCAGCTTTCAACACATGGAACGAAACCCATGCACTAAAAGAACCGTTCTTCAGATGGTAAGGGAATCTCCCCATCCTCGCATATAGCCTGACACGATACGGGCGCTAGGGAACATTCACCGAGCTACCCTATTCCGACCTCCTTCCCTTCCATCTTCCCAGGTCCTCGGCCGAAAACCCTCAAGATGATGTCCTCTCTCTCAACGTCCCCATCCATCGCTGGCTCTCTATCTAGATTTGCTTCCTTTGTGGAGAGCACGGCGAAACGCCGCGATAGCGCACTTTCAGCCATGGGATTAGAGGACGACGAGGTGAGGGAATTGGTGAATGCCCTGTGGGGGCTTGTGGATGGATATGGCGAAAACGAGGACGGTGATGGACATTCTAGTGAAAACTTGGGTGAGGACGAGGAATAATCGTTCCCACAGTTGCGAAAAAGAATTGTGGTTTTCAAAAGCAGGCCGAAGGCATGGCGATATTGGTTTCTAGATGTGATAATAAATCTTCACTTATTCAAGGTTGACTCAAGGTATCGTTAGGAAGCACAACATGGAAGACAGCATCAAAGGATAGGGGCCATGCTTTTACCGGGTATAGTCGCAAGGTAATTTGCTCGCATCCGATCGGGTTCTTGCTCGGAGTCGAACTTGGCGGAAGCTGCGAGGCTTGTCCTTCAAGTTGTTCAGCATTCACGGAAATTGCATTCAAGTTCAAGGTGCAAAATTGATGGTGTTGCAGATTGTATCACGAACTGCTAACTCACCTTTGCCCGCAGAACCCACTGCAAACTCACAGTACCCAGCGTCCCACCCATACATAGTATAATAAATTTCAGTTTTAGATTTCCAACTAGTGTCGGCAACGACTTTGATGCCGTACGCTCCACCGTTTCCAAAAGAACCCGTTATTACCTACAGCGCTCGCTTAACCCGAACTGTATGACATGAATCCGGGGCGATTCACGGAAGTCTTCCCGGCGATTCCTTCTCGTTTTCTCCAGAAAGCCCTGTTGGTGGACGCCCCCACTGCACCAGTTGCAGAGTCCTGCTGGGATGTCCTTGGAGCAAGCTATCCTTCAAACCGTAGAGGAGAACATTACTGTCGTTTCTCAGAAGGGTCTCGACGGCATACTGCATACGGACTCGATGGCCGTTGCAGACCAGGTCGTTTCTATCATGGACATCAGTTCGGGCAGCTCAAGTGCAGAGGCAGCCGAAGCTCCTGTGGGAGTATTACCGCAATCTGCAGTCTCGGGTCTACTTCAAGCAGAAGGCGGCGCCTTGTTCGCTTCCTCGATCTCTCAGCTCCCGATCTCTATCAACTCGGATCCGGTTGTAGGCTCAATGCAACGTCCTCCCTCGCCAGCGAAGGGAGTGGCCGCCGGTGTCATCGAGCCATGGACTGGAAACCATGACACGATGCTCGGAGATGTCACAACGACCTCTATGGTTGCTGCCCTCGCAGAGGACACCAAAGGCAGGGCGTCAACATTGGTACAAGCCAAAGTGCGCGCCGTAGGCATCACTTTTGCTTCCAAGCTTCCGATTGTAGGCACGTACATCGCCACACGGTACACCACTGAACCCTCCAGTCTTACCGAATCGACGACTGGCAACAATGACATGCTGCCTGGAGATGTCACAGCGACCTCTATGGTTGCCTCCCTCGAAGAGGACACCAAAGGCAGGGCATCAGCATTAGTACAAGCCAACGTACGCGCCGTAGGCATCACCTTTGCTTCCAATCTTCCGATTGTGGGCACGTACGTCGCCACACGGCACACCACCGAACCCCTCAGTCTCATCGAATCGACGACTAGTAACAATGACACGCCATCTGAAGATGTCACAGCGACCTCTATGGTTGCCTCCCTCGCCGAGGACACCAAAGGCAGGGCATCGGCGTTAGTACAAGCCAACGTACGCGCCGTAAGCATCACTTTTGCTTCCAATCTTCCGATTGTGGGCCCGTACATCGCGACGCGGTACGCTACTGAACCTCCTCCGTCCATTACCGAGGCGACTCCTCTGCTCGGCGTTCTTCGCGATCCAAAGGCTTTTGCAACACAGCAGGCCGAGGGATTACTTCGCCGTCTGCTAGCCCCTCTCCTGAATCGCCTCCCTGATGTCGACGTCCTAGATAATGAAGGTGCAGACCACGGACTCCTTTTTAAAACCCTCGTGGAATGCTACGTTCTCGCCAAAGATGGTGGCGGGTGGTTATTGTAAGTTGCGGACCACGCCCAAGGATCGGAAGTACTCAACATAGCCACAAGCACACACGTACAAGAGCATTCACTGGTGATAGCACCCACAGTTTCTTTGGGGCATCTTTCAACCAACGATCTTGCTGCGAGCACTATTGGCACAGCTGTGGCAAGCGTGACGGGATATAGTATTATACAGGGCTTCATCAGGTACTTCTCCAATGAGCTGGCTCCATAAATCGGCGCTTTCCGCTCATTGTTGGGCTGTCTGCGCGAGCAAGTGAAAACCCTGACATTTTTTTGTTTCTAGTGCGCTTGACAAGCTGCTCGAGACAGCTCCCAACCGCCGTGTTGCGAAGATGTGGTGCGCCAGGGCTGCACTCATCACTGGTATAGCACTAGTTGTACGTACAAGTGTTTCCTGTTCCAACATAGGGTGTTTCGTCCTAATGTGATTCTTACAGCCGATCACAAATCTTTGGACGGTTCAGTCTGCTGCCCTGCTGTTGCAACTAGATCAGACCCCAGCTGTTGCCGCGGCTGCGAGCCAGTACCTGACGGTGGCAGCTTCAGGCATGCCGGGATATGCTATGGGAGAAATAGCCAAGTGGGTCAAAAGCACCGCGTCCGTGAGCCAGCACTGATGATCAAAGCAGGCGATACCTGACATCCCAAGGTAAAATCCATGTTCAATCGACTGGGTTGTGGTACAAATGTTTTTGCACATGAAGGACTCTCAAATGTGCATACACGCATCCTTTCCGCCACTGCACCTCTGAACATGTTGCTGAATTATCTCCTGGGTAAGTTATTTTGATCGGAGACTATCTGAGGCCTCGGAAACTGAATGACATTGCACTTATGTCTCGTAGTCGATGGACCAATACCTGCGCTTCGCCTCGGCTTCGCTGGTGCCCCGCTCTGTACCGCGCTGAGCCACAACGCCATCGCTGGTATGATGGTTGTCTACATTGTCCAGCGAGCGGTGCGTGAAGAATACGTTCCCGGACACCATCACACTGTCGATGAAGAAGCAATTTCTGTGAATGTAGAGAATAGCTCTGGTTCTCTAACGAGTGCTATCAATTCGCCGGAGTCATCGCAATATCAATCAATAATGTCATTCTTTGACGGTATGGGAGAGTTAGCTTCGGCAGGCATATCCGGTGTTTTCAAGAGCGCTTCACAGCTATGGTCAAAGGACCTTGGAGGGCGTACGTTCACGGATCTTCCCCCCCTTGCGTTTGTTCCTTACAACCTTTTTCTTTTTGCAGTTGCCGCCAGCATGTATGCTCTTCACCTATACTACTGACGAGTAACTCAGACATTTATAGGCTGGGTCCGAATGCTCTTGCCACGCAAGCAGTATTACTCGCGACAGCCACAACTCTCTACCAAGCTCCAAGAGCGATCAGTAGCGCTTCATCTGACCGGTAATGAAACTCACCTATTGTTCCATCTGCAGAAATCTGAGGATATCTTGCCCAGCATGAAAAAGTGGGTCACCAAAGGTGACGTGCAGCGTGCCAAGATCGCAGCCTGCGTTGCGTTCGTCGGGACTTTGGGAGGGGTCATTGTTATAAGGTCCACTCATATCTGTGACACGGGATCTTGAGGTCCTTGGATGCTAATACATTTCACAGCAATATCCTCATTGCATTGGCATCTTCTTGGGGAGCACTGTTCAACAATGATCCGGGTGAGTAGGGTCACGCACTCGTTCCGTTGAACCCAAAAAATTCAACACCTGTCCCCAGTGATTCTTCAGAGCGTGTTTGCCCTTTTACCAACCATAGCGATCTATCAAGCTGTTCACGGACTCGGAGCATGGGTGGACGCTTCCTTGGCAGCACTTGGCAAAACTAATGTATTTCCAGCGCTCATTGCTAGGTAAGAACTTGGACCTTATGGCCTGAGCATCTTCTAACGCGTGATGACAGTGCGGACTGCTTCTTAGGTGTGTATCTTTTCTTGTGCGTTGTTTGGATCACTGGTCGACTCCGTGTTGTACAGGCATTCCTCTTGGCTTGTATCTCGCGTTCTCGCGGCACTGGGGTCTTGTTGGTTTATGGGTTGGCTTGATCATCAGTTTGGCGTATTCGTTCTTGGTAGCCACAACCGTGCTTGTGACGACCAGCTGGAAGATAGCCGGAGGTCAGAAGGGGAGTGCGTCTGAAGGAGAGGAGGAATAAGTTAGCCGATAATTGGACCAAAGCTTTCAAGTTCGTGCTGTCGAAAGTCCGCACAACGAATATGCAGCTTGTTGTCGTTTTTAGGATGGACATCAGCACTTGAAACAGGTTAAACTACTAGTATGCAAGCCTTTTTAATTCAGGTTGATTAATGTTGATTGTTATTATAAGCTTTGGACGCATGATTGTTTTTTGCTTGACTTCTGACCTACTACACCCCCTGATTACCAGGGAATACAAAATGACAGATATGCTGTGAGAACTAGGCTAAGCGTTCCAGAGAACAGTTCAAAGGCTGACCATACTATAAAGGTATAAAAAGAGCACGAACTAAAAGAAGAGCGGGAAGAGCAAAGCTTGCTTGCGACCGATGCATGCGAGCGAAAAAGATGATGCTATAGAAGGGCATCACCATCCTTTCCTGAAGCGACAAGTTGACTCCAGTCTTGCCGCCAGCGATTTATCTGCGCTCTGAGCTTCTTATCACCTAGCAGCTGTTCGATCCAAGCGAGCAGGGAATCTTCGTCTTCAGGAACAAAGAAAGACGACAATAGCGAAAGCACGGTCTCAAAGTTGGCTGAACTGGACGTGATCTGATCTATGTGATTCACCTACGTCAGGTGACGGGTTGTCGTGTCCATTGCTAGAAACACCCACCTCGATATGCCCATACGATGGCAATGGCGACAGCGACAAACACATCTTGACCATCAAACAAGAACGCATCCCACAACCGCAACTGCGTCTGGAAAGGCACAGAGTTGGCGAACAGCGTGATATACCACTTTGTGGCATATGATGTGGTAGAGATCATGTGCTCTTTGAAAGCAGCATAAACAGCAGGCATCTTCAGCTCCATCATTCGTTCTTGAACATAGATCGTCTCTAGAAGTCCAGGGAAACCGGGAGAGAAGATTGTGTGCATGGAGTAGGCGTCATGCAGACGCGTCAGGGCTGCATAGACCCTTTCAGGTGCGAAGTAACATAGAAGGGTAGCAGCTATTGGACCCATGCCCTGTACGTAGCCGCACTGCTCGCATCGCAGGGAGAATGAGTGCAGGACATGAAAAAGGGAGCGTTGACTAATAGCGCATGTCAGTGAAACACAGTCCAATGAATGAACAGCCCTTACCCCAGCCCGTAACGCGTACGGAATAGGATGTGTCCGCTGATTGTCCTTGGCACATCAAGATCAATTTGTATGTCATAACCTGATGGCTTCTCAAGGTCTTGCTGGTAGGATTCCCCTAGCTTGACAGCTGCTTCATGTCCTGACTTTGAATAGGTCGTCATAAGCATTTCCCAAGCCGCAGTTCTCCAGCGATCAGGGATGCCTTTGTAAACGCGCCGACGGAGTTTGTGTGCCTTCAACGGTTTCACAGCCCATGATTCCACGTTTCCACCACGATCACGAGAGTGGACTTCCATCATTCTCCCCCACTTGGCTATGCGCTCGGCCTCCTTGAGCGGAGATGATGGTGGCGGTAGTGAGCTGACAGACACAGCATGACTGGGAGCTGTTTTTGACCCTGCAGTCACAGTGCTTAGGTGTTTGAGTAGAGGTGCTGACGGTAGCCGGACTAGTCGATCATGGGAGGTAATGGTGAAGAAGCCATAGCTGACGCAATATGATGAGCGATGCAAGGATACAAAGCATCCTCGAGGTCAGCTCACCGATCTAGGCTAGAGAGAAGACTGAGTTCCTCAGCAGGAAGATCCCGTAGTCTCTCTGATGGGCTGCTCAGGGCGGCCTCGGCGCGAAGTTCGCTCGCTCGGCTAGCGCGTAGTCGAGCACGCGTGCGTTCCACTCCTTCTTCATACCCGTCTCCTCTCACGCCGGTTGCGTGGAGTTGAGCGTATGTACTCCGCACATGGAAAGCATCCAAGTCTTCGCCTTCTGAGGGAACAAGGGACGTTTTGCTGGAGGGAGAGCTTAACTTTGAATGTTGCTTTGTGGTTGGAGAAGAAGATGGAGTTTGGGAGGATTGGGGCGGTGCCAAAGAAGATGTCGGCTGTGGTGGGGTGAGAAGCAAGGTGGGTTCAGGTACAGGAGAATCGGTTCTTCTGACGACGGATGGAGGACGACTATGAGGGGGTGTAGGAAGGGGAGTAAATTGTACAGTATGATGGGAAGTACCCTCAGAGTCGGCTTGTGAACTACGCGAAGTAACGGCGCTCCTGGAGCTGTTCTGGCCAGCGGAAACGCGTAATGAACGTGGAGGAAGTTCGAGCGTGTCCCTTGCCTTGGGAGAGGAGGCTGTATAACCCGAAGTGGGGCGAGTGTACGGTAACTGAGAGGAACCGCTCGAGGTGCTCGAAAGATGCGCCATCTCATGAGGATTCACCAATTTGCTAAATGGCCGAGAATTTGGTGAGAGATCAATACAAGTCGAATCTGTACTTGGGGAATATGCATTATTGGTGTGATTAAAAAAGCTCCCGTAAGTGAAACTGTCTCCGAGAGATAGGTCGAGTTCTTGAGACTTGCCCTCGAAGGCTGAGGCAGACCAGCTGGCCCGGGCTTCTTCGTCGCCATACATGGAATAGATGGTGAATATTGCAGTTTCTGTCGAGCTACGTTCCTGGTCCGTGGATGAAGAAACAAGATCTGGGACTGAGGACACGGTGAGTGACAGTGAGGGTGAGGGAGTTGATGAAGGGGGGGAGAGGGACAGCGACGGTGCGTCGTCCATAAAACGAAATGAGGAAGAAAGTGTACGGAAGATGGATGGAAGGAAGAACGAGCGAAGGAGTGTTTGTTCTGAAAGAGAAAGAGGGCTCCCAACGACTTGTTGCAATTCTCGAATTGCCCTTTCAAAGGTCTTTACATGAGAGTGATTCTATGATCGCCGATTCAGGAAAGGCTTTGTATCACCTGGCATTGCCACGCTGCGACGTTCAATCTCTCTTAACCCCACCATTAACCTTGTCGCTATACTTGGCTGTGGGCATCGCCCGTCGACATCAAGACCATTGAAGGGCACAACGCCAAGTTAGTACAAGGACCGTAACATCATGGGTCATAGTAACGACAAGCCTTCCAAACAATCGATCCACAACTTGCTTGGGTCTAGGACGCCACCGTCGAGAAGGATGTGTCTATATACCAAGTCTATCCATGCGAATGCACACCACGCATCCTTGCCTGTCCTCGACAACTACCAGTCACATGCACCTAAGTTCATTGTCTCTCCAGGTACGGTACTACTCGACGTAGCCGACCCCTGGATGCAAAAATAGGCATTTCAACGACCTGGGTAATACCCATCT
Organism: Paxillus involutus ATCC 200175; assembly: GCA_000827475.1. NCBI lineage: Eukaryota > Fungi > Basidiomycota > Agaricomycetes > Boletales > Paxillaceae > Paxillus > Paxillus involutus. The sequence goes on from KN819323.1 coordinate 2,740,566, forward strand.
CACTATGTCACGACGGCTCTGCAAAGGCAGTTGGCTTTCGGCCTCTCGTAGGGTTCGCATGCTCCAAGTAATCTGGTGGCACAATAGAACTAGGGACATCGCGAGAAATGGCATGGGCGCAGACTCAGCATGTAGACAGCCTATTTAACCGATACATTGAAGGCTGCCTCGAGGCCTTACAATGAGCGCTGA
>KN819323.1:2750983-2782597 GCA_000827475.1 Paxillus involutus ATCC 200175
TGCGGGTGCATCTTTGTCATGGGCAGCTTGCCTCCGATTGTACGGTGCTGGTTTGGGTCGTGGTTTGCGGGTTGGTAACTCAGCGGGCATGATGTTTAGAACTTATTTTTGGTGATCTTCTAACAATTGTCACTCTGGACTTAAATACTACACCATCAGACAACTTTGTGGACTGTGGAGGTGTACTCTGTGGAGACTTCACACCTGCCAATGTGGCGTCTCATACTGCATTTGTTCAGTGGGGACTCAATGCATTATTCATTATGCAAAATTGTGTTATTGTCCACGCATACCATAACGGTATTGTCCGAAAGTTGATGCGAAGTGAGATATATGCAGCAGTACCACATGCATTATGAGCAAGTGTACTGTACTAGCAAAAATACAACCACACGTTCCATCATTCAGTACTAGAGCTGGTGATATTCGGAGGTCCAGATCCATGAAAACGATCTTAACGTCGATGAGGGTGTGATTTTCACAATGGATAACGCCGCGGTAAACCTCGGATTTTTCGATATGGGGTGCTGCGCACAGTGAACCTGATGCGGGCACAGCAGAGTTCGCTGGAGGCCGTCGTTTTTGAGATATTGCGTTTCTACGAACGACGCTCAGGATCAGATCAATCAACGCATTTCACGAATTTCTTCACACGGCAAAGTCATCTGCAAACGGCGATATCAAGCAATCGTGCGGAGCTGTCACTGGCAGCGGTTATGCGTTCTTGATATATTGTAGATGGTGTGTTCAGCGTCCAGCCAGACGGACTACCCCTAGTACAGATTATGTCTGGCTAACTTATCGTTTCCGCAGTGATATTTCGGTCGGTTCCATCTTGCTCCGTTTGCATTCACAGCAGCTAGGTGATCCTCCATAAAGAGGTCGCCGATCTACCTCAAACACCGAGGCAAATCAAGGCACGGACAGCGGAGGTGACAGTCAGTTTCTGGTGAGGCGGAGGAACTGTCTTCCCTGCGAATAGAATCGAAGACGTGCTCCACAGCCGAGGATTTGCAGGAGTGAGTAGACGAAGCATCTTCAAGCGGGGCAACCTCTTCGCTCGACGGTTCCCACCAGTCCGATCCCTGTGCCACACATTTAACTGGATACAGGCTGCTGTCAGAAAGTGAATGACTTGGAAGAAGTCATTAGTAGGTTCTGGATTTGCACAGAAGACCAACGCTACACCCATTATAGTAACTGCAAACCCACAAATGACATATCGCAACTTGAAGGTGATCGGGTGAAAAACCATTTATGACGACGCTCGATGACCTATGTGGCATTCCAAGTACTAGTCATCAGTTCAAACCGCCAGCCGCCAGTGCAATACCCCAGGTCTATAAAAGCCCACCGTCCCGTCCTGTGTTCTCTACCCCCCTTCTCTTCCTTTCCTCCCCATCCCTCTATCCTCTTACCCGCTTTATAAACTTTATAAAAAACATACTACTCATACTTGCGTCCCGTTCCAACCAACCATATCTCTGTCATGCGATTCCTTTCCGTCTCCTTGGTTCTCCTCGCGCTGGCCTGGTCGAGGGCGCTGACTGTGCAAGGCGCTCCGGCCGTTGACCAAGAATCCTCGCTGGCGCGTCGCAGCGGCGACTATCAAGGATTGGAGATTCGGCGCGGTCAGTAATCTGCACGTCTCGCATTGTCCGCTGGTAGCTCATACAATCATCCACAGATATTTCTCTCGAGCGGCGGGATACCGATGTGCTTACCGAGCTCGTCAACTTGATCACCGGCCTCCTGGCCGGGGTATCTACCGCGTTGAAGGCTCCGGTGAGCGCCACCAGCGCGTTAGCCGTCAGAGCCGTCCCGCCGTCGGTCTCATCCTCGATGCTGCCGACAACTTCCAACCGCACGATAACGAAAAGCGGGGCATTGGGAGCTGTCGCGGTCCAGACCACCACCGGTACCATCAGCAGCACGTCGAGCAAGTCCTCGAGCACGACGCCAGCATCTTCCGCTCCCGTGACGCGGAGACAACTCCCGGTATCCATACCACTCCCGCCACTCCCAGTAACCCTGCCACTCCCGCCACTCCCGGTATCCCTGCCTGTACCACCTCCCGCTGCCCAAAGCGGCAACTCGACGAACGTAGCAACGTCAACGACGTCTCACCTGACTTCTACGACGAGCACAGCTAAAACAAGCGCCGGCCCGGTTTGACCATGTTGATGGAGAGGATCTCCTTTTCTGTACTAATGTAGATCTTGTAACTGGTATCGCAAGTCTAAGGAATGGAGTTGGTTGGTCGCGAGTCCAGAACGAAGCGAATTAAATGTCCCCCGACGGGTCAGCCCTGCTGCACGTACATACGCGACGCTGTGAACGCGGTCACGTGTGTGATGGTATACGAGCACGCAGCTTCCACGCAGCCGTTATTTCTTTCCAACTTCCTGCCACTGCTCGGTGCGGTGCCGTCTTCCAGATGATTTATCCTCCTAAGGATCCCGGTTGTATTCTTTTCCCTAGGGTAAGAAACCTTCGACTCCCAGCTCATAAATGATGATTCTACCAAACAAGTCGGAACTCTTCTCGAACACAAGCTTCATGCACTGAATACCTTCCCCTCCTTCGGGTAGTTCGAACACCTGCCGTCTATTGACGTCTTCTGGGTGAACATGAGCCCATGTCGTCCACACTGGCTCCTCAGAAGACACGGCAACGTCTATCGCGCACTGCGTCCCGGCGATGGAGTCACCATCATGGATTCCCCGACCTTGGATGGGAAGTACTGATAGGCTTTAGCACGCCCATTTTCGTTGTTGAGCGTGAGCTGCACAACAGTTCGCACTCGACTCCCTGCGGGAAGTGACGGGTCCGACGATGACTCTATGGGTTGTTTGAGGACGGAGAGAAACGTGTGTGCAGTAACTTGTAGTGGCGCTTGTGTCGCAATCCACCATTTGCCTCCGTGCAACTCCTTCACCCAGCTTCCGTTGAAGTATCTTCCACTGCAGTCTCCACAGCCCAGCGAAGTGCCCTCAGAAGCCCCAACTACGACACGCGTGCGGTCATAGGGTTCAATGTTTGTGTAGCGATTGGCCGATTGATTGGCTTGATCGCGAGCGATTGCGACAGAGTAGTGTTTCGAGTATTCATCTTTCTCTGGTTTCAAGAGCGAGAAGAACTTGGGTAATACGGATGTATGGGTACTGGTGGGCGGGGGATTCCGGTACTTGTTACGTTCTTGCTCGCGCTTGGATAGTTCGGCAAAGACGAGGTCTTGGTGAGGTGTTTTGAGGGCTTCGGTAAGCCATGGTGGGGTGATGGTGGAAATATTGGAAGTCATGTTAACTGGTGGTCTTGGAAGAGTCCTGGAGCTAAATAGGTTGCGGATACTCAAGTAGGACGCCCCGTGTTATTGACGTCGGGATGTGGTTCCCACGCCGCAGACCACAGGATTCGTATAGCCTCACACAGCAAGTACAGCAAACACTAGTACTGGAGGTTTTCGTCGTACTGGGGCAATACAAGGTGAACACGGGCTGAAGAGGAAGATGTCAGCTACCTACAAATCGTTAATAACTTCAGACACGAAAGTCAAGTCAGTGATTTCTTGCCACCTCCACACGAGCTCATCAACCAATAACCTGCCAGAGTTAGCTCAATATTGGACAAGACTGTCGGCAAGAAGAATCTCACAGATGGCAATCCAGAAACATGCTGGACATCTCAACAGGTAGCAAACACCCGTGCACGGTGCCTACAACTAACCTGTGCTGGTCATCCAGGGCCTCCCACAATTCATTCACCTTATTTTCCCTAAAGCTGTATACCCGAGACGTATCGTCCTAACGTTTCAAGGAGGTTGAAGTCGATATCACAGCGTTCCGAGTGGCGATACAGGAGCAAACCTACATCGAGGATGCATACTGTGTTCAGACCAAGGTGTCCATCATTTCAGAGGGCGAAGAAACAAAGGAACCTGTCGTCTTCACTCACATGTTGTATGTGGCGTGGCCAGACCATGGGATTCCAGAAGAGGGGAACGAAACTAGTTTGCTGAAGTTTCTGCGGCTCGTGGATCTAGTCAATAAAAAGCCACATGCCGACAGTGCAGATGACGATCCTGAACCACCTATAATGGTTAACTGTTCTGCCGGCATCGGCAGGACGGGAACGTTCATCGCGTTGTCATCGCTCCTTCGCCACTATGACCTTCTTGATTCATCCTCACTATCCTCCCCTGATACCCCCCGTGCGGTTCTCGCCACCCAATCTCCACTAGGACCAATCTCCGGGCTCGAAACTGACCTGGTAGCCCAGGAGGTCGACAACCTGCGGGAACAGCGACCTGGAATGGTGCAGAGAAACGAGCAGATACGTTTGATTTATCAGATCCTTGCGAAAGCATTTCTAGATCACAAGTGACGATTTGTGGATTGCTGTCTTCGATATCAAGTTACTAGCCTTGTTCGTACTGAACTCCATATGTCGTTTGTAACCATATATCTATCATACTAAAGCGCTAGAAGTCCAAGGGGCCTTTGTATGACTAGAAGACTTTCAAGAAAAGAAACCCGGGTGTATTAATTGCAAGGCCGCCGGAGAACACATTTGGTCGTGCGAACGGTCCAAACCATTGGTCTGGATCTGGTGACACCTACGGCGGCCGGGCTTTCTAAAATGCTCACCATGACTCGGACAGGATCTTTATCTACCCGCCGCGGCTGGTTAACCACACTAAAGCAGGACCCACATCCTCTACTGCATGCTGACTTTGATTCGTAGACTCTCCTCGCTCTCGCGCCAGTTCTCAACCAGTCCAATCAAGATGACCTACCCCTCTACGATCCAAGCTATAACCATTGCTAAGAACGGGGGCCCCGAAGTAATAGAGAAAACGGAAATCCCATTCCCGAAGGTGGAACCTGGTCATTTAGTCGTGAAGGTAATGTGTCACCTGTTGCCTGTTGGCCCGTAGCTGACTGATGCGATGAACTGAATTCAGGTTCAATACTTGGGTGTCAATTTCATCGACACGTATTATAGGTGAGGTCGTTCCCTGGCGGGACTTGCAGTTTCCTCATAGACATTCCAGAGAAGGTCTCTATCCAATCTCTAAATACCCTTTCGTTATCGGTAAAGAGTCAGCCGGGGTGATCGTTGGCCTGCCCACCGATGACGCCGTTCTCAACGATCCCGACTACCAAGCGCGTGGATACAGAGAAGGTTCCCGCGTTGCTGTGGTGCGTTTCCCCTCACCATGCCTCGTTGATCTTCCACTAGACATCACACAGGATTCCTTGAGTACGCACGCCGAATACGTCTCCGTCCCATGGAAGACTGTGTATCCCGTCCCCGATTCCGTTTCGGCTCTTACCGCGGTTGCAGCTGTGCTTCAGGGTGTTACCGCTATTTCCTTCATGGAAGAGGCATACAACGTCCAGAAGGATGACATCATACTTATCCACACGGTTGCCGGCGGTCTTGGTCTCCTCTTCTGCCAACTCGCCAAATCTCGGGGGGCAACTGTCATCGGTACTACTTCGACTGAGGAGAAAGCTGCGCTTGCCAAGCAGAATGGCGCCGATCACGTTATACTATACAAGAAAGAGAACACTGTGCAGAGAGTCTTGGAGATCACGAACGGAGAAGGTGTCCACGCCGTCTTCGATGGTGTCGGTAAAGATACGTGAGTAAATTGGGCTATCCACACCACCGGCATCCGTCTGACTTGTTTCTTTTGCTAGCTTCGATTCCAACTTTGAGATGCTTAGAAGAAAGGGCACGTTGGTCTCAGTGGGCAACGCGTCGGGTCCCGTTGCACCCTTCCCTCCGTTGAAGCTCGTACAGAAGAACCTTAAGCTTCTTCGACCGACGTACGTGCCTCTTTTGAAGCTCGTATCGCCTCTTATTAACGCTGTAGTCCAGAATGTCCAATTACGCGTACACTGCGAGCGAGGTGCTGTATTACTCGAACAAACTATGGGACCTCGTAGCCAATGGGACCTTGCGGCCCCTCATCCACAAAGAGTACCCCTTTACTGCGGAAGCCGTGAGGGAGGCACAGTCGGATTTGACGAGCGGAAAGACGACGGGTAAACTGGTGATAAAGGTTAGCGACTAAATTGATCAGTATGGGCGGGAATTTGGTCGGCTTGAAGTGGTTTTATTCATGCATTCCATAAAGTTAGAGGTGGGTAGAAGACGAAGAAATAATGTAAGAGTAGCGTTTTGCGTTTTGCGCTTTGTAACTTCACGAATCACGGAGAGTGTTTGATCATTGAGGCAGAGGACACCGTCGCCGTGTTTGAGCGCCGTCTAAACAGTGACTTACAAGCCGACGTGACATATATGGCAAGTGTTGTATTCAGGAATTCGAGTTCGACTACAACAGTCCTTGTGCTCTCAACGATATCGTTGCTACGATATGACGTTCAAATCCCTGCATGAAACAAAGTCACCCTTCAGCGATGAACAAGGTCTTTTTACATGTAAATATCGTCTATCATGACTTTGGCATTTCAAGGAGATCGGCGCAAACTTTCCTCTCATAATCGATGTCCTCTAGTTGGTGGGCCCGTTTCACTTTTTCGTCATGTACCAAGCCGGGCGTGGTGCGCCCACAGCAGTCATGGGATATGCGCCTACAAACGGAGACGCTTCCGTGCTTAAACGCTCTTTCGGATGACATCCTTATGGAGGTTTTCAGTTACTTGGATGTCGAGGACATTCTCTCTCTGCGACAGGTAAGCCGTGTTCTTCCTGCTTTTCCATGCATAGTCTTCACGGTGTACAGGTTAGCAAGCTTTACTATAACCTCACTCATCAAGGCATCATCTGGAAGAATTTCCTCAAAAGGATTGGGCCCAATGCGCCTCAGCTCCCCCCGTCGTCTCGTCATTCGCCTCAATTCTTGACGTCTTTCGAGGCCGAAAGGCTGGTGACAAGAGCCATCTCACTTCATATGAACTGGGTGTCTCCGAACCCCCATCCCATTTCCCGTAATTCCTTTCAAATCCACCGCCTCATCCAGTCCATGGTCGTCCTGCCAGGAGGAAAATATATGGTTGCCTCGGTATGCAACCTGGCTGCAACTCATTATTCCTTAGTCGTATTCGCGCTGGATCATCGCATCGGTGGGGTGGTACCACTGGCCGAGACTCCAGTCAAGCAAAAGGCCTATAATATGCAAGCCAGGTACATGAACATCGATGGTACTCCAAGTATAGTTATTGGATACATTCGTCGCAAAACGTCTCCTCGCCACAGTAACACAGGGTAGGTCCTCTCCCAGTGTTATGCAATGGCGTATTCTGACTGGCGATTGAAGAGTGAATCCATCGATATATAACTCGATCTGGGAGAATCCAAGAAGACCGATCGATCCCCCAGTACCCTTACAATACGTGTGCACATGCGTGCAGATATCACTGGACAGTCTTGACGCTCTGTCTGACCCTCGCCTCGTCCCTGGCTCCCACGCGTTCTTCGCGTTTGCTGCGTCACAACCTCCACCGTTCCGCCTCCTGTCCGTCTTGCGGAGCACCTCAGAGCTTGGAGCCATCGACCTAGCGGTCATTGATGGGGTTCCTACGATGGCGGTTGTTAAAGGTTTTGAAACTGTCGTCCTCAAGGAGCTGACTGGACGTGGCTTTATCTCCACGCTGTGTTGCGCACGAGAGGAGTTGTATTCATCGAACGTGAGTACAATGATGCAAAACCCTTCCCCTGCTAACCGATCGTCAACCAGCACCATACCATATGTAATCTTCGCATTTTGCCCCATCAAGGACAAATACTCACGATCCGGGCCGTTAAACTCGACCAAGGCCCTGCTGTTCCCCCTCCCGGTGCACCTCCTGTCCTTGCGCCAGAGCTGATCACGCTGGCAATGTTCTCTCTCCCGGATCCTGGACATAATGACATCCAAACTCGTCTCGCAGACCAGAGTATAAGCTTTCGTGCTGATGACGTTGAAGGTATTCAGATCACGAGTCCAAGTGGCTACGACAGCTGCCTCAACGCAGCGAATGGAGTCACACATCCTCCCCTCAGCATCTTCTATCGCAGTGGCGGTGGCACTAAGCTCCACGAGCTGATCATCAAACCTACACCCCAGGAAATCTTACCAAAAAACCAGTCGTTGAAGCCACATTACTTCCTGGGGAATTTGGTCGCGGGGAATGACCACAGGATCTCGTGGGAGACTGAAAAGGAGCGGGGACCTTGTCGCGCGTACGTGCTTCCCGGCAGTCAGAGATCTCTCGTGTACATCACGAGATCGCGGGATATCGAAGAGTCACTGGGCGTCCGTGGCTTCTATAGCTACCTCCCTTTGAGCGATGGAACATGCGCATACAGATCAACGAAGGAAGAGCTGTTGCAGAGTATTCTGCGAAACCCCCTGCAGAGCCGAACCGGAGCCATGTGCAAATTTGATACGTCCCCAGACCTGCGCATGAGCTTGCGGGAAGGGGTGAAAGCGATAGCATGGGATGAGAGCATCGGGCGTGTTTTCTATGTCAAACCGGATGATCCTCAGATCCATGTTATCGATTTCGCCAAGGCGCCGATACAAGGTGAGGGTTCTCGTATAGCTCGGGCGAACCGTTGTCTGACATCCTCGTGTTCAAGCGCCCAATGGTCAACGATGGCCTCTCCCTCTTGCTGATGAACGCATGCTTGAATTGTGATTTACACATGTCTTGCCTCCCATATCCCGCCACCGTGTTACCAACATTCATACTGAACATTGACTTTTGACTTCTTGTATACCCGTTTTGGTTCATGTAAAATAGTGTTTAAGTATTGTACATGGATGCATCATAACTAACATCATGAGCAAAATACATTACATGTCTTCGTGGGATGTACGTGTAAAACAGTGAAAACTATTGCATGGGTACTGACTTGCAGCGAAGCAGCTCCACTGGTACAAATATGTAACAAAGCGGAACCGTCCGAGGGGAATGTGGAAAGCAAAAGGGAATAAAGATGACGAACAAGATACATCTATCACTCACAACAGGCAAAAATGTCTAGTAAAAAGTAATCTACTCACACTTCGAGAGCAAGGGGAGATTCGGATCATCTCTCGCGTTCACTCTTTCTGCTTATCCTTGTCTTTCCTCCCGAACCCTAGCATCGGCGCGGTCATGCTGAGCTTCCGCTTGGCGCGTTTAAAATTGGAGTTGGGAGGGTTTGCAGAAGGTGTGGGTGCGCTGAGTGACAATATCCCCAAGCTAGATGCATGAGCTGACTTTGGTCTCCCCCCAGAATGGTCATGATTTGCATCAGACTTGATCTTCCCTTTATCGGGGCGAGGCATTGTCATAGCGCTGCTCGGTTGAAGCCCGTCCAACTGCACACCGTTCATTGCACCAGGTAGGGGTGGAAGAGACTTCCCGGTGGGGGTGCCATTGGAAGTGGTAGGGCGGGTCGGTGACTTTGGAAGTAGCGGTGGTTCAAAGCTCTTGATTGACGGCATGCCATGTCGTCGTTGAGCACGACCACCATAATCTGAACTGGCTCTCGAGAATGCCGACGGCGGTGACTCCACGATCTTGGAATTTTGCGGGGACGCAGGTATAGTGGGCAAGGGCCGCGATTGTGAATGTCGGTGATGAAGTGGGGGTATTGAGTTGGTCGGAGAGAACGCGGAAGATGGAGTGGCAGAAACCACAGGGGATGACTCTTTAGACAAGCCTTTCTCCTGTGACGAGATGTGCGTCAATGCGGAAGATGACGTTGACACGTAGTCAGTGGTTGCAGGCTCGGACGGGCGGCGAGAATCTTTGGAACTCTGCGAAGATGAATCAACGGTCTGGAGCCCAGGTACCACAGGAAGTTCTGGCAATGCAGGTCTGCCTCCGCTTGCTTCAGAAAATGGGCGCGCCTTCCCACCCTTGAGAGACCTCCGCCGGAACCAACCAGACATCCTGTTGTCTGACTCCTTCTCTTTAGGGCTGAAGGGGGCATGTGGGTGATGCCCTGGGGGATCAAGATCATGTTTTGGAAAGATAGCCAGGGGCGATGAGCTAGGCCTGCCAACAGAATCGCGCTTTTCCTCCACAGTCCTTGTAGCAGATCGCGATGGACGTAAAAGACCATTGCGCGTCGTCGGCAAAGCGCCGGAACCAACCGTTCCTGCACGGGTGGGTGAAGCGCCAAGGCCGACTTTCCGTAACTGTGGCGCTGTTTTATGTGAAGATTTCCCGGAAGGCACAGGGGTGAGTTCTATGGGTATCGGGGAAGTGGATGGTGGGAGAATCTCAGGTACCTGTGTGGCGTCTGTTGGCTCGTCCGTAAGACCCGGCGGTGCCGGTAAGGGTGCCTGCGACGCAGACACAGGAGAATCAGTGGGAAGCCGCTGATGTGGCGTTTCCGAGTGACGCGGAGTCTGCTCCAGAGGTGGCGGATTGGGCAGCCGTAAGCCAAGGGCGACAAGGTCAATGTCTACCGCTTGGTAATACAGCACATAGGCAGAACCTGGATTTGACTCCCCGAAGTACTTGGGTATATCGGCTTCTTTGATCGAATCCACGGTCTCATCATCGAATACCAGCCAATTGCCCATGGTCTTGATGATGCTTACATAGTGCCCATGATTTGGACCGCTAAAAGTGCCAAGGGAAAACCGCGATCAATAGGATCAAGAAGGGAAAACAGAGAATAACAGAGCATATGGTGAACTTACTTTCCGATATGGACTACTATGGCAAAAAGCTCATACAGTCGGTCGGGGGTATTGATATCATCGACAGTATTGAATAAACGGAGCTCGAAGGGAAATGCGACGCGGTAGGTAAGCTTGATGTACTTCTGCACGTCTTCTTGGTATTTGAATCGCTTTAGATGAAGGGCAAGAACATTTGGCAACCGCTTGATTTTCATCCTGCATCAGTTATCAGCAATACAGAGTAAGAGCACTATATCTTCACGCAAACCTTCTCTCGGCCTCCTGCAGATCGCAACAACCGTCGCAAAAGAATTTCTCCTTCTGACAAAGCATCTCGCTCGCACTGAATTGTCGAAGACAAGCCGTAACACTGGAGTTTTGTTCGATATCTATCGACAAATCGAGAAATGATTCATCACGAGAGGATACCTGAAGACACTTGGCTAAGGTGTTGAGAAAGGAAATGTATGGTTTTGAACGCACGTTCTCGCACGTCAGACAGCGAGTCTCGCTTGTCAAGATACCTTGGAATATTTGATGTATGAACGTCAAGCCTGGGGGCGGATTGCTTGAGCTTGAACTGCTTGCGGTCATGTCCAGCGGATGAGATGCGGATGAAGAGGATTTCGCAGACTGAGACACTGGGCGAACTGTAAAGATGACGACGCTGAAGACCTGAGGATGATTCCACGTACAATCGTCACCAGAAGCCAGGCGATGCTTCCTCTCTTCTTCAATATCTTCGACGATCCTGTTCAACAGATAGTTCAAAAACTCATGAGCATCTTGGTGCATCGTATTTCTAAAAGCCTCGTTCAACTCTCTCAGCTTTTCTACGAAAACGCGAGGTGCAACGGTGCCCTTGTCAGCTGGGTTCTGGGAGATATGGATGTACAGCGAGCGGAGGGCTGAGAAGAGGGTTCGTGGAGGGGGTGGCGTGGGTGGTGCTGAGGGATGGGGGACGCCATTTGGTGTGAATGGATCCTGTGTTGGTTTTCGTTCCGGTTTGCGGCGGTCATTGGGAGATGCGGGTGTTGTGGGTGTGAAGTGAGGCGCCAAGGCGTGTTGGAGTGATGCGTATGGATCGGTATGCTGAATGACGAGATCTCGAAAGGGAGTGCAAAAGTACAGGGCCTGCAGGACGGAGTTGGCATAGCTAGCAACATGGACAAGAGTGTTTGTCAGTGATCATCAGGCGGTGGGAAGGAGGTTCCAGCATACCAAGTGTTACCAAACTACAAGAAGGTCGGAGATGAGAAAGAACGGACCCAGCAGGTGTAGGAAATAAACGCACGTTTTCTAGACCAAATTGTTTTCCGTCTGCGCAAGTTATTGGCAAGTGTTCTGGGAGTGGAGTGGTCGTGGAGGGGACCTGCTGTGTGAATGAGATCCATTTTCCAATCGCCATAGTTCAGAGCTCGGTGTGTGAGCTCTTGACGACGTTGATGGCGATGAGGAGGAGAGAATGATTGCTATGATGAGGAGTCGTTGGTTGTCGACATGGATTCCGTTCCATCCGTTGAGCCGGCACTTGGCCTCACTTGGCTTTCTTGCCAAAGTTACAGAAAAGGAAACCATCGCGTGGCTCAATTACAAGGTACCATGAAGCAGCTCACATGTCCTCCGCCAGTACTAGTGCACCACCGCCCACCCGGTCAAGCACACTGTTATGTTATTTTGAAGCGACTACTACTTCCTTTCGAGTATCTCAACGCCCACGTTCATTTGCGTGTGGTGTTCATCAGACTGCCCTGGTTTTTGTTCCCAATAAGTATTACCAGCATGGTCACGCTCACTCATGTGCCTTGAGACGGACGTTTTTGGTGTGCCACCTCGTTCCTTGCTCCCTATATATGTGATGATTTTCTTAATTGTTACAGACAGTCGACTCAGCAGCCTTGGCTAGCAGCGTTAGGCAGTCGCTGGGCAGTCATCAAGCTCATGATCACCTACCTTGAGCGCTCATTGTTCCCTGCGTTCCCTGCACGACTCTGGCTTGTCGCGATCACTGGTTTACTAGTACACGGGGGTCTCTGCTTGGCAGCCTTGTCTCCACAAATCTCCACTTGGGATGCAAGTTGGGCAGTTCAAACATCCCACGAGCCCCCTGGATCAGATCCCGTTCATGTTATCGTGGGGTCAGAATATCAAATACAAGAAACGCTGAACCAACGTGTCCTCGTTGTTTGTGCCCTCTGCAAGCTTCTACACCCACGATATCTGCTTGTCGCTGAGTCAAGTCGAGTATGTATAGCCTCGCTTCTTGCTTGCTTCCTATAACCTCCTATGTCTGGAAACAGCATACAGGTCTAGATTATCCGACATCGGTGTTGAGAACGATGTACCACCCGTCTGGTCGGGCGTAGTAGAAGTATCCTCGGTAAATACAATATAATTAGTGTGTGCTCGATCCCTGACTTAAACAAAGCCCATTTTCCTGACATGTACCCAATCGCCCACTTTCACCACACCCTCCCCTGTAAGAATACCATTGCACCCTATGCATGCAGCGCTGCTACGCGCGGGGTCTAGCCCCCTCCGAAACTTCATCATAACCTTGTACGGGACCGCGGCATCGCGGACGCCAGTGGCTGGGTCGACATTTGGCAACTGTGAGAATCAGGTATCCCCAGAATCACAGGGAGAATAACCCATCCGTCAGAATGATTAAACTTATTACAGGAAACAAGACAGGATTCGCACCAAGCAGCGAGTACACTTGGACACAAGGTGGATGATTGATCCTTCACCATCGCGGGCTACCTGACAGGAGTCGATGCTGAGTTCAGTGATCACATCTTCGGCAAATGGCGCACGGGCTCCTTTGAAAACTATATTAGGCCGGAACCTGAAAGCAGAATTCATTAAGCAACTTATCCTTTCTCGCACGAATCGACTGGTAGAATAAAAAGTTGTGTACCTCTCAACCACTAATTCCTCCTTTTCCCACTTTTCACCCACGCCTTGGATGCCGACCATATCTCTGATTCGTTCCTGTACAGCCTCGATACTCTCCTCAGATACCAGAAGGAGGGGGAATCCGTCCTGGAAATATGAGGGTGCATCCAGTTTCGGAAACCTCGCTGTAGGCGGACAGATGCGGACACGGGGTCCCTTCAATACCAAGTGAACTGGATACCCGAAATACTTGGAGAGCACGGCCGAAGGTGACTGGCCTGTGATGGTTTCACAGATGTAACCCTCAATGTCTTTCTTCCCCCAAAGCTCAACTTCAAGGCTAAAGTTCTCGTATCAGCGAGGATGGACAGTTATGCAGAGATACGCACCGCTGCCAATTCCGGAGTGTGGCTTCACTGGGGTTGAGAGGGACGGAAAATGTCTCACAGCCCGAGTCGTCTAGGAAGGAGACTTCGAGATGGCCGCCTTCCGGAGATGAAGGCTCCCGCACGATACGGGGGTGAATTAAGACCATCTACAACGCCAAAGGATGAGATCAACATCATCCCAGCCTAGTAAAAGTAGGTGTTCCAAAGAGTTATCTCTTGAATCACGCGCACCTTGCTAGCTTCTCGAGCGGTTACGACGAGGTTATTATCCGCCCTGATAATACACCACTTTCTGTCATTCTAGCGACCGATGGTAAGTGAACTCCATCGAACTATTGATATTAATGTTCACCTCGAGTCCCTCTAATGTGTAATTTGCTTCTTGTACTGATGTACCTTTGCAGCTCTAATTGAACCATCAAGCAAGTAAAAAACGGGAGTGACATGATGGAGTACCTTGATGGGATGAATGAGGATCTTCGTCACGCGAATGTTCGACGTATCGAACTTGGAGTAGTTGCTATCGGCTGTACCATTGCTTGTTGACTTGTTCGAGCCTACATAGGGTCAAAATTTTCAGACGTCAAGGTTAAAATGACACGAGGTTTGAAGGTCGAGCCCCAGACTCTGGGCCTAACCGCTACAGGAGACTCCTTCTAAACATGGGTGCAACTTGCAAGGGCGTAAAGATTTCATTTGTACTCACTAAAGGCCTTGCGATTGTTGGTGAGAGCCAGATAAGCGACCGGTGCCAGGAGGATTATGATGGGGATCGAAAATGTCTGCAAAGTGGCAAGCCCATGTTCCATAAAGGTTTCTGCCATTTGTTTTTACCGGGGTGTCGGAGTACTGTAACGGGGTTCGAGCTTGAAGTGATCCGATGACTTTGGCGGACAACTCCTCTCTGTCAAAATACAAGGAGCTCAACGATACAACAGCCTGAGCTTGGTTGCTGGGAACAGTGAAATTTTCCGAGTGTTGGCGGACATACACCGGTACAACCGGCCGTGTGAGTTCTCTTCACGACCGGGTAGCCTCAGGGCCACAGGCTGTACAGAAGTTGCGCCCCACCAATGAGGGATAGTAGAAGTGAACTCGAAGCATGGGTCGTGTTCTGAGTTCTGGTTGAACGTTAAACGTTAACTTCCAGTTTAGTACCGCACATTCCCCTGCATGATCGCATGGATTTACATCCAAACTCTATATTCATTCCTTGTGCTACCTATCCATGTTTCAATCACACAAGACTCGTGAAGATGTATGCTATGTACATACAGTGTACTACCGGTACATTTCACAGCACTTTGACAAAACTTGAGTTGGACACAATACTCAACAATTTAGCCTGAAGTCAATGTCGTGAATACACAATGTACATCACGGCTCGTCCTGCATGCAAGAAAATAGTGTGGTTGTGTATTTTAATTGACTGTACTGCAACGAAAAACATTGCATCTCCAGCCAGACAGTAATATGTGTACCTTTCACACTGTGACATCATGTGACATGGGTGTGACTTCACTAGCTTCTGACACTCGAGGTTTCATCGATGCATCCTTTCTATACTCACAATGACATCAGTCACTGGCTCACCCCCATCACGTTCTCTGCTGCCACCACCTTTCTCCATTTGTGGTGCGGTTTCTGTTGTGTGTTTTGGCTTTGGTAGTTCTCCTACTGTGACACCGTGGGAGGCAGGATGTGCTGCAATTGTGCTATCACGTTTTGTCACACACACAGCTGCTGTTAGTATCCTTTCTACCGATCGCCTCTCACAACACCAACTTCAGCATCAATACATGGACTCTGCAAGTGTTTTGGTGCAGGGAATGTCAGTGATTCAGCCCAGCCAAACTTTTCTATCTTATGCTTATTCAGTTGTCTAAAATTTGAGTTACAAAAGTTACATTTTCGTGTAATGCAGCTTTCAATAGCACCATTGTCCTTGTAACACACTTTACTCGCAACACTTCTGCACCTACAACTTAACAGTAATATAGTTTAGATATGTCCTGTGACCTTTGCCAACTTAGATCACGATAATATCATCATTATCGAGAGATCTGTGCAAGTGTGAAATGTACCCATGGCGTGAAAAGTACCGGTAGTACACTGTATACACGGCCGACTGGTCAACTGGTCACTGCGCTGAGTCATTGACCGGTGACGAGGAACGACGATATGACAATGTGGCAGGCACGACATCCATCACATGGGATAGGGTATATGTACAACTTGGGGGCTCTGGTGTTTCGTGCGTTCCAACCCTGAAAGTACGATGTTAGCATCAAATACAAGTATGTCTGCTTCTTCTTGTGGCCAAATCTTTCGCACTACACCCCGTTCTACGCCGTTCTCATGATGAGATGAACACCACTGTCCGTAATGACCATATCACTGATCTCTCCTACTTCCAGCGCAAATGCCGCATCCTCGAATGGCTTTTGCATCTGACCGCGGGTGAACACTCCGAGATCGCCACCCTTGTCGTGCGATGAGCAGTCAGAGTGCACTGTCGCAAGTTCGCCGAATTTTTCTTGCTTGTTCAAGGCGGCGTCGATATCACTTTGATGTTGTTCCAAGATAGTCATTGCTTGTTCCTTCGTACGGGTAATGCGGTCCTGCATACCCGTCGTTCATCACCACTTGCAACAGAGTAACACGAACAACACATACTTCTTTCCAGCTCGAAGGGCGCCGACTCTCCTTGTGTTTCACCAACAGATGGCTTGCCCTGATCTGATTGGGTTTTCCCCAGTACTCCTTTGCGCCAGGAAGAGTCTTAACTTGCTCATCAGTTAATTCCGATGGTGGCTCCCATGTTGACTGCTTGGTATCCACGTTGAAAAAGTAGGGGATACTCTTCGTGTTTGATAAACGGATTTCCCAGCCCGATGTCGACTGTTCAAATCACTCCTTCAGTGCCTGATCGTCTCAATCGTATCTGCCCACACTGACCATTGTGAAAGGAGCTAGATCACAAGGAAGGCTGGTGAACTTTGTAGGGATCAATGAACCTGTACTATACGGCGATTGCCTGACACTGCGCAGGGCGGTTATGTAATGTGCCCCGTTTGTGCTAAATTGATTTTGGTCATATCCGAGTCGTATAGCAGGCCTTGTACTCCTGAGCCGCTGTACCTTCGACTCGACCTCACATCACAGTGGGTCGGTTGAAATGGTAGGCCTCGTGAGGGATAGGTATCTTGGCTACAGACATCCATTCCTCAATGGAAAACTCTATGTCGGAGGTGTCGGCGATGACCCAAGAACAGTAAGCCCTTCATGCCGCAAAGTGAGCATGCCAGATACACTGAGACACTGTTACTACAGGTAACAGACTTGGCAATGTCACGTTTCTCCGCTTTCATAAGGCGGGAAGAGAACTGGTGGAAATTTATCCATGACCCCGTTGTGCGCGCTCGCTGGAAGGCCGAAGGATGTGGACATACATGGACTATATCAGCCCCAAGTACCGAAATCGAGGTCTGGTTGACTGACAGCCAGGAAGGTGAAATTTCTGGATCATTTGTCGTGTAACTGAGTGAGGCCGTAGATCGAGTATGTGCTGGGCGAGCTGAGCGGCTACGCCCAGCTGCGCGACGTTCAACACGATTGGCAAGCTATAACAGCCTATTTTGCCCTTGTATTGCTCATTGACTGTTAGATATTCAGCCAAGTGTCCTGCTATGACCGCATTTGGGAATCGGACAGTCTCCTCACCGGCTCAGCCGCTGCGAGCTTCAGGTCGGACATCGCCGCTCTTTCAGACACACTACCCATTCCCGAGGAGGAATACGAGCTCACGCGCTCCATCCTCGATCCATCACTTTATTGTCTCATCTACGGACGCACCCTCGCTTATGACCCTTCCGATCCTCACTCACTTCGCCCTGAGCCACCCCCCGGGGCATATGATCCTGAGAATACAAGTGCCGTGTGTAAACATCGTGCGTATTTGCCCACAGACTTCGCGGTATCACCATCTGGCACCGCGAAAGCAATATCCTACATCAACAACTTGCACCCTCGACACCAGACGCTTTATCGCCGCTTTGAGGAGATTCTTTCGAAATGCATCCCGCTGTTCGAGCATGTCCTCACTGATTTCCATAGAAAAAACGTCTCGGAGCCGCGTATCAGGTGCCCAAAATCCTGGGCATTGTTTGAGGAACCTGAACCGCCGGAGTTTGGGTCGGACGATATCGAATGGGCGACTTTTGAAGCCAAGAAAAGACGTTGGATATTGTCGCGGCCCGTGATGGTCCCAGATGTGTTGCCTTCCGGCTACT
This sequence comes from Paxillus involutus ATCC 200175, assembly GCA_000827475.1. Classification (NCBI taxonomy): domain Eukaryota; kingdom Fungi; phylum Basidiomycota; class Agaricomycetes; order Boletales; family Paxillaceae; genus Paxillus; species Paxillus involutus. The sequence continues at coordinate 2,769,199 of KN819323.1, forward strand.
TAGGGGGTCTCGAAGCCCGCAGGCATATAGTGCGATTGAGAAACAGAAACCTGCAGGTTATATTTCACGTTTTCGAGACACGCCTTGTAGGTCATCGTGTATAAGGACTCCGCGTCGTAGCTGAATCGATGACTTTCAAGCATCCTGGCGGACAGCCGTGCGCCGAGGGATCACTTTGGCATGTCCAGGGAATGAAGAATGAGCGCATTGCCGCCTGCGCATATTATTACGCGTCTGTGGTATGTCTCCTACCCTATCCATGAACCGCCCCTGACGAAGAGCTGTGCAGGAGAACATAACAGGCAATACGCTTGAATTTCGAACAGCTGTCAAGTTCCCCCAGCCTTTCGTTCCCGGTGATCGGGAGGCGATGCTTCAATTGTGGGGATTGGCTGAGCACGACCCTTGCCACCAATACATAGGATCCGTTCCCATACGAGAGAACCTTTGCGTCGCGTTCCCCAACATATACCAGCACAGACATTCAGGCTTCTCGCTATCGGACCCCTCTAGACCAGGACATCAGCGCGTCGTCGGCATTTTTTTGGTTGACCCCGATATCCAACCTATCCCTTCTACCGCACGCGTACCTCCTCAACAGAAGAGCTGGGTTAGAAGGGGCATAGAGGAGAGCAAGTTATTCGCCGTCGAACTTGTTGACAAGATCATGGACGAAACGGAGGGCCTCATGGACGAACGTGAAGCAGAACTGGTCAGAAAAGACATGCTCATAGAGAGGGATCAGCTCCAAACCAACAACAACCAACAGTATTTCGGCGTGGGCTTAGTTTAAAACATATTCGTTGGAAAACTCCATTGCTCCGTTTTGACCGAGTCTGGGTACATCTTCCGTTCCTTTGATTACAGTCCATTAGGTATAGGTAGATATCCTCCTTGTAGGCTTAGGTTATTGCTGGATGGCATAGCCTTGCGGATTTTTGGTTTGCCAGTTCCAGAGATCCCTGCACATGACTTCTAATGTCTGAGGAGCCTTGAAACCCAACTCTTTCTCGGCAAGGGCTGGATCGGCGGTGAGGTCGGGAACATCTCCACGTCTGCATGAACCACCTTCAGTCAGTGATCTACTGGATAAGTCAACGACGTACCGCCTGCCGATGATTTCATACTTGTAGTCGAACCCAGTAGCCTTCCGCATGGCCTCGACGATCTGGAGAACACTCATACCGCGACCCTTGCCAAGATTGTATGCCTTGTAACGAGCTTCATCAGGGCAGTTATCGAAGACCTTAGACTCTGGTGCGAGCGCATCGAGGGCGAGCAAGTGACCGGATGCCAGGTCGAGTACGTGAAGGTAGTCGCGGACGCAGGTGCCGTCCCTGTATAAGAGTCAGCATTGTTTCTGTGAAGCTCACGCGTCAACCTACGGAGTTGGATAGTCGTTTCCAAAAACTTTTAGCGTTGCGTCTTTGACTCGCCCGATGGCCATGTGAGCCAGCAGAGGCAGAAGATTTCCAGGACGACCGCGAGGGTCCTCTCCGATCAAACCGGAAGGATGAGCACCGGCAGGGCTGGAGCATACTTAGGGCTAATCATCTTTGGGAAGGACAGTGTAATGCTTACTTGAAGTAACGCAGGGAGATTCCACGCCAATGAAGGGGCTCAGCTACCAGGCAGCGAACGTCACGTCGTGTCAAATTATATATCGAGGTACTTACCATGACACAAGTCATCAATGATCATCTCCGACATCACCTTGGTCTTTCCGTAAGGACTGTCGGCCTTCAAGCGTGTCGTCTCGGGGATTGGAATAGTGGGTGGTGTCCCGTACACAGTTGCAGATGATGAATAGACGATACGAGTGCAGTCATATTCTGACATGATCTGCAGGAGTGAAATGGTTGCAGAAACATTGTTGGCATAGTATGTCAAGGGGATCTCGACCGACTCGCCGACTGCCTTGTAAGCCTGTAAAGAGTTTGTGGCGTTCGTGCAAATAGAACTCAGCCGAGTAGTGTGAGCACTCACTGCAATATGGACAACTCCCCAGATCCCGCCTTTGCCATATTTTTCGAAGACAGCTTTGACTTGCTGAGGGCTAGTCAAATCGCATTCGACAGCATCGATCTCTGCGCTTTCTTTGTCTGCCTCCGTGGAGTTCTTGGGTAGTCCATCGCGGGCGATTTGCGCGACGCGAGTAAGGGAGGCAGGGAAGGAGTTGTGGTGATTGTCGATCGAGATCACCTTGTATCTTCTGGTCTGTTGCAAGGCGTAGATAACGTGCGAGGCTACAAAAAACTTGATGAATCTCCGCTGGAAGGCATCACTCGCCTTTGACTATGAAAAAGAGTAATTACCAATGTAGCCAGCTCCGCCAGTGACCAAGACACGCTGTGGTAAGAAGCAACAAAGACCTTGAGCCTGTGAATCGCACGGGGAACGCTACCAAACGCACTCGCAAGCCGTTCTCGGTGGACATGATTGCTTCGGATGAAACTTGGAGAAAATGAGAACTTCTAACTTGAAAGTCAGTCGTAGTCAAGCAGTGATAATCAGATTGCCTTTGCCCGATCGATATCACGACCCATCCGAACAACAACCATCACGACACTTGTCAACGGGTGGAGCTTCAGCCGAGTTTTGCGCTGCGTCCAACACGCTAAGAGTAGACTCAAATACAAGATACAGTGACATGCCCAATGAAAAGTGGGAAAATTAAGAGTGTTAGTCCTATGGAAATCAGAATAGCTGCATGTAACGCCACGGGAAGACCAAGAGATATGGTCCCTTGATCACCGGTCCTCCATCTTAACATCCCCTTCCACATCCCGTGCATCTTGCAGAGCACCTGCGTTGCTCCTTCCACCAGCCGTACTTGCCGCCTCCTTGTCTTCCATGCTATCGCTGGTCAGCAGACTTGGCTCGCCTCCCGAGGCACCAGTGTTCGTCGCGACCTCATCGGTCTTCTGCACCTTCTCTTTTTCCTTTTCCCTTTCCCGTTCCCGCTCCTTTTCCGCATCGATTTCTTGAGCCAGAAGATAGACATCACCTGTCCCAATCTTCCCGAAATGTTGCAGGTGCTGATCTCGTGCTGTTCGCAAAGCGAGCCACGACCATCGTTGTTTACTCTGGTGAAACGGGTCAGTTGGACAGACAAGGTTTAAATGAACTATTCTTACATCCTCAAATTTGAGTATCTGTTCATCAGTCTGTGGAACAGGAGTCGGTGAGGGGACCGGGGCTGGTGTGAGTGTCCGTGCCGGTACTGCGGCCACTGTCGCAAGTGCTGCCGGGGCTGCAACAACTGGAGTACTTGAGGGTCCATCCACCCCCGGTGCCCTCGTTGGTGCAGTTGAGCCAGGTTTAGGAGGCAGTGAAGGATGTAGTTGGGATCCAGCCTGAGGAGCAGTAGAAGCAGGCTCAACTTTGGCCAGCTCTGCGACTGGTGCTGACGCCTCTTGTGAGGCAGTCACTGTCATGGTGACTTCTACTGATGGCGGAGCTTGGGCTGCTGCCGCGGCAGCGGCGGCTTTGGCCCGAGCTTGAGCTATTCGTTCTGCATTCCTTGCAAGCGTCCTTTTCCGTATGTCAATCCGAGCCTCTTCCTGCTTAACCTTCTTCACGAAGTCCTTGACATCACCAGCCCTGGCGTGTCGTCGTCAGCGATGTGTTCCCGAATAAGAAGTGCCAACAACTCAACTGGAAAGGATTCTGGAGATCCGTTAGGTCCCTGTATCCCATTTCCCAAATCTCTGTCAACGGTTGAGAACCAAGGTTCCATTGCCACTCCTGCGGACCCTCTCTTCTCTTGTCACGTATCTCCCTCGTTGCTTCTTCGAGCCCTATTCTCTTACCGTCCACCTCCACACCCCAGGGCTCACGGTCAAAAGGCGCACACAAGTCGTTCTTCCACTTCACCCAGTTCTTTTCGCGGTCGAGGATGACGTTAACCGTGTCCGCAAATGTTGGTCCATGAGGAGCAGTGGAGCGCATCTCAGCAGATGCTTTTACGATGGTATCTTGGACCCACTGAGCATCGGACGGCTCGAGGGTGAAGTCCATCTGGAGGGACCGGTTCCGAGAGGTAGCCCATGTCGCTTTTGCCGATTTAGTAAACGAGAGCAGGTGGTTCAAGAGAATGAGAAGCTGGAACAGCACTTGACGTCGAAAATGGGTATCAGCAATCTAGGCGTATCAAAAGATGAGCAAGATATCAATATTTAGAAAAGGTAGTTCACAGACTTCAAGATTCAGGAGGTCAGGGTTTGTGAGGAACTTTGCAAAGAAGTAGTCACTGCTATTGGTCTCTTCACCAGGTTCCGTATCACGTTTGCGTTTCAGAGGGCCAGATTGGCCCGCAGTGGACCTGTTTCCCATCATAGCGCGCTCTTTCGTGGTGGCTTCTTTGATCACTGGTAGAACTTTATCGACCGCGTGCTTGAATTCGTCGAAGGTACTGGGAGAGGCGAAGAGAGGAGGTCGGGAGAACGGTAGTTGGAGGGACCAGAATATTTTGTAAAAGTCTTCAGAGGTATGCATAAGGCAACGAAGAATAGAAAAACCAAGCAGTCGCACCGTCTTTTTCCGGTTTCGAATCCGCGACCTGCTTCTTGGCTTCATCCTGCTTCCCTTCGTCAATGCCCATGTCATCGCTACTGGTCGATGGCTTTACTGAGTCATCTCTCATCTCGACATCGCCGCGCTCAATTTCCATGACGCCCTCCCACACTGGACCGTATTCTCCTCGCAGATTTACTCCGCTCCTCTCCCCCAAAGGAAATACCCCGCTTAGGAAGGTCAATATCCTACCGCAAAACATTGTTGTGGAGCCCATTTTAGACAGACGTCGAAGGAGGTCGTTCAGTGTTCGAAGAAGAACAAGCGCTTTGCCTTTCTGCGGGACCATGCCTTTGGTGAGACGTTTTGCGCGCATCTCTATCCAGGAGAAGATATGAGAGCATGAAGCAATTGTCTGAGTCTCCAGCAGATCTTGAAGAACTGTGAATGGGAAAGTGGCCTCGCAAGCATCTATTGGCCTTCATGTTAGACACGATATTCACTTGTGGCCAGATTAACGAACCTTGCTCGGTGAATGTAAGGACCAGGTCAAGCCGGTCTCGTAGGCCATCGTAGTAGGGTGTGCTCTTCTCCTTCAGTGCTGTTCCCTCCGTTGCCTGAAAACATGCTCAGTTGACATCACCCCACTCGAGTTGCGACAAATGGACGCACCGCTAACGCGAAGACCTCATTCTTGAGCACAAGCTCCCACTGACTCCGGATGTTCTCCTGCGAGGACTTATTGTCGAATTTGCGAATCTCCTGCGCGACTTTCTCGTCGAGTATCTTCTGGTCAAACGGTCGAGCGGGAAATGATTTGAGGAGGAGCTGGATGCTTTGTGCTTGCGAGCCCATCGAAGTTTGGCAAGAGGACCACTGAGTGGCTGCCGAGATGCCGCTCAACAAACGGCTGAATCTACACTCCGCGAATTATCAACCTTGACCATGTCCTTTGACGACCTCAACAGCAGCGTCGACAACCGCGCACCAAATGGTCGACAATCCCTTGGAGTCGTCGATATAGAGTCCGATGTCACCCTCTTGGGATCCCTCATCGCAGAAAGCGATCAAAATCCGACAAATGATTCAGAGTTATCGGAACTTTTGGCACGTTTGGATACCGCTGATGGCATGGCAAGGGGGGTTGAGAGCCGGCTGGATGAGATTTTGGGCACGCTGGACAACCTTCTGACTAGTCTCGAGCTGAAAGATGATAAAAAATCACAAGATCCTCCGCCAATCTTACAATCTGCCAACTCGCCGCCAGAGAAATGCTGAGGTTGGTAGCCATCACTTCGACCTTACTCTCCAGCGGCTCATCTCAAAACCGTCAGCTCTATCTAGCAGTGTTTTTCCATTCCCACCCAAGTCTGATGCGTTACATCCAGTGCACGGACTACCTTATATACAATATCACAGGGCATGATTATACCCAGAAGCTACATGTCCCATTCGACTATCACGAATACGTATGTAGGCAGGAATTACAAATGTGATGATTTGAGGGAGGATATCAAATGTAAATCATGGTTCAGCGTCCTCGAGGGTCATAGGATCAAATCGCTTCACTGTCTGTACAATGGCTGAGTCCTTCCGAGCGAACACAAGCTAAGGCCACTGTTAGTCAACGTTCTCGTCATGGAGTAGATTGATGCGACTCACTAGATATGGGTTCGCAGTTGATCCTGTGGTATCCGCAAGTACCTCATCTTTTGACACCTCTGAGACACTCGAATCATTATACTTGAACCACTCATCCTGCTTGTCTGGTAGATGCCGGGAGTAGAAGAAGTAATGCCCGAATGAGGGTGACGAGCCTCGGTGAATGAAGACCGAGGTAAGCTCATAGGGAAAAGTGGTGTCGTCCTTCCATACGTTTTCCAATTCCTCCTTGAGTTGAACTATTTCACCTCGGAGCTCTTCAATTTCAACTTTGACGGTCTCTTGTTCGTTATTCAGTTGAGCCACAAGTTCCTCATCTAATTGGGGAGGCACAATGTTTTCTTGCTTCGTGAGGAAGCTGAGCGTGCTAGCGAGAGAAGCGCCGAACGGAGCATGCTGTCCAGAGGCGCTGAGGTTAGTCGAGAGGTGCTCGTGCAAAACACATACCTTATGTTCGGTCAGCAATCGAAGACGTTCCCTCCGAGAATCGAGTGCGGCTTGTATGCTTTTAGACTTTGCTTTCTTTTGTGGATCGACCGAGTCCAGGAAACGATCCATGAATATGGTTTCACCAAACTTTACGTAGGCTTGCGACTTGTAAGGTTGCAACGTCTCTCGGTTGAATTGTACTCGCTGTAAGAAGTCAGAAGACAGAGGACCATAAAAGCGACGGGAGGCTGCGTTACCTGTAACTGGATCTGTAGTAATGGAGGAAGTTCGACCAGCGAAACCTCCATCCGTGCCTTTGCACCTTCGTATTCCACCGTATCATCAAAATATCCACTTAGACCGTCGTAGATGTCAATCCCACTATCGGTAACATTCACGGGGAGATGGGAGAAAAGATCTTGTTTTTCATGAATCGATGACCGAGACCCCCGCTGATCTGGGACGGCAGTGAGGCGTTGCCTTAGTTTGCCATAGAAAAGCCTGTCAAGCATTATCGATACTGCCTGCATTACGATAACTGTGTCTGCGAACCTCTTTACGACGCTCTCCTTCTCTTGTAAATCGCTCAAACCATTAAAATTGAGCAGTGCAATCTCAATCTGGAACATGCAGTTATCCATGCACTCGGCCACATCATGTTGTTTCCCTGGACATCGTTAGCCTGCATTCCTCAACCAATCCGACGAAACTCACCAAAGAGCATCACGGATTCAGATCTTACTGGCGCCTTCCTGCCAGGCAAAGGTGGCTTTTTCGCAGCTTCCTCGCCGCCTTGCTGCGCAGAATCCATTGGAATTGCCTCTTTCGGCGTGGAAGACTTGGAAGACGAGCTCGAGCTAATCGCCGGATCAGAGCGAGGGGACTTCGATCTCCGCGGTGAAGATGGATGCGAGACCATCACGTACCCATTCTTCTCCATATCAGACACGGGAGACTTGGGCAGTGGATCTTCGTCTACGTCCATTGACGTAGATAGGCGTTGGTCGTCCCGGGCGCGTTTGCCTAGCACCGTGTTAGCGGCGTCGGCGGTGCAGAGGTGACCAGGAGATTGGGAGTCCTCCACAAGTGTAGCATCGGTGTCATTGGAGGAGTCTGTTCCTCTACTCTCCGCTTCGTCGTCTTCTTCGTCCCGGGAGGTTACGAGTGCAAGCTTCGCGAGATCCATCGTTGGCGTAACAGCGGCGGTATCGCAGTACTCGAGCTGCCAGAATAAGTCGGCGAGTTGACTGACAACTGAATAAACATTAAGATGGCTCCACCGTCACCTGGCTCGGGCAGACTTACATTTCTTCGACCGCAGGATTTCCCGTCGTGTGACCAATCTTCCACCGACACGATGCCTCTTGAGATCATCATCGGAATACTTCTCGTCCTCTAGTGACTTGATGTTGATGTTTGCCATCGGCGCGACAGCCTCTCGAAGCTCTTTGATGGTGTAGAAATACTGCAAGAGCGAATTCAAATAACACGTATTGCCCAACTGATTGAGGCCTCTTGGGAGGTCAGGGCGTGTTGTTGGTGTGACTTCGCCCGCTGAAGATGTGTGAGTTATCGTTACCAAGAACTGAGTTCGGTGGACACTCACGATCTTGTCCAGTCTCAAGGAATTTTCGTACCCTAAAGCTATCTCTGGCTTCAGAGATAGTCGACAGAGCTTCCCTCATGCGATCCCCCTGGTGGGGCTGCTCCTCCATCTGACGAATCTTGCGTGAGATGACCGTACCAATAAACATTTGGAGCGCATACCCTCATCATAAACACGGTCATCAACATCGAGTCATCGACGTCCGGAGGAACCTCCAGGACAGTATATGCGCGGCTTGGGTCCATGGCATTCCTCGAGGAATCCTCCCACAACTTCCTCAGGTTCGCGCTTCCCCGTGACTCCGCAACAACCCTGAATGCGTCGTTAGCATCTCTCAGCCTCTGTGCGCCATCCTTAGGATCCCTCCAGGCCCGCTTCACGCAGTCTTTCCAAGCTCCGATTACAAAGTCGTCATCAATATCGTCTTCGTAATCTACGCGCAACAAGTTGTCTTTGCCAAAGCCTAGGATTTTGATGGCGCGATCACGATCATCTTCGGTATACCGGTTCCTGGTACGCTCTTCAAGTACAAGGTTTTGCAGGTCCTGGGAAGGGATGTCTCCAAATTCTTGGATGGTCTGGATGATGCAAAAAAACTGAGTGAAATAATGTGGTGTCCGGCCAGGGTCGCATCTGCATTGTGCGAGATAGGCGAATGCCAGGAGCTCTGAAGATTATGGCTATTAGAACAAAACAGTCCATGTTGTGGATCGACTGACCAGGCGAATATGTCATAGGGGTCATACCCAAAGTATTTATCGCGCGCTGGACAGGTTCATACTCTATGAACGAAGGTGTCGTTGGCACTCGCTGGACTGATTACTAGTCAATAGCCTGCTAAACCCAGGGTTCGTTCACAACACATACTCTGGTCAGGATGCGCTCCTATACCCATCTGATACATCTCACGGACAGAATCCAACTTCACCCAGATTTTTGCACAGTTATACTGCTTCAATGAATTGGCTACCCAAAAATCAGTGAGAGCTCTAGATTTGATCGGGAAAGTATTTACCATGCCGGCGCTGGTAGTCGAGCAACCACGCACTTGTCTCCACCCAGAAACGGAGGAGCTTCCTGCCAGATTGTTGACCCTCTGGGGTACCAGGATCGGTGTCAGGAGGTGTTATGATAGTATCTTGGATACCAGTTGGCGTGACCGTTTCAGCAATGATGAAGCCCAACTGTTCGAACATGCAGCGACTAAAAGTTGAATTGCATGAGCAAGCTCGGAAATATTAAGGTGTGTGCTTACACTGCAAGCGTCCAGCCGATCTTTCGTTGGAACACCGGCCGAGAAATCGTTATACCTCGATGTTCCCCTTTCCATAACTTGTTCTCCAAGATACTATCTCCTATGAGTGGTCTGCGTTACGAGTCACATGAAAGGCAAAACGTACACAAGGAACGTCTCCAGTCCTGACACAATGGACTCTTCTTGCTTGCGACCGGGAGCTGGGTTGTCCCATCTGTCTCGTGTGAACTCATCGAAGTACTTGGTGGGCATAACACCAGGTATGACTCCGGAAACAATGCAGTATAGAGAGCATTGACAGCAGACATAGAGGTCTAACAGGTCACCTTCCTCCTCTGCGTCCATGACATCTTCGTCGAGGGAGACTGTGTCCAGGTTTAAAGACGTGACCTTGCGCCGTTTTTGTTTCTTCCGAGCAGATAATTCCCATTCTGAGCGGCAAAAAGCAGGGGTGAGCTTGAGAGCATCCACCGCTTTCTCGTAGCGGTGGAAATGGTGGGTCATGTTGACTTGGCCGAAGGGCTGCTCCCCTTCACCGACGCAGGAGCTTGTGCGCTTTCGATGCGCAAGATCCGGAAACGGAGTTTCTGGGTCGGGAACGAATGATTTCGCCAGTGGAGGAAGCATCGATGAAGACTTCCACTGTAGAAGAACCCAACCATTATGCTTCCGGCAATAGTACGCGTTGGGATGCGGTATAGAGTATACAAGGTCATCGACAGAAGGTGGTTGAAATGATAGTCCGGTATCACCATTCTCTTGAGAGGAAGATGTGATAGGCCTGATATCTGGTGCGTCAACGCTCACTGAGAACAATGAATGATCGGGGTTGTGCAAGAGATCCGCGAGGTGTGGTGGCAGTACCCCTGGCCCAGGGCGTCTGTGCTGTTCGCGGATGGAGGCGTCCCACCAGTGCTCTTCCTCGTGCTTTTCCCGGCCATCGATGTTGAGACCCTTGGATGTAGACGTGCCATGATATTGGGCCCAAGCATCACTACTATCCCAAGGTGTAACCTCCGTATTCCACGTATCGGCACCAGTTTCCCAGTTCGCTTTACTTCCACCCGCCCAGTTGTTGTTATCTTTGTTCCACGTATTATTGGTCATGCTATCTGCTGGCAATAGGGCTGGGATGTTATCATCGATGATGGGGGCCTCCTCTACGAGTTGTGGCTCGCGAAATGGGCTTCCTTCAAAGGAATCGTAGACTGGTGGTGGTGTGCTAGGTTGAACAAATTTCGTATGAGACGAACCAACGTTTTTGGGACGTGATGGGAGCGGTGGTGGGTTCTTGGATGCATAAAAGCTGCTCGTTGGCACTGTAGTTGGTGCCTGGGAGGCACTGGCGGAGGCCGTAGGAGGTGGTGGTGTAGGTCGACGACGAGTGCCTTTACTGGCATCTGTGCCGTCCATAGTGCAGATGGAAGGGGTGTCGCACAATGCCAACTGTGTAGTATCCAAGTCTGAAACCGTCGCGCACTGGCAGTAATGGAGTGTAGGAAAGACGTTCGGTGTTGTCCAGAACGACTCTTGGATTTTGAGATATCTAGATCATCCAAATACTTCGGCTAGCGCGATGTTGTTGCCAACGACCAGATAAGATTTCACTGCGAGTAATAAGCCAGTCCAGTCAACAGATTGGTAGTTGATCAAGCACGCGTCAGTCGTATGTAAGTACAGTCTAGGGCGGCTTAGGTAATCCACTGGTATGACACCCGAAGCCTTGTAATATTAATCTACGCGATGCGAGCTGTTCAGAACTTGAAGACCTGGAGATGGCGCAACGTGAGTGCAGACTCCAATAGGGCATTGCAACAAGCTGACCTGATCTGCAGTGTATCCGAGCTCTTTAAGGATACCCGAGAATTCTCCTTGTTTGGGTCCAGCCTTCTTGCCAGCCAGAGAGTTCACCTGAGGTGGTGGACCTGTGTGTGATGTTTATGAGTTTATCGCGTGTCTTAAAGAAAAGGTTCTTACCGCACACGAAGATTTTTACTTTCTCACCGAGAGAAGGAGGTGCGATATGCTGCTTGATCAAATCCGCAGTGATATACCCACTAGGTCCTGTATTCAGAGATGTATGGTGAGCGTTATCCCAGCAACTTCAAGACGACTAATTACCATTCCAGCTCGCAGGAGGTTTGTCGAGCACATAGACAACATCGAAGTTATTGGGATGCTTCTTCTTCATGGCGTCGAACTCTTCGCGGAGAAGGATATCTGCTTCGGTCACGTTGGCAAAAACCAATTTGAACTTGGTCTTGTTGGTCTCGTCTGCCAGAGCATGCTGCAGGACCTGATACAGAGGTGCGCTGAGGGCATAGTTAGATGGTGAGCACTAGTGAGCTATGTTTTCCCATGTGGACTCACATGCCACTACCTCCACCAATGAGGCCAACTTCATCGAATTCGTTCACTGTGGGAGAGTTAAGAGATAGCATTCATCAGATAGCAAGAATAAGAAGTACTCTTCCACGGCCATTTTGGCAAAGGCCCCTTCACGGCGAGCTTGTCACCAGGTTGCAGGGAGTGGATGTACTTTGAGACGTTGCCAGTCTCGTACTTCTTGATGATGAAGGTCAGCTCTCCCTCCAGATCCGATGCTGAGATGGGAGTGTACGGCCGAGCCATAGGCCTTCCGTTGGCATCCGTGAGATTCTCTGCCTTGAGAAGCACGCATGAAGCTACTGGGAGGAGCGAGGCTTTTCCATCGCCCAAATCAAAGACGAACCTACGTCATTGAAATTCGTGAGTTACTGTATCGCATGGGAGACTTAATATTGTATCACTCACTTTGAAGTGTTATGGTTGTAGGGTTCGACCCTCTTGAGAGCGATGTCGACGAAGTCCTTAGGATCCAGAGGGCTAGTCAAGACCTTCTTCGGCTTGACTTCTTCTGCCTTGCTGGCATATGTGAAATATCCATAAGTACCAGCAGAGGCGACAGCAGCACCGAAGAGGTATAGAGGGAGCCTTGACTTTTTCACGGTGGCCGCTTGCGTGGAATAGAGCCTGTTGCTCGCAGCCTATCATAGAACCAATCAGAGAAGAATGAGCGTTTTCTACCAAAAGCAGCGTGGGCACTGGGTTGGACAGAGGACAACTTACTGCCGAGCGAGCCAACGTCGCAGCACGAATGAAAGTCATATCACTGGAGTTCCACTCAAAACTTCAAAGGTCACTTTATACCTAGCGCTTCTGGAAATACTTCGGTCGAGCCTGAGAAATGGATGCGCCATCCGATGCGGCCGTTTACGTCCCCTCACAAGCTAATTGGCAACACCATCCCAGTCAACATCCGAGGTCACTCGAAAATTTCATGGGTCCGGTGACTCTGGCTACTAGTATTTCCAGACGGACGAACGCTCGGCATAGTCTTTTAAGATTTCTGGGGGTTAGTGACGTGGCCAGCACAACTTGAAGACCCTGCCATCTTAGTCTACCCAGCCCAGACGTTCCCTCTTGCCGCAGACCACTTTGCACGATGTCCATGTGTTAGCAAATGGATTGCCGCACTCGACATCGTTGTCTATAAATCATTGCCAATGCCTGCAATTTTTGCAGTGCAAGTTCTCGATCGCCGGACCTCAGACACTGCACAGGAAAGATTTTTGCACAGTATCTGCCTTTTTGAGCAGGCAGGGATATTTGCGATTCAGATTCAGCCCTCTGAAATCTCTCCGCCATCTGCCCAATCGTCTGTACAAGTTGTCACACCTGTATTATATCCCAAGGACTGTCATCCTTGGTTCTTCTCCTGAAACAACCCCACAATGTCCTTTGTCAAGCTCAGTATATTCGGCACCTCCTTCGAGGTGCGTCTTTCCATGACGTGAACCCTTGATCCCTTAACGATGTACCGATTTTCAAGGTCACCACGCGTTATGTCGACCTACAACCAGTGGGAATGGGTAAGCTTGAAATATCGCTTG
>KN819323.1:2788806-2811131 GCA_000827475.1 Paxillus involutus ATCC 200175
CATCCCACTTCATTCAGCGACATCTGTTCTACACAGATGATAGAATGACAATCGAGATGGTCGAGCTGATCGGCATGTGCCATGTGTTGGTCAGTAGTTCCATGCCGGAATTAGATGCATGGAAGGCGATGTCCCCTCGCCACTTCTATGTTAAATATTACTTTCCCGCTCTCAACGTCGAATCTTGGGCAAGCAGGCGTAGGATGGAGCAGGCTGATCTGGAAGTTTGCAAAAAGTGCACAAGAGAAAATTTCAAGAACTTCCGGGAGATGAAAACATTCTTAGGAGAGGCAGCGCCATTGCGCATCTTGGATCCATTCGGGGGAACTGGTGCATTTGGTCTCGCAATGGAAGAGCTGGGGTGCTTTAAAGTGACACACGCTGTCGAGATTTCCCCCAGCGCGGCGCGCACACTGCGGTAAGTACCTGTGTTCTGCACAAGAAGATGACCTTGAGTGTAGTTGTCAGGATGAATGCGTCCAGGGGAATCAAAGTATACAATCATTGCAGTAATCTGATCCTCCGTCAGGCAATCCTAACGCATGAAAACAAAAATCCCGAGGAGCTCAAGTCGATCGAAGGGCATCCACTACCTCCGCTCCCGAAGCCTGGGGAGATAGACTGCATCATTACAGGGTTCCCTTGGCAAGTCTTATTGACCCATCTCCATGTGGAGTTGCTAATATAGCGCACAGTCAACCGCACTCTCGTTTAAATATGTACCCCAAAGCTAACGACACTAAGAGTAACCTGATCCTCAATGTTCTTTCCTGGGTTGACTTCCTGAAACCTCAATACTGTATATTTGAAAACGTCCGCGGTTTCTTGCAGTTCAACCTACGTGTGCGTCAGGATGGTAAACACGGAGTTAAAGGCGGCATCCCCATGGGCGGACTCAAGTTTGTTGCAAGAGCACTTCTCGACATGGGGTAAGTTCCACTATGTCCTTGACGAAGCAGCTCTCAATCACTTGTCTTGTGTAGGTACCAATTGCGCTGCGGTCTACTCCAAGCCGCACACTATGGAACACCACAGACGCGCGTTCGTTTCTTCCTCATAGCCGCCAAACGAGGGTTAGAGCTACCCGACCTTCCTCAGCCCACACACGATTTCCCTTTACGCGACTCTCTAGGGCTCAAATTTCCGAATGGTACCACGGTTCAACCTATACGAACGTTGTCTGGCATTGCGCAACATCGTTATGTGTCTGTTGATGATGCGATCAGTGACCTTCCGGTGTTTCATTGGTACGCTTCGTGGTCAGGTATTCGAGCTTCGCGAAACACATCTTATTTTCACTTAGGAAGAACCCTCGCAAGGACATCAGCCCACGCCAAATGCGGGAGCAAGGTATCAAGAACTGTCTCGAAAATGAGCCATGGTGCGGTCTTTCTGGACGTGATATCCCATATGAACATGAGCCGCGTACTGGATTCCAGGCACGATGCCGTAGGAAGGCCACGAGCGACCTCCAGCATTACACCCGCACTTACGAATCGAAAAAGGTGGAAAGGTAAGTTCCCCGAACGTATCTTTGGATATGATTCTAAATTCGTTGGTGTAGGGTAGTCGAGATCCCCCTTGAGGCAGATGCAGACTACCGATGTGAGATCATACATAGACTGTGTTTCCATGCTGGACTGACCTCATGAACAGCATTGCGTCCCGATCTTTGGGAGTGGCAATTCGCGAACCCATCGTCGTCGATCGCGAAGGCAGGTTTTCGACCTGGTGAGTAAACGTTACAGCCGCACGAGGTCATTCATCTCTCAACACTGATGCAGGACTCTATGGACGCGTCCAAAGGGACGGATGGTTCCAAACGACGGTCACCAATGTTGATCCAACGGCAAAACAATGCCGTGTGCTACATCCATACGTATGCCCCCACATACTGCACCCCTTGACATGTTGTTGACTTCTCGATCGTCGCCTCAGTGCAAACGTATCGTCACTGTTCGAGAGCTTGCCCGTTCCCAGGGGTTTCCAGATCACTTCGTTTTCTATGCGATCAATGACCGCGTTGTGACTGTAAGTGATGCTACATGAACGGTTGTTCCGAAGCTCAGTCAAGGTAATGCCTGCAGATGCACAGACAGATTGGAAATGCAGTTCCTTGGCCAGTTTCAATGGCTATCGCGCGGGAGTTTCGCGATACGCTTTTCAAGCGATGGTTGAAGGCCCGGGAGGATGAGGAAGCCATGGATGTCGATTGAGAAGAGCCGATCTAATAGTTCAGTTGTGCGCCATCACGTCTCCCACATTCCCACATTCTCTATTATCACATCGTTGATAAATATAAGTTAGCACTTTGGCGAACAGCACCGCTTTCGGTACTAACGATGTATCGCCGTGTCTTCATGATGAAACGAAAGGACGAGTCCAATACTGTTGATCAACTTCATGAAACTGCTCCGTCATCATCGTCCCATCCAGAAATGGCACTGGCGTCGCTTCACATTATATCAAGGGGTGATCAAGATCACTGCCTCCAGGTGCCATTTTCTCAACAGATGGGGAAGATCATCTGATCGAACGAGTGAGTTCTCATGGTCATCAAGTTGATTGCCTCCTGCTTGTGAGAATAGCACCTATAGTTTGGGAAACACAGGTAGCTCAGAAGCACACTTGATTTCTACGAGAAGGAGCTCCCCAGCTGTAGATACTCATTCTTCTCTCCCTCTGTGAAGCGCTGGCTGTCCGTCATCTCCCGAGCACCGAACCACACCAACAGAGGTCACGTTTCTTCGTCCCCGGTGACCAACATTCATTTCGTACGTATCTCTCTATCTTTAAGTTACAATCAGCCTTCTGTGCCCGACGAAGGTGCTCACGTGGTACATAGGTATAAGAGACCAAACTTGATGCCTATCTCAAGCCCTACACGCTCCCCGCCACCTTCTCCACCACCAACCACGCACATGGACACTACCAGTGGGAAGACAGAGGAAAGGTCCAGTGCGAGTCCCCCGAATAATGTCGGCGATCCGACGGGAGGCCAGGGTGGAGGAAACAATCCTGGCTCAACCTCACCTTCCCCAACACCCACTCCAGGCGGCAGTAAACCGACGCCTTCTAGCACAGTAAACGCTTACAGTGCTACAGATCCTAATTCACCGCCAAATCCTGGCACCAGCACCAGCCACCCATCCAGTTCATCAGGGCTTACTGATCCTCAGAAAGCCCCTGCACCGTCTACCAGCCCATTCAGTACCCCAACGACCCACGCAAATGGACCTAGTTCTCCAAGTTCCTCGTTGCCTATGAGTTCAACGAGTTCAACGGTCTCATCATCTCAATCTAAGGATATCCCTGGCGGTCTCCCTACGCCATCTCTCCCCTCGACATCGCTCAATCTTCCCACCACATCGCTCAATCTTCCTAGCATACCCTCGCCATTTACGGGCTACCCGTCCCCTGCGACTGCAACTGAAACCACCCCCCGAGGAGATTCGACGTCCCCTCCCCCGTCGACTCCATCAGAGACAAGTGACCCTGGTCCACCTCCCTCGATATCTAGCCCATCTACATCTAGCCCCTTTGAATATACGGGAATTCCTAGCTCAACTCGGCCTGGCGCAAAATCATCTACCCCATCGTCGCCGTCACCTTCGGCACCGACGACTTCCTACCCGCCAGGGGGAAATCCCGGTGGCCCAACTTCGGAACCAACCAAACCTACCGGATCCAGCGCTCCCGCGAACCCGGGGACTCCCGCTCCAGGTACAACTTTGCCTAGCACGGGCCCATCATCACCCCCTTCTTCAGTGCCAACGACCTATTATCCACCAACCGGTCAAAACCCCGGTGGCCCACCAACCAGCCATTCCATAGGACCAGCTTCCGGTTTACCCTCTCCTAGTAGTGGTCAAACTGCTGGTTTGACATCAGCACAACATCCTAACCCAGGGTCCACAAGTAAACCGACGGCTTCGCAGAATCCTAGCCAAATATCCAGTGTGGCGGTATCACTGCCACCAGTTCGGGGAGCTGTTGGCAGTAGTACTGCAACCGGTTCGTCAAGTGATGACATCCGTTCCTCGCCGCCATCAGCGTAAGAAATACGTTTGCCAACTTCTAAGAAATCTGCTGAGTTCACGATTAGGCCGTTTAACGTAGCTGTCCCATCGACAACTACTACAGATAGATCGACTACGGTGGGCGTGACCACAGTGCCATTTACGACGGTCATCACTACCAAATTTCCTGGGACGATAGTCGTTTCCACGGCCACAGGTTTCATCTCAACAGCTATCGTATCCCCAATCTCCTCTAACATCTCCAATACGAGGTAAGTGATGATCTAGCCCCCTCTCAAGACTCGATCTCAATATCAATGTAGCAACAAACACAACGATGGGGCTCTCATTGGGGGAGTAGTCGGCGGTGTCGTGGCATTGATTATGCTTCTTCTAGGGCTTTGCTTCTTCCTTCGTGCTAGACGGCGTGCATCTCAGCATCAACAGCAGCATGACGCAGACTTAGCTATGCCGCTGTCTCCAGGAACTGTCGAGGCTATGCAGGAGTCCCATCCTTTCCGCCCAGCGTACAACCCTGTCTCTGCTGGCCAAACGTTGCGCACAACCCACGAACCAAGTCCCTCATTTGGGTCTTCAGCAGAGTTACAGTACCCAGTGACTTTGATACCAGGGCCTAGTTCTCCTTACTCTCATGTTCACTCGGCATCAAGATCTGCGTTCATCGAACACGACCTTGATTCAAGTGATGGCTATGCGTCAAATGAGGATGGCGCAGAGACAGAGTACAGTACTGATACTGAGCCTGAGGCTCCATTTGCTAGCGCCGAGGGAAGTATGACCGGTAGCATGTATACAGCTCGAAATGCCACCAGAAGCCAGACACCATCAAGGTTGAACGTCGGCACGCAGATTGAACTCGCCATCGGCTCTCAGTCGAGTCTGCCGAATTCTTTCTACACCGCTCAGACAGGTCACGATTTGCTTACACCTACAACGCAAGGAGATGACGACGATGACTACATTGCGGACACCCCAAGCCCGTCCGCATTCCCCATACCCCCTTGGAATCTATTCGTGGATGGAAGTCATGTACTAGGATCTACAGCCATGAATTCATCATCTCAAACATGTGGTCCCGCGGCTGGCACGGATCGGATACCGAGAAGACTGCGGACACTTTCCGCTCAAGATGCATCCTGGGCCGCTGCGGTGACCGCTGCAAGTCCCATGGATACTGGAACCCCTACCGCCTACTCCTTGTCCTTTGCTTTCAGTCCCCCCGCAACAAAGGAGATATCCGCGCGGGGAGCTGGAAGTCCAACTGACGTGAAAACCCCGACGCGAGCGAATCCACTCCACGAGGGTGATGATAGCGGATACGACGGCGGGAGCGGGAGCGGAAGCGGAAGCAGTGCCGACAGTCATGATACATATACCCCCAAGTACACCGACCCCTTCGCAGATCCAAGAAATGCGGACCTGCTCGGCCCCACTTCTCAATCCCAGCCCACTGCGAAAAACCGTCTGTCGAATGCAAGTTCTGCAGTTGAGGTTCCAGATAATATTGTGAGTCACTTCTTGTGCACATCGGAACTGGGTGCTGACTAGCTGGACAGTCTCAGTGCGGTATTGCATTGTAGAACACACAGTTTGTGGCATTGCAGCCTGACATTACGCTTTGGATTTTTCCAATAGGATTGGACGATAACACAGACTACCAGTCATAGACTTGAATACCTAAAGTTATGGATACTTATGGATGGCTGAATTCGCTATCAAACCACATACTCACCACCCTCGGACAACATTGCATGACCTAACTTATCCTTATCCACCTTGTTTTCGAGTGATTGTTATCCGGTCACTTGTTTAGTAGGAGGAAGGAACGGAGCTACATACCAGTGACGAGAACATGTAGAGATTGTTTCTAGCATTGCCAGTGTAAGCGAGGAAAGCTGAATTACGAGTCCACTGATAATGACCACAAAAATGATGCTGTCGGATGATACCACTGGTATAAGAGGTTCACGTTATAGCCGGGGGCTAAGTGTGATGAATCTGGATGCGTTCCATGGGCCCAGTTGTAGATCAAATTCATTGATCATGCCCAGGCTATCCGACTAGCACTGGTGACTCTGCTCGATGCACGAATGCTACACGCGTGTAGTGATGTGGGGAACAGGCAATGTAGAGGGATTTGATACGACTGTTGGGGATCTGTTACATCACAAGATCGTGTCAGATGATCGAATTCGCTAGTAGTATCCGTGAAGTTAGCCTGTACAGCGCCACCCTGTGATGGGAGGGAAGGAAATGTGAGATAGCTGGATGCGAAAGAGCAGGGAATATCCATACTTTCCCGAGCCATCATTGACCCATTAATATTATGTTCTCAGGCTAGGTCTGAGTTGGATGGAACGTAACACAGCCGTCCCCGTCACTGTGGATATGACGGTATCCTGATCAATTCCTGGTGCCATAAGATGAGCCTTTCCGAGACACCGGAACACATCAATGGGGTAAAAGTACCTCGCCGTCCCCGACAGGCTCTCCCTCGTCCTCTTCCGCGAGCTCGTAACCAACCCAGATAACCTCCGAACAGCTCTCGCACCCAACGAGATGCTTGCCATTCTCCATATCGTCATCCGTGATCACAGAGGGTCGAGAAGGGTCAGGCGGTGGTTGTCCTGGAGAGTATGAAGACAGAGACGGTGTTGAGGGCTGAGGTGGCGGGTGTTGTCAAAGCTGTGGGCTGTGCCAAAGGTGAGATGGTCGAGGAGGGGCGGGTGTTGGTAGATATCGAGGAAGATGCAACAGATGCGTGAGGGACGTACGTGGGCTTTATTTCTTTGTAGCATCTATGGATTTTCTGAAGCTGGAATACCACAGACGGACGAAGCAGCGTCCAGCTAGTAGGTATAGTAGCATTACAATCATAATTGTAAACTGCATGGATGAATTCTCGTCCGTATTCCTTTCTATACATACTAGTGCTATTGGGTCCATTTTTGGACATGTAGTTCCACAGAATTCAGGCGTTCGGGGCTAGTTCCCCAACGTTCAACGGCCATTTGCGATTGCTCTGCCAACTGAGCGCTGCGTGTCAAGTAAACAACTTAAACGAGAGAAACCCCGACACTATCCTCTCTCATCATCGCTGTTTACCGCCTCCCCGCTGGATTTCTACAGTTTACTGTGCATCCCGCGAGATGCACCATCAGCCGACATCAAGATCGCATACCATCGCATCCTCTTACTCCTGCACCCTGACAAGCAGTTCCAACCTCGTGTAGGCACCTCCGGAGATCGCTCGCGGCCTGGGGATGTAGATATTGCCTTGCTGAAGGAGGCACATACGATACTGTCAGACCCGTCCTCACGTGCAGCGTACGACAGCCTACTTAGGCTAGAAGCGAATGCAAAGTCCCGCGGGCCAAGACCTGCTCAGGTCGTTTCCCTTGAGGAGTTCACCCCGGAGGCGGTGAGAGGTGAAGGGGAAGATGAAGCAACGACAGGACAGGAATGGCACTACGGCTGTCGATGTGGTGGGACGTACAGCCTGTGCTCACGCGAACCTCGACAACCAAGCTCGGCATTGGCGCACGCAGCGCACTTTTGCTGGCTGCAAGAGCATCTCCGCCCAGTGAGAGCAACCACGCAGGCGGAGGAAGTGCCAGTGTCGTCTTGGTCCCGTCCGCTGAGAAGAGGTGAAGCCGCTCTGTGGTATTCGGAGACGTCGATGCAGGAAGAGCGGGTGGAGGAGGTTGTGAGACGATGGTCGTGTCTGTTGAAAAGGCGGCAAGGGTCACGGGTGAGGTAAGCCGTGCGGAGACAGACTTGAACGTTGTTGGTGGAGAGCTATGGACGATGATATCGAACTGACCAGGAGAGGGTGCCTTGAGGGTGACGTTGATGGGGGAGGCGGAAGGCTCGTCCGTTGACAGTGTGACGGTACGCTCATAGACGTCTCCATTGAACCGTCGTGCACCCAGTGATCTCCATGGACTTTCGAGAGCAGAGGAAATGGGCACATCCCGAAGAGCAACGTAAAGCGCAGCTTGCGCTAGTAGCTCAGAGGAGGGATGTGAGGGAGGAGGGAATAACTCATTATGATGTTTCTTGATGAAACCAGTCTCAACATCACCTCGAACGAATGCGTCGTTGCCTGAAAGCATTCTCAAAAACTCTACATTGGTAGAAACACCGACGACCTTGTACTCTTCCAGTCCCCGGCGGAGCACCCTCAGTGCCTCAGTCCGATCACGTCCATGCACCACCAGCTTAGCTATCATCGGGTCATAAAACACACCGATTTGGGCGCCCTGCGTAAACCCCTGCTCCAGACGAAGGGAGGGCGTGACCATGGTGGATGTATCGGGTGTGCGTTGAGAAGGCGTGGACGATTCTGTGGCATAAAGGGGTAGAGAGGGTGCGAAGGTATGTGTTGGAGTGGGCGTGGAAAGGTACAGAAGACGCCCAGAATCTGGGAGGAAATCGTTGCGGGGGTTCTCTGCATAGATTCGGGCCTCGAAGGCGTGTCCAACGAGAGGTATAGAGGACTGGGTGAGAGGAAGAGGATTGCCAGCTGCAACCTATAAAGTGGGGATTGGAATTGGGAAAGAGGAAAACCGATGTAAACAGTACCTCAAGTTGCCATTCCACGAGGTCGAGCCCAGTTATCATCTCCGTGACGGGGTGCTCTACCTGTAAACGTGTGTTCCTGAAGGGAGATGTCAGTGGGAATTTACACAAAGTACTGTGGCTACTTACATCTCCATGAAGTAGAACTTCTGGGTATCATTGTCAAAGATGAATTCCACTGTGCCAGCACCGACATAGTTCACAGCCTTTGCAGCAGCTACGGCCTTGTCTGACAAGTCCGCGCGCAGTTCGGGGGTAAGACCTGGTGCAGGAGCCTAATGAATGGATGAGTTTCTAGTTGCAACCATGCCAATACTACCACTGGAAACAAAACCTCACCTCCTCGATGATCTTCTGATTACGTCTCTGTACAGAGCAGTCTCGCTCCCAAAGACTGACCACCCTACCCAACATATCTGCGAACACCTGCACCTCAACGTGTCTCGGGCGTTCGATATATCTCTCTACGAGTACATCCGCATCGCCGAATGCCTTCAAGGACTCACGCTTGGCAGACTCAAGGGCATCCATAAAGTCGGAGGGTGTTAGCACGACACGCATCCCTTTTCCGCCTCCGCCATGGATAGCCTTGATTAAAACGGGGTAACCTGGAAGCAGATTGTGTCTTAATCCGTGTACTGACTTATTCGAATAACCGTGAGAGGACTAACCGATTTTCTCAGCCTCGGAAAAGAGAAGGTGAGGTTCTTGGTTCTTGCCGTGATACCCAGGAACGCATGGCACGCCAGCAGCTGTGATTCAGGAACATTGACGGTGCCCAAGTTGCGCGATTGAACTGAAACATACCACACATGATGTTTTTGGATTCGCTGAGATGGTGCCTACATTAGAGCAATGTACAATGGACTCGACATGCTGCTACTGACCTCTTAGAACCCATAGAGACGATGGCACTTGATGGAGGGCCAATGAACACAATCCCTTCATCCGCCAGTCGTTCTGCAAACTTGGCGTTCTCGCTGAGGAAGCCGTACCTGCGAATGGATCGTGTCAGGATGACTCCGGATTTCGAGGGGTTTTCATTCTTACCCAGGGTGCACGGCCTACAAAACAGCAAGTAGAGGCCGGAGGTAAGGTCGAAGTCCCGCCCCAGACAAGAAAGTAAGACAGACCTGTGCTCCACTCTTGTGACACACCTCGATTATCTTGTCCATGCGTAGCTTAGATTGAAAATCAATATCACAGGCAAAAGCTCTCCAGTAACGCTACTTACATAGCTCTCCGCCGAAGGGGCGGGACCAATGCAATAGGCCTCATCTGCTTCCAGTACATGCAGGGAATTGACATCCACATCGCTGTATACCGCCACGGTCTTGATTCCCAGCTTCTTAGCTGTGCGAATTACACGACATGCTATTTCTCCCCTGAGCCAGCAGTTAAGCAAGCAAGCAAGTGCGAACGCGAAACCAGGTACCTGTTTGCAATGAGGATCTTATCGAAGTGAGGATTCCGCGCGAATGATGCTTCAAGATCTGCGAACCGAAGGCAACATGGGCACTTGCAAACGTACCCGCTGCCCTCAAGAAGGTACTCACCTGGAGCAGCGGTCGCAAACCCTCTACACGCAGGTATTCCGATCGGGCGGGGCAAGTTCCTCAACCCTGATGAGAAACTGGAAAGAGGGCGAGTCTGTCTTACTCCTCCGAGTCTCTTACTTGCATGAACAATGACAAGAACTTGGGTAACTGCCTGGGTGTGCACCCGAGCGAGAGAACGCGCTGCGATACGATTCGTGGGTATCATCCTTTGTTCGCTGGTAGTCTCAGCCTAGGAATCCTGCACAAAGTGCTCGGTGAACTGGATGCTTAAGGTAGTGAGCTGAAGCTAACCATAGATGAGTGTGGGGTAATTGTGAGTTCTCGCCCTCGGGTGATGCAAGCTCCTTCCGCTCACCCGGTCACGTGTATAAGGTACTTGTGCACGGCTAACTGTGGTCCCGAACAGCGGGTGGGTAGATAACTTTCCAACCTACATAAGTTATAACCCATGACCATCCGTCACTACCCACGTAGGCATTACCAAACAATAGGATTTCCTCAGAGGTCAACCAAATGGCCCTGGCCCGAACGTGTCATCATCGAGTCCTCAACCCCTTCCGAAGGGCGTGGGGCTCTCATCCACCCTCCCAGCCTTGGCAAGCTGACTCCCAATACCAATGGTATCCTGCAGCAAATTCTCTCCAAGAAGCCACAGTTCGCCATTGCCTTTCACACCCCCCCGCTGGCGCCGTGCAGGAGGTATCCCGAACACGGTTTCCTCCACCCCATTATGATCTTCCTCCTGGTGCACATCAAACCCGTCACCCTCAACAGAATCAAAACTGTCATCGAAGCCATCGCCCTCTCCTGCCTCTAGAGCCCGCGCAAATGGATGAACCGCCGCTCCATCGCCACCGCCAAAGCCTTCTTCGCCAAGTGAGTCGATCGAGTGGTTGGAGTTGGACGAGCCGAAGGAATCGTCTGGTCCGGGATCGCGGGAAGATGCCATGAGGAAGGCTGTAGAAGGCTGACCCGGGTGTGCAGGTTCATCATTGAGAGAATCTGAGTCCGAGTCCGAGTCTGAGTTGGGGTGAGAGTGCGAACCCGGCTGGATAGCGCTTTCGTCATCTTGGTGGAAATGAAACGCCCCCGACGCGTGTTGATCGGGTGTGTATAATTCCTCTTCCACAGGAGGAGCATGCATGCCAGCCCCAAGATCCCGCTGGGACAAGTCTCCTGAACGCGAGGATGAAGCGATGGCGTTCGTTTTGGAGCTCGAGTCCGAGAGCCCGAGGCCTACGCGCCGCATCATGCTTTCCAGACTAGCGTCGGTATCATTGCTATCAGCCCTGGAAGGATATGCGTGTCGCATATATCTCGAGAGGGAAGGCGGAGTCGGGATAGTGCTCATGGTATCATCCTTGGTTGTGGCCCTGCCATACCCGAACGCGGGCGTCCTTCTGTTCGTGGCCGAACTGCTTGCAGATCCAAAGTGACTTTGCATGTCGCCAAGTAGATCGCGTCGGATACGATCTGCTGCCTCCTTCGCCGGAGTTCTGCCGAGAGCGGGCAACAGATCTCTCCCCGGTGTTCGTCCGAGTGGCGGCAGAAGCCCAAGGCCCACGCTCGACCTAGGCGCTCTCGCAAACGCCATCGTCCGCGGAGGAGACATTCCCTGCATCAGATCAACTGAATCGTCAAAAGAATCATTGAAATCCGCAAACTGTTCTTGAGAGTTTGGGTCCGACAAGTGTTGGGTGAGAGAAGGAATATCCAGTGTCGAAGATGTGGACGACGTGGCCGAAGGCTTTCGTGGAGACCGCTCGTATCTTGTACGGCGGGGTGATATAAGTGTAGGCTCTGCCTGCGACGTGGGAGGAAGGTAGGGTTGAAGATGCTTAGGAATGGCGATTGGCGTTTTCGGTTTGACTTTGAGTGGTGAAACATTTGCACGAGGAGTCGGAAGCGCGCTCCGAGGGATGCGTGTAGATTGCATACTTGATTGGAGAAGGTCACGATGGAGCCCTGAAGACCCCTTGCCTCGGTTAATTGGTTGTTGGACAGTGTTCTCCTCCTCATACGCAAAACCATCTGAAGCCGATGGTTCTTCTTCCGCCTCTCGTGCAAAGCTTTGCAACTCGCGATCGAGACGGACCATCGGCGATTCGAGGGAAGCACTCCAGGACGGTTGATCATCATTACTTTGATCGTGAGTAAACGTAGACCGTGCTGGAGTGGACGAGACCGCGTTTGTAGGCATGAAGGAACTCTCAGATGCTGTGACGTCGTACGTCCCTGTATTTACTTGAGAGGGCGTATGTAACGGGGTAGTATCCGGATCGGTGTCTGGCTGCGGAACGGATTTGGAGTCTGAATAAGTGACAGACGTTTGGGACGGCTCGTCGTTCGTGGAAGCATAGTCATCGAATGTCGGTATATGGACTTGAGCAGCTTGCTCATAGAAGGATGTCCAAAACTAAAACCATCGAATTATTCAGACACTGAGCCTCATTCTAGCTAGGCGAGGCATCAACATACCTTCGCTGCTTCACGCACGGGCTCCGTACTGACTGCATAACGTTTCACGGCTGGCAGTAGTCTAGTAGCCATGAGGTTTTGTATTTTCGAGAAGTTTGCATCTATATTCTTCCCGGATCATTCGCTGCTGGCAAGACAATTGTTACGGACTACACTTACCTGTAATTTCATGGTTATCAACTGCTCGATCTGGTCAATTTGATCATTTATGGGTGCATTGGTGTCTAGACCAGGAATTATGATGGATGCAGGATCTGGAGAGGGACTCCATCGTGCTGGGTTAGGTGGAATTGGAGTGATCATCGTTGCGTAGCCTAGGTATTGGGCAAGTGTGATGAACTTGAATGAGACGCGTGTGGTCACGCGTGACGGACGCGAGACTGTTCTATCGATTCCGAAACCAATGATACAATTCCGACGAAGTAACAACTCGAACAAATTACATTCGAACATGAAGTGTATGACGTTCGGATCTACTGATACCGCTACAACCAATCGATCGAATAACTTATAAGTTGCATCTTCCGGTCCTAAAGCCTCAGGTCACAGTCCTCAAAGAACAGGGTATTATCGAAGAAATCAAAACATCCCTTCTCGCTCGGGAATCACCACCGGTGGTGGACGTGCACCGCTCCCGGGCCTATTCGTCGAACGTGGCGGTACGGGTGCCCTCATGCTCTCAACGGCTCTTGGAAGTGGAGGTCTTAATGAAAGTGTTGAACTGGCGTCGGAGTCGCGAGTGGAGAGGGCGGGACGTATACGGGGTGGAACAGGCGAGGGAGGTGCCTGGACAGAGGAAGACGCGGAAGAAGCTGAATGGACCGTTCGCGAACGAGAGAGGGAGGGCGCGGATATGATCGGTTGGGTAGGGATGTTGGGGGGAGCGGGTGTAAGCGATGCTTTGGGATTCTCGGTGAGGAGGTCGTCGAGGAGGTAACGGAAGTCAAGGCCGAATTCTTGGAGCAGCTACAGAATAGTTGATGACTGTCAATGAAATCAGGAAAATGCACGGGGATGGACGAACCTTTCGGCTTTGAGAATAGGTAATCCTGAGCGCTTCGTCGATAGTTTGCTGGTCCACATCCGAGCTGTACACCTGCTTCCTGAACATCTCAGCGTACATCTCGATTTGCTTCTTTGCCCAGTCGATGAAACCTGCGTTTCAAAGTCAGTAAGTTATTCCCATGCTAGGGCAATTCATCAAAATTATCTCACTACTCGTCATTTCATGCTCCACAAAACCGGCAAGGAACCAATCTGCAGTGTGCTTGATCGCGGTAAACACCACCACAGCCAAATCGTGCACGTAGAGCCCAACATGTCCCTCGAACGTGATTGCCCGCACATATCCCCTGATCGCCCCTCCCCTGGCAGTTAAGAACGTCTCGCGAGCTCGAGTCCCGGCCCCAAGACGCAATAAATGAACTACGAGTTCCACACACGTCGATTTCGTGTTCTTCGGGCGTGCGAGAGCATCGAGCAGCGCGGACGTCAGTGCCGCAACAAGTGGCGCGAGAGATGGGTGAGCTCGTGCTGACTCAGCGAGCTGCACAGCGCGAGGCCATGTGCGGAGGGCGATGGCGACGGTCAGATTGTCAGAGAGCTCGGACAGCGCAAGGGCATCCCGGTCACTTTTTGCTTTTGCAGAGGCATCTGCTGGACTGGAATTTGTGGCACGGGCTAGTTCGGCCATCCAGTCGGGAAGTGGAGGCAGTTTGTCAGGGTTGAAGGCAGCGGAGGAGCGCTGGGTGTGAGCGTAAGAAGGTGATTACAGATTGAAAACGAGATCAACACACTTCTCCAGCTGCCCATAAGCTCTTCCTGCGCTCGTGCTCGCCTTCGCGCTCCTTGCGTTTTCGAACTGCAAGCTCCTCCGCTACTTGACGGAACTGACCAAGGAGCGTCTTCTTGTCAGATGAAGTTTCCGTTCGGTACACATGGGTTTCTTTGCCGTGACGGACTTTGAACACATTGGTCATGGCTACGGGGGTTCAGCAGTTGGAGAGACCAATGACAGGCGACTTACTCGCCGTGTCTTTCGTGTCAAGCACCAACATCTCATTTAGCGGCCAACACCTCTCGGCGACTAACTTCCCTCCCGCTTCACCGGCAGTGCTTGTTCCCGTCGTGGCAGCAGCAGCACCTCTCCTCCTCCTGGCCACCAAGACTGCATCGTCGAGTATTACAAACCTTACAACACTGACAACCTTGTACGTCGCTGCATTTAGCGCCCAAATTCCGTCCATCTCAGCAACAACGTGTCTGCCTGGTGTAGCAGGTGCAAACTTGGCAGAGCCAGATATTTGAACATGTAATGATTGCATTTGAGAGGCATACAGGATGCGGAGATCAGCGACGGAGGAACGCGCAGCACGCCTCCGATCTGGCGTTTGTGGTCAGCGGTGGGACATAGGCATAGCGATCGGATGGGTCGGGTGGTACTGACCTGCAACGGAGGCGGATTCGTCTATGTGTAAAAACGAAGGCATGCTTTTCCATTCCTGGAGACTCTCTTTCAACTCAAGCATCTGGTTCTCGAGCACGCCGATCTCTTTTGAGATGAGCACGAATTCGGCGTAGCTACGTCATGCAAACGGTGAGCGAACCGTCCAGTGTGAGTCAAGCGTAGACGTGTCACCGAGCTTGACTGACTTTTTGAAGACGTTCCGTTGAAGCTCGACTGCTGTGTCGTCTTTGGATGAACGTAGGGAAGATTGAAGGGACTTGAGTTCTGCTTCTGTCGAGTTCGCCAACTTCGCTCTGAGGTCTAGCCACCTCACTCGTCAATGACTTGTGCTAACTACCCTCATCAGCTCTGGCACAGATTTGATACTCACAAGCATCCGGGTCAAAATCTTCCTTGTCTAGTAGCCGCTGGTCCGCAACACGCGGGTCCTCCTTGACTTGTGTGCTATCCAGAACAATCTCGTCCGGATCCCTCGCCAGGCCTGGTCTCAGTCCCAGGGGAATTGTAGGAACTGCAGGAACGGACGCCTCTGTCGGTGCGGATATCTCTGCATACCTCAGAGACATCCGCTTCTTCATCTTATCGTCTACGGTGGACTTGCGTGCATTCTGTCTGATGGACGATGATTTGATGAGCTTTGAGGCTTGCCGTTTGACCGTGACCGGGCGAGAATCAGAGGGACGCCTTGACCGCAGCGACTGCATTATATGCGATGTGGACTGCTGGCAGTTGATTGAGAACTACTGGTAACACTGTACAAGCAAACTTCGCCAAAAAGAGGATGTTGTTGAACCAAGTTCACTTTGTAATGTACTCAGTGGCAGTGGTAATTAAACTGGTTCAATTTTCAATATTATTCTTTCTCGTACACCCGCCTTTGAACTGCTTGCATATCGACTGCCACGACGTGCTGCAGCCTTTCTTTTTTGGGCCTGCTGAACGTCTCCGAGGCTTTTTACAGCAAGCTCAATTCTTTGGGAAAGAACTTGAAACCACACAGCAATTGACGGTATCGACGGAGGTGAGTATAATTGGTTTCCTTAATATGACATGCTCACAGCGACTGTCACACAGGCAAGTACAACACACCCCGATTCTTGTCATAGCGCTAAGGCTTTGCTTATTCGATCTCCCTACAGCAGCGGGTTCCACCTCAGATCCATTAATACTCATAAACTATCACAATCACCATCCAACCAGATCCCTCCGACACCTCTGCGCAGCACCACTTACTAGTACATCTACCCACTTCCCTGTGCATACGCCCATTAGCAAGCACACCAAGCCATGTACGCTCAGGCACAGTCACGGCCTAACTCTTTCTATGGTCCCGAGTTTGGAATTGGAGACTCGCCAGTTCACCACCCACAGCAATCATACCCTCTACCCCCACAGAAAGACTACCTCCCAGACCTTCCCCGCCGATCGCGCCAGCCTCGCTCATCAAACTCTCCTCTTCAACATCCCGCAGACGCCTATGACCCAGATGACGTCCCACTTGGTGTATTAGGCCCTTCCAATCAAGACGTAGATGATTTCTACGCCCCTCAGCCTGGCCAGCCCAGCAATCAGTATCTAGATCACGCACCCGGCCGTCCTGCCGCGACAAGCCAATCTATACGTTCGCCCTCGCCACCGGCCCAACCAAATGGTCCACTCCTCGACCATTCCCACCTCCGCCCCGGAAACCAAGCCTCTCTCCTGTCCTACGAACGCACTCTTGAGCTGTACCGGGCCAATGCGAAGAAAACCCAAGATCCTGATCTCCAATTCGAGTTTGCAGTTTTCATGATCGATGCCTCAAAGTCTTTCCCTATACCAGAACCCACACCAGGCAACGTCATGGACATCGAAAAGGCGATAGAGAAGAGGGACAACCTCGTACACGAGGCTCTCGCTCTCCTCAAACGCCTCGCAGATCGCGGGCACCCAGCCTCGCAATATTTCTTGGCAGATTGTTACGCGAATGGGATTGGCACTTACAAAGGGAAACAAGACTTCGATCGCGCTTATCCATTGTTTGTGCTGGCTGCCAAGCATGGACATCCTGATGCTGCGTATCGCGCTGGCACATGTTGTGAGAATGGATGGGGTTGCAGGCGTGAATCTCCCAAAGCCCTCCAATTTTTCCGCAAAGCTGCAGCGGCACTCCACCCAGGAGCCATGTACCGTCTTGGCATCGCGGAACTTAACGCTGAACTTGGGCTCTCAAAGCGACCAAGAGAGGGGGTTAAGTGGCTCAAACGCTCTGCGGAGCACGCCACTGCGGAGTTCCCACATGCTCTCCACGAGCTCTCCCTATTGCACGAGACAGGCATATACAACGTGGTCTTTGTGGATACCGAATACGCCGTCGAACTGCTCGCTCAAGCATCCGAACTTGGTTACGCACCATCGGCACACCGGTTAGGGGAATTTTACGAATATGGGAAGCTCGGATGCCCTCAAGATCCAGCGCTTTCGATTCATTATTACGTGAGTTGTTTGTCGAACCAAGCTTTTTCTGTCCGTTGTTATCTCCGCTTGTGCTGATAAGATCCTTGTGCAATTAGAACATCGCGGCGCAGCAAAATCACCGTGATGCGTGCTTCGCTCTAACGGCATGGTACCTCGTCGGTTCACCGGGGGTGCTTCCACAGTCCGATACCGAAGCATATCTATGGGCGAAGAGAGCTGCAGATGCGGGGCTCGCAAAGGCGATGTATGCTGTCGGGTACTTCCTCGAAGTAGGCATCGGCACACAGCCTGATCCTCAGGAGTAGGTGTTGATCCATTGTATGAAGCTAACGGACCTGGCTGACGTTCGGCACATACATAGATCCATATCATACTACAAGAAGGCAGCAGAGCTCGGTGACAAGCGTGCCCAACAGCGACTGAAGGGCCCTCTGACCCCACCACCAGGATCTGTCGTCATGCGTGCGGACAGCTCGGATGCGAAGAATAACAAGGACTGTGTGATTATGTGAAGTGAAACTTCATATCACCTGCACGGTCGATCACTCTCTTCATTTCCCTTGATTGATGTGTGCACACCCCCTCTACACGACATGGACTTTCTCTTATCGTACCTACCCCACGGACAGCCAATGTTACATTTTATTATATTCCATCACACTTATCTCTCCTGCACTGTCCTTATTCTCTCGGTCCCCCACACCCGTACGGTGTTTCATCCATACTCCTTCATTTATCCTCTCCCTCATCCATCCATGTCGGTTACATCGGTTTTTGTCACCTGTCATGACATCACGTCGAAACCGCAACAACCTACGTACGCACTGTCTATTTTAGATCTAGAACCAGACTCCAAGCTTCAGAGGTCTTCCTGCGGCACAGATATCCAAACCATACACGTCCGATACCTATATTGGTGGCCGCCCCCCTTGAGTAATGAACATATTGATGGATGCATGGAATAGCTATCACACTGGTGTATGGCTTGACTGATGTTTGACAGTACTTGCTCAGATAAAGCCTTGAAGCACTGTCCATCAATCGACCTATGGTAGGCAATCACCAATGTCTATAGATCAAGCTCGCCGGCGCCGTGTTATATGTATTTCTCGTGTATCCTTTCGTCAAAGCTCTGGCCGTCTTGTGGCAACACAGTTTATGTTCAATGGCACTCCTTGCTATATTATCTAAATCCTACAGAGGTTGCGATGCGAAGGGTCACTGGTTAACCGTAAGTAAATTGGAGAATGGTCCACCCGAATGTTATCCCTGCCTGCCAAGGCTCTGGAATCGTGATTTAGACGCTTAGTTCTTCAGACTATGGAACCCCAGATTAGTAGCTGATCATTATCCGAGAAGCACGGGCACCACATACCTTGCGATACATTCGATCTCGAACAGGACATCTTTCGGGAGTCGTGCGACCTCGACTGCTGAGCGGGCAGGCTTGTGCTCACCGAAGAACTGAGCATATATGCCGTTAACCGTCACGAAGTCATCCATGTTCTTCAGGAACACCTGTTATAACTCATGTATGAGGGGTTCTGTAATTCGAGCTCTCGGGCATGGTGCCAGTGAGGTACGTACAGTCGTCTTCACTACACGACCGACATCGGAGCCACTAGCCTCCAGAACTGCCTTCAGGTTGGCGAGTGCTTGCTCGGTTTGCTCTACGATGCCACCCTCGGTTATCTGCATGGTCGAGGGGACTAGAGGGATGCAACCAGAGAGGAAGACTAAGTCTCCAGCTTTGATGGCCTGTGAGTAGGGACCAATCGCTGACGGAGCGGCTGGAAACGGAGATGTTGATAGCGTCCATCTAGAGGCGGTGAAACATACCTTGGGTCGACACTGCTAGCAAGGAGGGGTGAGTAGTGACTATAGACATTGCCTTGCCAAAGAACCTGTGGTTGATGTCGTTGGTTTCAAGTTGTGCAGACAATAACTTGAGCTGGAAATTTCTAAAGCGATGGGAGTTTATCGCCCTCGTTCTCAAGCCAAGATGAGCAGGTGACTGACGTGACAGCCGCTGAAACATCGATCGACCGATAATCATGGTCGTGGAACAACTCGGAGTCCAAGCACTTGGTCGAGTGCCGTCACCTCTCTGAAAACTCACATAAAAACCTGTGACTGCTACTCCAACTTGAAGGAAGACTCGGCTTCGTATATTATGATGTCTGATCGTCGAAGGCCGCAGTGGCGCCTGTACATATGTTCGACAAGCCTGACCTGCCAGAGTACTAACATACGTGACTAGTAAACTGTAGAATTGCTCACAAGCCTGTCGTCGGCAATCTCCGGAGTAACTCGTCTCTTGGCAGCGAGTCACATTCGCGGCCTCACTATATGCTGAACTTGGTGTGCAGGTTGTCCATGTTTTGATGCTCGGCCATCTATCCCACTTGTCCAAGAGACCACCATCATTGTACATTCCTTTCCCTTGTCTATCTTCTAGAGCCATGTCGCGTCGCGAGATGTCAACTTCGCCAACCCCAGAGAGCGGACGAGCAGCCAAACGTCCGAAGGTTGAACATCTTACATCCGAGTCTTTCAAGAATGGGGTGTTCCTTGCACCAATGGTGCGATCCGGTGCTCGTGCGTCAATATTAGTTTTCTCAATAACCCCCAAACCTGGACACCAGGCATCACAGTACCAACGCGACTGATGGCCCTCAAGCATGGCGCAACGCTTGTCTGGGGCCCCGAAGTGGTGGACAAGGCAATATTGCATGCAGAGCGTGTCGTCGACCGTATGTGATAATTATTGTTGGTCTATGTTCCTTCTCAAAGTCACACAGCTCTCACTGGCGTTGTATCTTACAATGGCAAAAGTCGTGCCATCTTCACAACACACCCGGTTGAAAAACCCTATCTCATATACCAAATAGGCTCTGCATCTCCTGAGCTTGCAGTGCAGGCAGCGAAGACCGTCGTCCAAGACGTATCCGGCATTGATCTGAATTGCGGCTGCCCTAAACCGTTCAGTACCCATTCTGGAATGGGTGCAGCTCTACTCACAAATCCAGACCTTTTATGTGACATCCTAACGGCTCTGCGAAGGGAGCTTCCCCCGGAAGTTACCGTCTCAGCAAAGATTCGATTGCTGCCCACACAAGCAGAGACAAAGAAGCTCGTCGAGAGGATTGTACGAACAGGTGTGAGTGCCCTCACAGTGCACTGCAGGACGAGAAACATGAGGCCCAGAGAAGCAGCCCTGATCGAAAGGCTGAGGGAGATAGTCGACTTTGTGCAAGGGTTAGGGGTGGACATCGCAGTCGTAGAAAATGGTGACTGTCAAGGGTGGGAGGATGCTAAGCGGATAAAGAAACTCACTGGTGCGTGCAAGCACTCGGCTGTCCCAATTTCTTTTTGGCTAGAATGTCTTTCACAGGGGCATCTTCTGTCATGGTAGCCACTGCGGCTGAATCCAACCCGACGTGCTTCTCAACTACACCTCTCATGGATCTGGAAACAACGCTGATACCTTCATATCTACGAATGGTAAGCAGAGCGAGTCGAACGTTAGATATCCATCTTACATCTTTTAGTCAAAATACCTTGATAACCATTGGGCCCTCACGAAGTTCTGCGTCAGCCAATTTAAAGCACCTCGAACCGAACGCTCCAAATCCGAAGCGCACGAATATAAAACAAAGATAATAGCGGCGAAAGGGTACGATGATCTCACAGAGCTTGTAGGAGACGGGTCCGGAGAGGCAGACTTTGCCAAGATTGTATCCGCAATCCAATCACGTCGACCAAGACGGCTTATCATCGAGGACTCGGGAGTGGAACTAGATGCTTCTGCATCGAATGCAGACTACTCCTCGGAGGAAGACCCCTCGCTGTCGACCCCTCCTGACCGTCCGAACCCAGAACCACCCACTTCATGCGCTCCGCTGGGTCCTAGCACTATCTTACGCATGCCACTTCCTGCACTCATCACTGGCAGTGATGCCATCACGCCGTCACCAACGCCCAAGGCAGTTACGCCGTGAGCACGTTCCATGGCATTGCAGCATAGGAAGCCGGATCCGACTAATTTAATGGATGAGCTAATGTCTTATGTCATAACCTACATTCCTCCGTGGTGATGCACAGAGTAGGCAACGGTGTCCAATGGAAAGGTGGTTGCTTCGGCTGGGAGTTGAAACGTTGAACGCCGAAGGCCCTTCTACAGCAAGCGATCCAATTTTTGTACAGTATAGGCGATTTCCTACGGTCCCTTGCTAGTCCATGAACAGGGTACTCAAAGGATGAAGTAGTCAGCAAAGCATGTCCTGTACGTAGTTGATGGCAGATGAGCCAATAAACCAGGACCATGACGTCAATTCCTCCAAGGATCACGCAAGTTTCTCAGAAATCCCAAACTTGAAGTCAGCTACAATCTTAACGCAATGCTTCGGTTGTTCTGTACCAGCTGCATGCCTTATTTTTCAAGACATACCGACGATTTTCTGGTAGTTTATCTGTGTTCTCGCGTCTTCCTGTTTGCCGCCTCCAGCTTATCGTCAGCCCTGGACCCTCCGCAAAGGCTGTATGAAACGGTCATGATCTCGGTCAACTCTTTTAATCTCCTGCTTACACTGACAACTGACAAAGCTCGACGTCATGCCTTAGTAATGTACAGGACCATGGCGTTCATGTCAAGCCGTATTTCTAGCTGCTCTGTGGATCGTTCCTCTCTTCCAGGAAATTTGATTGCAGAACACTCATAGTCATGTCTACAAGAACGCACTC
>KN819324.1:25394-41944 GCA_000827475.1 Paxillus involutus ATCC 200175
ATGCACGGATATGGGTCCCATCTACTGCTCCGA
Source organism: Paxillus involutus ATCC 200175 (assembly GCA_000827475.1). NCBI lineage: Eukaryota > Fungi > Basidiomycota > Agaricomycetes > Boletales > Paxillaceae > Paxillus > Paxillus involutus. The sequence continues at coordinate 25,428 of KN819324.1, forward strand.
TGCAATCATGGAAGAACCGGAAACATGGATCGCCCGTAATCTGAGTTGCAATGGGGGTGTCGGCTGTTGGAAAATGTACTTGGGTTGAATAAAATGGGGTATTTGCAAAGAAGACAAGCATGGGTTTGAAGTATCTAGAAAAACGTAACATATACATATATATTATTCAAGGACTCGACTGACCTTGTGATTGTCCCTGGAGAGTGTTGGAATCTCTCTGCGACGTGTCGGGATGACAAGCCCGTGACACAGGTGTATAGAAAAATACCAAGCTGTTCTTCGACGGAAATTCCATTTCGTGATGGCACAACTCCATGCTGTACTAACAGTTGTAACAATCCATCAAAGGCATCATGGCTGACACCGAGGGAGATCCGAATCCTCTCTGGATGGCCATTGAGAAGTTCAAGCATCCATCCCTCCCCAGTTAAGATTGAGGTGTGAAATGGGATTGGAGTGTTGGAAGAAAAGAGAATCTGCCAGTAAATTGCTAGCTGAGCAACTATGAGTGTGATCAAGGCGGCAAGACGGCGGCGGCGTTGTACATAGTAGATCACTTGCACTTCAATATCATGATCCATCGTGGTAGCAGTTTTGACGGTGACACGATCCAATGTCACAGCGGCTGTGCGCTCCTGCAGATCACGTGTGTTGTCGTACCTGAAGCGGAGCCTTGGTTTTCACTTTTGTTTTCACCATCCGAACTGCACCTTAGGCCCTTGCAATGCAAGTTGCAACACTCGCTGCCATTGGTATTCTCGCCTATATCCGTTGGCATGGTGTCGTGACTCCGCCTTTCTCCGCTGTATGAGAAAGTACGCACACATGAACAGTGTCTACCTCACTAAAAGAGTAACAGCACCTGCGTCGAATGCTTCTTTGCAGTGAACCGCACACATAGTAAGAGTGGTCTAGCTATGAAGCATAGGATGTTCCCGCTCAATAATTCCTTTTCCCCTTCACCAAAGGTTCGGGTTGGGGGAACATTATGCAGAACTTTCTCATGATGGGTTTACTCGCCCATGCCATGCCACGAAATGATTTGTCAGTCTCTCAGACTGACTTACTATTCTTTCCTTTTCCATGATTTTACTCCTTGTCTATCTTCTCATCGCTTGGGCATGAAGTTTCGTCTTCGATGAGTACGTCTGGAATTCACATGGTTCGTGATACACGGGTTATAACAGAAAGCTCATCCCCTCCCAATCCCTCATCCGAGTCAGCTCTCCTGAGTCCTGGGTGGTAGGTGTGATGTTTGACTTTAAATGTAATTTTGTTAACTCGTCGCCCTCGACAGGACTGATGGTTGGCGGTCCAATGCCGGGAGATGACGACACTCCTCGCTTAGCTCCAAAGATTTCTTCGATAAAGTCTGCCTAAACCCTACAGTCCTGCAAGTGCTGGACATCAACACTGACGAAATAAGATTTAGCAACGACATCTCGGCTTCCTACGTCTTTGACACATGGATTGAAAAGATCAACTCAATTAAGGACCCATGCCTCATGCTGGATCCGATGAACGATCAGGTCTTTGAGTTTTGGTGAGGTTGATGTTTTTAATTTGGCCCTATATAGCCAAATCACCTGTGGCTACGCAGTGGGAATGGTCACCGCTGACCCAGGATGCTTACAAGACCATCCGACACCTTTTCCAACCAACGACATCCGGTCTCTTTGCAGGATGTCTCGGTTCTGGGGAGAAAGATACGACGGCTCCCATCCCTGGGCTTCCGGTGATTCACGTTCGTTGGGGAGACTTCAAATACCACTGACATCACCTCGCCCGGTGGGGCGCAAATTGGCACGCGTTCGACTTATTCCCCGAATTTCGTGCCAAGCTCGATCCACCTCTTGATGCCGGCCCCGACGAGGCTCCCGAGAACCCTATCGATATCTATGTCCACTGGTGTTACCCATCTATCAAACAAATTGTTGAGAAGGTTACACAGGTTCGTATGGATGCCACGGATAACCTCGGATATCTATATATCATGCGAATAGTGTCATACCATGGGTTGAGGAACTCAAAGTGGTGCTCGTGGTTGATATGAACTGGGCTCATTCACTTGGGAGCAAAAGTTTGTCGCACAGGCGTTGGGACATGTTGGTTGCGCAGAAACCTGATGTACTAATCGGCAATGGGGCAAGTTTCTTTCACACCAACGATGTTTGTAAATCGCTGAACTCGGTGCGAACAGTGGTCAAGTCTAACATCCAATGGTATTATACGTACTCCGTATGGTGCAGGGGTTCGAACCTGATACAAATAAATTCTGGTAACGACGCAGAAACGATTGGACGACCCTCATTTGATTGGACATATATACTCAATGACTCATAAACTGTATCCATGATAGATAACTACGATACCTATGGACGGCGGCATCATGCTCGTTTTCTCTGTTCAAGTTGTCACTAATTATTGCCAAATCGACATGGACAGGTTTGCGGGATCTACTAGAATCGGGGTCTCAGTGAAAAACCTCACGTTGACTCCCAATCCTGCGTATCCCGCACCGCCTAGCCCATCTGCTACTGGTACAATGCGCCAAAGATGCGACGTTTTGCATGGCGGCAAAGCCATGGGGTGCCAACCCCGATTTTCGTGACAACTAGCTAATGTTGAAGCGATCGGGGAGTCTATCACAGGATCCATCAATGGCCTGTCTTGGGGTTGTGGCCCATGGGTGATCGGATAGGTCATCAAGCTTTCAAAACTTCAGCTTCCACTTCATCTGCACAGCAGTGCAAGTGATGCGATGGAAGGGATCAGCCGATACCTGTTCAACACGCGACCCTCTGCGATGATAGTGTCTATATCAATGACCAGCAGGCGATGAAGGAGGTTGTCCCAAGTAGCATAGTAAGAATAAGAGGCGTCCAAGTGGCAAAGCACCAATTAGGAAAGAAAGGGAAGAAAAGCAAAGACAGAGTACCAACATGAGCGAGCGCAGCAAAGGGTATGGTGTCCGCATGGACATGCAAACGGGGGATAACAGTCCTTTACATTCATGACACAGACTTGCTAGAAAGAGACCATCATTCCAACAAGGTACTTCTGTCACTTTCACTGACCCGGTGGCTGGGCGTGCAGCGCTCAGCCTTAACCTCGGCAATACATATTCCGAACATCCCTGCAGCTCGTAGATTGTCCAGCGACGTGTCATCGATATCCGCCATTCGTTCGTAGAGGGCTTGGGAATGCGCTGCGATCCAGAGCGTCTCCAGAACACTAACTCCAGACACCGACGTACAGCGCCGGCATGAGGGCCTTCCGACCAATAGAAACCCAATTACAAATAGCAGGAAGGATGCTGTCGACGCAAACAGGACCTTGAAGGAATCAGCATCTTTCTAGTCAACGGCTGGTACTTGAAACACTCACTGGGATGGTGTTGATCTGTTCAGGGGGCTCTCGGATTAGCAAGGGAGGGTTGACGAGGAACATCCGACTGCTCACATTCAGCCTCGATTGAGCGATCACCAGGGTGACTTGACTTTCGCCCGATGCCCGTTGAAAGCCCCCCTTTTTTTTGCCAGCTTGACCCGCTGATTGGATGAATTTAGTTCAGGGCCCCTCACGACACTAACCGAAGCTGGAACACACCAAGCCATAATATTTCAGCTGCTATCTGAGCGATGGCTTGTTCTAACTGGTAAGGGCTGAGGGTGACTAGAGCGCTTGGGTCCGACTGTGGCGGAAACAATGGACTGCTCACGGTGGTTCAGTCCCCCCAAAAAATGAGGTCAAAGGAGCACGGTGAGGACGTACCTCCCAAATGTCGTAACGTTGATGCAATTCATCAGCCCTGGGCAATCTAAGAAAATGGAAGAGTCGAACACCGTGGATATCTTCCCAATCACTCCATGAGTGTTCTACGCATGAAAAAAGTGTGGGGGCATACTGCGCTCGTCAAATTTGCGGAGCCCCCAGGGGACCATAACATCCAGGATTGTTGATCTGTTTGGACCTGACTCGGACTGGGGTTGAGTCTGACATCCTGAACGTCTAGCGTGGCGCTACCAGTTTGTGCTTCTAAGGAACATGCCGCCAAGTAAGTGGTCAAAGACGAAGGGTTGTCGCCTACGTGCAAATAGTTGAGTGATGCGTTTCGAGGGTCAGAATTCAATGCTTACCCGAGGTCCAGTTCACATCAACGCTAATGGTACTGTTAATGGAACCATCTACGTTGACATCCGTCGTGAGCCAGAAAAAAAGGTATTGATCGCACAGTGGGCAGGCAGGATCCACAGGAGACTAGAGGGGAATGAGCTTCCCCCTTAACCTCTGAATCAGATCACCGACCTCTGCCTCTTCAAACAGATACATCACCGTAGGGTTAACAAAGTAGATTTCATTTGACGCTGGGCATTCAATGAGCATTCAAAACTGAAGGATCAATATCGAGTCTACTTACATTCTGCAAAGAGCGCAAATGTACCGGAGCCAAGGCCGCTCACGGAAAAATTGACATAGTGCGTGGGAAGAGTAGAGTTGATGTCGGGGTTTACGTTGTAGGTGAGGTTCGACAATAACCCACAACTTGCCTGCAAGGAGGTCGTATTTACAGTAGCATTAACGAAGAGAGGGTCCGCAGTAGTCAGCGTATCGTAAACAGTGTTGTTTGATAGGCCGTGGGTACTGAGATCCGAAAGCATGTGCATCGACGGAACACCAGGAACAGCTGTCCACCAGTCAAGCGCCGTAAAATTTACAGTCTGATTCGGCCAGGCCATTGATGATTGGACCAGAGTGGTGGTAGTGCTATTGAATGGTGTAAACTGCATAACAGTCGATGATGTGATGTGTAGGACCGACACACATCCCAAGTAGATCATCACGGCGATGATCATCCAGGTTGATGACGCTACCTTCCTCTGTGGCCAAACCGCACTGATTGCAGCTCCGATCCCGGGCCATGCGCCAGAAACGTCATGGACTGCCGTCAAGTATTGTCGTCGAGCAATGAATCCAGACAATGCAAGTCGCTGTGTGATGAAAACCAGCCCGGCAGTGTATAGCTACAACCAGGAGCGTGAGTTCGAGTTATCTATCGCTTTTTCTATGTCGAATGGACTTACCGTGTAGAATGTTTGTAATAGAATGCTCAGACCCGTTGTCATCACCCCCGTATCCAATGGAATAACGACACTGTGTTCGGGGTGATGTATCAGTAGTGCCAAAAGGACGACGTGAAGTGCGACCAGTATCCCGTGGAGGATATATGACCACCACCAGAGAGTAAACGACCCGTTTGAAGAGGTCACATCGTGATCTTGTGCTGACCAATAGATGTCAGAAAGCCAGTAACCAGAAACCTGAAGGTACTCAAACCTTCTAGACTAGAATCCTCCAATTTCACAGCGAGGATTTCGGAGCTCTTGGATAGAGCTACAGTCTTATTTCGAAGATGTCTACTTTCTATCACGTCTTGGCTGATGGACGGGCGTATGTCGGCGAGACAAACATCCACCATTCCTTCTTCCCGTAGTCGGTCCAACGACGAATCTTTGACACCCTGGATGTGACTCCGGAGTGATAAGGAATGTGCCGAAATCCACATCAACTCTAATAGACCTGCGCTCGTCACCGTGGGTGACTGGGCCTCTGATTGACCGCGTAGCATCTCAAGTGCCAGAGCCAAAAGAATGATTGACGCACACAACCCGACGACCACCTGCGAGATATGATGATATTATTCATGCTGTGCATATTGTCATGTAGTACAATACCTACCGGTGTTGTGTTTACCTGAACAAGAGATCTGAGCTCTGACTCGGAGAATGTACAAAAGACTTTTTGACCTGCTTACATTCAATCTGAGCTCAAGCACCTGCTGGGTGGCAGAGCTTTCCACCTCAATCCGCCCGAAGCCTCCATCACTTGCACCAACCTCACCAGCTGTCGTTTGTGTCAATGCATGTGGACGTTTAGTTCTGTCTGGATGCATACCCAACCATATGACCTCTGCCACCACTCGAGAGACGGCATTTTCCATATCTCGTCTTCGAAGGGTGATCGGAGTGGTCACGTCGATGCCAAGCAGAGACATTGTATACCTGCCGGAAAAATAAATAAAAACATCTTTCGTCCAGCTTCGCTTTCGAAATCGCACATACGCATCCATGACAGTTGTTCCCACTGAATTAGGAATGTTGGATGGGAGTGGATAAGCGTTTCCAAAGGCTGAGTTCAGCTGGATCACGGCGATCAGTCTGAAACAAATATGTTCAAAGCAATGACAAACATACCATCGTCGTAAACTCTGCACTCCCATCAGGTGACCAAACGGTCCAGGATAGGGAGTCGTTTGATGAAGGAACTGGGAGCTCCAGCTGGCTACTTGCCATGCTAAGGTTGTATGCAGCGCTCGTTGTATTTAGCGAACACGCGACATAATAGGATGTAGTGGGAGTAGATACTTCCTTGCCATCTCACAAAAATGTATCAAAAAAGTGGTCAACAATGTGGGCACCCTAAACTCACCTGCAGCAATAATGATATTATCCTGTACAATATCGTTACTGGCCAAATCACCGAACTCTAAGGTGGTGCTAACTATAAAAAAAAGATAGTTGTCGCAGAGTGGACATGACTTGGAATTCTCGTTTTAGTCCACTCCGGGGCGAGCTTGGGGAACACTCACATCAGGGATGCTCAACGAAAGAAAGAGAACCATGTTATCGGTTCCTGCAATAATCAATACAAACAGCAGAGATATTGCCTCGTATCCTTACCATATGATGGAAGGCTGATCTGGCCAAGTCCACTGACAGTCGCATTAAATCGCCCTGAGTCGTCCAACGTAGTATTAACCGCTGAGATGTTCGAGAGCAAACCGCACTCCGCGCTTACTGTCGTCCCATTCACGACAACTCTGGTGAAAGGATATTCCAACGACGGGATGTCATAAAGGGTGCTGTTAGTCAACCCGTTGGCAGACAGTCCAGACACAGTAGGCAACATAGAAGTGACAGTCTGCCACTCTAAGCTACTGAAGTCGACAGATGGAGGAAGCCAGGTCGATGTCGACTGAATGGTGCTCGTCATTGTGTTGTTGAATAGTTGAAATTGAATGATGGAAGACGATATGATGTGGAGACCAGATATGCAGCCCAAATACGTTAGGATGAGGAGGATCGTATAGGGTGAAGCCGCAACTTTGGTTTGCTGCCACAAACTATTGATTGCAGCACCGATTCCGCTCCATGCCCCGCACATATCATGGATAGTTGTGAGTTTCTGTCGTCCGGATAGAGCGGCCGACACCGCCAGGCGTTGCGTGATGAGAACTAAAACAGCAGTGTATATCTTTCCAATATAGTTGTAGTTTATGTCATGTTGCATCACAAACAAAGAGACGTACGGTGTAAATTGCTTGTAGGAAGGCAGTTAATCCCACGGTGAGGATGGTACTGTCTGCTGGAACAGTGACTCGATGCTCAGGATGGCGAAATAGCATGACGACCAGGACAACGTGGATGACGGCGAGAAATGCATGGAGAGCGTAACACCAATGCCGAAGGGCATTGCTCCCTTTGTAATATGTGCGATGTTCGTGTCGAAGATCTCGGGTATACTGATGCACTCGGAGTAAATCTACGAGGAATGAGCGAGCATTGACCTGCACCAAGAACGAGCTGCCCACCTTCGCTAGCAGGGTTCCCATGCTGCGGCGTTGACTCTCCACTGGCATTCAAGGGAGGAATAGTCTCGGTGGCGAACAAAGTTTCTCCATAGGATGAGCCTGACCACTGCATCCTACGACGGCTTAATGAGAAGGACGCTGGAGGGGACGACATGCCACCTGGAGCTGGAGGGCGAAAGGTAAATAACCTCACCAACCGAGCGCTATAAATCGCATTCCGCTTTCCAAATGGCAGCACCTCGGAGAAGTTTGATGCTACTAGTACAAACTCTCCAGACATTATATGCGGTGTTGTCGGATCTTGGCGCCATGCATACAAACCGAGTTTGGACGTTTGATAGCCTAAGTGATGTACGCGGCTTCACCGTTGAGTTACTGTTGCAACCTGCCAGCTGGCTTTCAGCCTACCATTTCTGTGCATCGGCCTGCTACTCAGTCTGGTGACCAGACTACCTGCTACTAGCGTTAAACGTTAAACAATGGCTGCAGTGATGATCCGCGGAGCTGCATCTTGGCACCTCACCTGATGGTCCAACTTCCTGACATTGCGATTACATTACACACTGGCAGCATCGCACTCTTACATATTGATCATGCTGGCAATGGCGTCCGATACAATAGGTGCCAACTCAACTAATCTCCGTTATGGGCCACTGTACTTGTTACTTATCCGATAGAGTATTGCCTTTGGAGGTATTTTCGGGACTCAGTTCAACGACCAACACATATTCCCTAGCAATACTATCAGATGAGGACGAGCGCGGATGGGATACTTGAAGCAAGAGTTGAAATTCTACGCAACTTGGTCATGGTGTGCCTCGTTCAAGTGGTAGCTTTTTGAACTTGGGCTCGAACATTTGAACTTCGGATGCCGAATGGGACATCAATTGGTAGATATGGCCACAATTAATTATGATCTATGCAAATCTATACGGTAGATTTTACTACATTTGGGTCGAAATCATTGGCGATGTCCGTTTTTCACTGGGTCTGACCCTTGACCAGACGAGAACTTCTCACAGGCAATTTCAAATTCTCATTGCGCAGCCTTGGTGTTTCGTTCTCCATTATCAGTGTCATCGCCGGCATACTTTCTCTGCTTTTGTATGGGTTGGCGCGTGAACTTATCTTAGGTCGCGGGATATCGCTCTGACTTGGTATTACAGAACACCGGCGGCCCTGCGGTTATGGTCTGGGGCTGGATCGTCGTCGGTGAGTTACCGACAGCAGGAGTCAGGTCCCATGTTGACGTTTCGTTCAGCATGCGCGACTATGGTCGTCGGGTTTGCATATTAATGGCAGGTAAGAGTTACCTTCTAGCTACTTTGTCAAGATGGAACCATAATCATATGCAGAGGTGCGCATCATGGATTACGGGATGGCTCATTCTACTCGGACAAGTTGCCGTCACGACCGGAATCAGGTGCCATGATTCCTATCTTCAGATGCTATTGTTTCTGACTGGATTCTTGGCGTAGCTTCGAGTGTGCCAACTTCCTCTCCAGTGTATGCACGTTCGGCACGGACTTTACCCCTTCCCCGAAGAGTACTACGATTGGGGTGTATGCCGCTGTGTTGGTCAGTCAAGGTATGTGTATCGGGCCGGTCATTTCCTCGGCCTCCACATAAGGTGTATTATGTACCCATAAGGTCTCATAAACACGTTCGGCGTACACCTGCTCAAATACCTCAACAACATTTCCGTGTGGTGGCACGCCGCCGGCACGACGTTACTCGTCATTGCTATTCTTGCTCGTGCTCCGACGCACCAATCAGCCGACTTTGTGTTCCACTTTCATCGATGGAACCGGTCTGAACTGGAGCGAAGGCTGGGGCACTCGTGCGAGCCATGCATATGTCTGCGTCAGCGGGATGCTTATGGCTCAATATACTCTGACTGGTCAGTATCCCACATAGTGCGACGAACGAGCACTGATTGGGCCGTTTCAGGGTTCGATGCCAGTGCCCACGTAAGTACTGTGGTAGGATCTCTATGACCCCTCTGAAAGTTTGCTTCTCATGTATAGATGATCGAAGAGACGCAGGATGCTGCTAGGGCAGGTCCAAACGGTATCATTCCCGCCATCGGTGTATCTGCGGTCCTGGAATGGTTCTTCATACTCGGGCTCCTCTTTTCCATCCAAGATTTAGAAGCCACGATCGGTTCTGCCACTGGCCAACCGGTGGCCCAGATCTTCCTCGATACCGCCGGAGAGAAAGGGGCCATCGTTCTGATGGTCATCGTGATTGGAGCTATGTATTTCTGTGGGTGAGTAGCTTTGAATGAGTCGTAAGGTGAGCGACGCCGACGTTGTTTGATAGCACATTCTCGATCACGTCCAACCGCTTTTGAAGGCATGACGGCCCCCATCCCCGGGCTTCTGGCGATTCACATCTGTCGGGGAGACCTCAAAGGCCACTGTCAGCAACTCGCCCAGTAGGGCGATCGGAACGCGTTCAATCCACCTCCTGATGCCAGCTCTGGCGAGGCTTCCGACAACACCATCGATCTCTATGCCCGCCGATGTTAGCCGTCTATCGAATAGATTGTCGAGAAGGTTAGACAAGCTCGTGTGGATGCCACATCTAACCTCAGATATCCATACATCATGACATATGGTGCCATACCATGTGTCGAGGAACTCAAAACCGCGCTCGCGGTCGATATGAAGTGGAACCATGTGGGCAGTAGCTGTGACCCGAAACTCATTTGGGAGCAAATGTTTGTCGCACAAGCGTTGGACATGTTCGTTGGACAGAATGCCGATGTATTAATTGATAATGGGATAAGTTTTCTTCACACCGATGACGTTCGTGAAATACTGAACTTGGTGTGAACAGTGGTCAGGTCTGACATCCAATGTTGTTGTGTTCCGTATGGGATTCGAACTCGATACGAATAGATTCTGGTAACGACGCAAAAACGATTGGACGGTCCTCGACATGCGAGGATGATAGATAGCTACTGCTGAGCGCTGACATGTTTACGGCGAAAGCCTGACGAGGTTGATGACAGTTCCGGTCGATCACGAGTCAAAAAACCACGAACGACTGCGGGGCTACCGATATCTTGTTGCCTTTAACTATTGTCCGCCCGGGAATCCTGCATATCACCGCCTCCATCTAGGGCACCTCGGAATTCAAGATGGGACAGACCCCATGGAGTGCCAATCGACGCTACTGGCACGATTTCTTGAAATGTCCAGTAGGCGATAATGGAATTTGTCCCAAGTAGTATAGTAACTTGAAGAAAAGAGGCGTCCGAGTAGCAAAGCACCAATCAAGAGAGCAAGGGAGGGAAAGCAAAGACAGTACCAACATGAGCAAGCGCAACAAAGGGTATGGGTGTCTACATGGCTATGTAAACGGGGGATTACAATCCTTTACATCCATGACACAACGTACTAGAAACGGATCATCATCCTAACAAGGTGTCGCTGTCACTTTCACTGACCCGGTGGTTGGGTGTGCAGGGCTCAGCCTTGACGTCTGCAATGCATATTCCGAACATCCCTGCAGCTCGCAGATTGTCCAGCGACGTGTCGTCGATATCCACCATTCGTTCATAGAGGGCTTGGGAATGCGCAGCGATCCAGAGCGTCTCCAGAACACTAACTCCAGACACCGACGTACAGCGCCGGCGTGAGGGCCTTCCGACCAATAGACCAATTACAAATAGCAGGAAGGATGCTGTCGACGCAAATAGGACCTTGAAGAAATCAATATCTTTCTAATCAACGGCTGGTACTTGGAACACTCACTGGGATGGTGTTGATCTGTTCAGGGGGCTTTCGATTTAGCAACGTGAAGAAAGGGTTGACGAGAAACACCTGACTGCTCACATTCAGCCTCCATTGAGTGGCCACCTTTGTGACTTGACTTTCGCCCAATGCCCTTTGAAAGCCCCCTCTTTCTTCGCCAGCTTCACCAGCTGATCGGATGGGTTTAGTTCAAGGTCACTTGACGACGTTAACTGAGGCTGGGACGCACCAAGCCATAATATTTCAGCTGCTATCTGAGCGATGGCCTGTTCCAACTGGTAAGGGCTGAGCGTGACTAGAGCGCTTGGGTCCGACTGTGGCGGAAACAATGGACTGCTCGTGGTGGATTAGTCCCACCAAAAGATGAGGTCAAAGGGGTGGGGTGGGGACGTACCTTCCAAATGTCGTAATGTTGATGCACATGACCCCACTGCAATCTGTGAAAATGGAAGATCGCAACACCGTGGATATCTGCCCGATCAGCACATAAGTGTTCTACGCATGACAAAAGCGTGGGGGCATACTGCGTTCGTCAAATTTGCGGAGCCACCAGGGGACCATAGCATCCAGGGTTGTTGATGTGTTTGGATCTGACTCGGACTGGGGTCGAGTCTGGCGTCCTGAACGTTTAACGTGGCTTTACCAGTTTCTGCTTCTAAAGAGCATGCCGCCAAGTAAGTTGTGAAAGACGAAGGGTTGTCACCTATGTGCAAATAGTTGAGTGATGCGTTTCAAGAGTCGAAATTCGATGCTTACTCCAGATGTCGTTCACATCAACGCTAATGGTATTGTTAATGGAGCCATCTACGTCGACACCGGTTGTGAGCCAGAAAAAAAGGTATTGATCGCACAACGGGCAGGCAGGATCCACAGGAGACTAGAGGGGAATGAGCTTCCCCCTTAACCTCTGAATCAGATCACCGACCTCTGCCTCTTCAAACAGATACATCACCGTAGGGTTAACAAAGAAGATTTCATTTGGCGCTGGGCATCCAATGAGTATTCAAAATTGAAGGATCAACATTGAGTTCACTTACAGTCTGGAAGCAGCGCAAATCCCCCGGAGCCAAGGCCGCTCACGGAAAAATTGACATAGTGCACGGGAGTAGTGTTGCTATTTGCATTGTAGGTGAGGTTCGACAATAACCCACAACTTGCCTGCAAGGAGGTCGCATTCACAGTAGCTTTGACGAAGAGAGGGTCCGCAGTAGTCAGCGTATCGTAAACAGTGTTGGTTGATAGGCCGTAGGTGCTGAGATCCGAAAGCATGTGCATCGACGGAACACCGGGAACAGCTGCCCCCCAGTCAAGCCCCGTAAAATTCACAGTCTGATTCGGCCAGGCCATTGATGATTGGACCGCAGTGGTGGTAGTGCTATTGAATGCTGTGAACTGCATAATAGTCGACGATCCGATGTGCAGGACCGAGACACATCCCAAGTAGATCATCACGGCGATGATCATCCAGGTTGATGAAGCTACCTTCGTCTGTTGCCAAACCGCACTGATTGCAGCTCCGATGCCGGACCATGCGCCAGAAACGTCATGCACTGCTGTCAAGTGTTGCCGTCGAGCAGTAAATGCAAACAATGCAAGTCGCTGTGTGATGAAAACCAGCCCGGCAGTGTATAGCTACAACCAGGAGCGTGAGTCCGAGCTGTCTGCTGCTTTTGCTATATCAAGTGGACTTACGGTGTAGAATGTTTGTAATAGAATGCTCAGACCCGTTGTCATCACACCGGTATCCAACGGAATAACGACACGATGTTCAGGGTGATGTATCAGTAGTACCAAGAGGACGACGTGAAGTGCAACCAATATCCCGTGGAGGATATAAGACCACCACCAGAGGGTCCACGACCCGATAGAAGAGGACACATTGTGACCTTGTGCTGACCAATAGATGTTAGAAAGCCACGAAACCTGAAGGGGTACTCAAACCTTCCAGCCCAGAATCCTCCAATTTCATAGCCGGGATTTCGGGGCTCATGGATAGAGTCACGGTCTCATCTCGAAGATGTGCACCTTCCGTCACGTCTTGACTGATGGTCGGGCGTATGTCGGCAAGGCAAACATCCACCATTCCTTCTTCCCGTAGTCGGTCCAACGACGAATCTTTGACACCCTGGATGTGACTCCGGAGTGATAAGGAATGTGCCGAAATCCACATCAACTCCAATAAACCTGCACTTATCACCATGGGTGACTGGGTCTCTGATCGACCACGTAGCATCCCAAGTACCAGAGCCAAAAGAATGATTGACGTGCACAACCCGACGACCACCTGCGAGATATTATGTGATTCTTCATGCTGTGCATATTGTCATGTAGTACGGTACCCACTGGTGTTGTGTTTACCTGAACAAGAAATCTGAGCTTGGATTCGGAGAATGTACAGAAGGCGGTTCCAACTGCTTACATTCAATCTGAGCGCGAGCACCTAATAGGTGGGAAAGCTTTGCACCTCCATCCGCTGGAATTCACCAATCTCACCAGCTGTAATTTGTGTCAATGGACCTTTAGTCCTGTCTGAATGCGTACCTATCCATATGACCTCTGCCACCACTCGAGAGATGGCATTTTCCATGTCTCGTCTTTGAAGAGGCCCTGGATCCGCAGTCGTGGTCACGTCGATGCCAAGCAGAGACATCATGTACCTGCCGAAAAAACATTTTTGATCTTTCGTCGAGTTTTGCTTTCGAAATCGCACATACAAATCAATGACAGACAGTTCCAGTGATTTAGAAATGTTGACTGAATCGGGGTAAGCATTTGTGAAGGCTGTCTTCAGCTAGATTACGGTGATCAATCTGAAGAATATATATTCAAAGCAATAACAAACATACCATTGTTGTAAACTCTGCATTCCCACCAGGTGACCAAACGGTCCAGGATATGGAGTCGTTTGATGAAGGAACCGGGAGCTCCAGCTGACCACTTGCCAGGCTAAGGTTATATAGAGCTCTCGTTGTATCTAGCGAACATGCGACAAAATAGGATGTAGTGGGAATAGATACTTCCTTGCCATCTCACAAAGATGTATCAAAAGACGTGGTCAATAATGTGCGCATCCTAAACTCACCTCCAGCTATAAATGTCCCATTGGTATGATCCTGTACAACATCGCTAATGGCCAAATCACCGAACTCCATGGCGGTGCTAACTGAATAAGCTAGATAGTTGTCGCAGAGTGGACATGCCTGGAATTCTCGTTTTAGTCCACTCCGAGGCGAACTCGGGAAACACTCACAAGCTCAGCACCAGGGGAGCTCAACGAAAAAAAGAGGACCGTGTCATCGGTTCCTGCAATAATTAATATCAACAGCAGAAATATTGCCTCGCATCCTTACCAAATGATGGGAGGCTGATCTGGCCAAGTCCACTGACAGTCGCATTGAATGAACCAAAGTCTTCCAAGGTCGTATTAACCGCTGAGGTGTTCGAGAGCAAACCACACTCCGCACTGACCGTCGTCCCATTCACGACAACTCTGGTGAAAGAATATTCCAATGACGGGATGTCATAAAGGGTGCTGTTGGTCAACCCGTTGGCAGACAGTCCGGATAGAGTAGGCAACATAGAAGTGATAACCGGCCATTCTAAGCCACTGAAGTCGACGGATGGAGCAGGCCAGGTCGATGTCGACTGAATGGTGATCATCATTGTGTCGTTGAACGGTTGAAATTGAATGATGGACGACGATATGATGTGGAGACCGGAGATGCAGCCCAAGTACGTTAGGATGAGGAGGATTGTATAGGGTGCAGCCGCGACTTTGGTTTGCTGCCACAAACTATTCATCGCAGCGCCGATTCCGCTCCATGCCCCGCACATATCATGTATAGTAGTGAGCTTCTGTTGTCTGGCTAGGGCGGCGGATACCGCCAGGCGTTGCGTTATAAAAACCATAAGAGCAGTGTATATCTATATCTTTCCAATGCAGTTATAGCTCATGTCCCATTGCATCACAATCAAAGAAACGTACGGTGTAAAATGCCTGTAGGAAGGCAGTTAATCCCACGGTGAGGATGGTACTGTCTGCTGGGACAGTGACTCGGTGCTCGGGATGACGAAATAGCATGGCGACCAGGACAACATGGATGATGGCGAGAAATCCATGGAGAACATAGCACCAATTCCGAAGGGTATTTCTCCCTTTGTAAGATGTGCGAAGTTCGTATCGAAGATCTTGGATATCTCGATGGACTGGGAGTAAAGCTGTGACGAATTAGCAAGTATCATCGAGTCAATTATCCGCGATGGTCCTGCGCCAATAACGAGCTGCCCACCTTCGCTAGCTAAGTCGCCATGCCGCGGCGTTAACTCTTCATTCGAGGTATGAAGAATCTTGGTGGCAAACGAAGTTTCCTCATCAGATGGTCCTGACCGGGACCCCTGGATCTGCATGCTACGACAAGTTGATGAGAAAGATGCTAGAAGGGACGACGTGCTACCTGGTGCTAGAGGGTGAAAGGTAAACAACTTCACCAACCGAGCGCTATAAATCGCATTCCGCTTTCCACACAGCACCTAGAAGTACTAGTGCGCTGCAAAGAGCCCTAGGGGTGTAACTTAATAATTACCACGGTTAATTTACACCTGTAATTGAAATTTACATGCTAACCTACAGTCAAATTTGCCAATTTTACAGCGCACTAGTTTCATCACAAAAATTGCAGACTTAAGACATCATTAGACATACCTATATCGTGATGTGTCTGCGGTATATCTATAGTGTCGTGGCTGTCGTATATGTCGTATTTATGGTAGGTCATGTCTAGTAATCCTAGCAATCGTTTTTGCAGATAGTGGCGTTGAATTTCAGCTCGTAACGCTGTTTCAGCTTGCAGCTTTTTTCCTTATAGACAGTAACACTTTTTTCAGATACTAGTCGCTACATCCAGACATATTCAGATAGTGTAAGACACTGCCCCTCAGGTAGACATATGCAGACACTTAATGTATTGGATTACCATTCATAGACACAATAAGACAGCGTACGATTACAAGTGTCTGCAGTTAACTGATTCCAGCAATGAATACGGAGCATGGGTTATGGGGCAGAGAACGAGCCGACTGAGACTAAGGCCATGCAAGGAGAAATT
>KN819324.1:49498-70050 GCA_000827475.1 Paxillus involutus ATCC 200175
GCCATCATTAATCCTTTGAGAATCTGCACATTAGACAACTACGTCCACTTGGAAAGAGCTCTACAGGCACTGGTACGTCGAGAACCGATAGTGCAATTGTGACGCCAAGTGCCGCAGCGGCTGTGAGATAGTCGAGGACGGCGCTCGGATTAAGAGAGAAACGGTGAACATGGGCGGAAGGCAAAGTAACAGCGATAACTGCCGGAAAGTGTTAATCCTTGCGTAGAGACATGAAGCGCAAGATAGTCGAGTTAGGGAGTGGCCATGTGTGAAGCAGAAGGCAGATCTCGATCCCGACGGGCCCCTCACCGCTCAATGAGCATCAACCAGGCCAATCGCTTAGACAAGCCCTAGCCATATCAGCGGGGCTTAGAGAGCCTCGGGTAATGCCAGATCACTTGACTTAGATCAACCGGTTCTTTCCAGTCTCCACCTCAGATAGCAACTGTTCTCCCGTGTCAATCGTCACGGCGTAGATTATTCATTTCTTCATCGGCGAAGTCGTAATCTGAACGCGTTCATCGAAGCCCTTGAGTTTGAGTCGAGATAGTCTTCGTAGAACCCCGCGATAAACTCCTCAGCCTTGAAACCAAAGCGATTGTACAACAGCTGGATCACGAATTAAATCTCCACGACAGAAAATACTGAACAGCGCACCATCGCCGGATTATTGGCAGATACATGAAGAGTGATATCCCTATGAGGGTTGAGCGATATCAAATGATACAACATTGTCCTGGGAGGGATCAGATGTAGGCACACGAACAGCCGTGAGGGAGGACCTACGTCGCTATTTGGGAATTGTCCCAACCAGCTCTGACGGCCATGTACGTGATGTAGGTTTCTTGCGGAGAACTCAGGAATGCGGCGCCGACAACAAGTTGGCCATACATGGCTACCACAGTACAACGTTCCGGAGAGTATTGTAACGAATCGCTGACTATGACCATATGCATGATTGACGTGTGTAAAAGATTGATCCAGCACTGGCAAGAAGCTCACCATCAATTCCATCCCAAAACACCCGAGCCAGGAGCTCGTGTACTGGCGCAAATGAGAAGGCTGAAGCGAGGCATATGTAATCGGGGTATGCGGTCTACCAGTCTGGTCTCTCTCAGCACTGAGTATGACTGTGTTAGCATGGAAACACGACAAGTAAATCTGGCTCACGGACTGGGCATAGGAGTAGTGCGCGTGTATATCATCCATAAGGTTCATCCAAGGTGAACGCGATTCCCAGTCGACAGAGATAAGCCCAGGGGTTTTCTGTGGCTTGTGTCCACAGAGGCGAGCTGCAAAAGAGTTTTCGTGACGCGTTGTTTGAATGGCCTTAAGCGAGTCAAGCACCGTCGATGGAGGGGATGATGAAGGTGGAGAATCAAGCGTAGCCAAAGAAGTGCCAGATATAGCGACCACAGGTGACTGCCGGATGCCTGCTTTACGCCTTTCCTGCGGGAAAGTATGAGCTGAATTCATCTTTCATGACTGACTATGTGACCTACGCGCTGTAACTGTAGTTTTCGTAAAAGAATCGAGTCCGGAAGAGAGGGAATGGATGCTTTGCTTTGTTCCGCAACGTCCAATATTGCAGTTGTCTCATAACGCGACAACGGGCGTATGACTTCGCCCTTTGTATCATCAGAAAACGCCGACCACACGATTATTGCTACGCACAGATTCCCCGATGTCGCACGCCTGAGCCAAGGTGACGTAGCGCGCTTCCAAGTACTCTGGAAGCAAGTCCTCGATTATTGAATCGAAAGAATCGCCCTCGCCCTCTGTGGTGTCGTCCAGGCTTACACCGATTTGCGGGCCATATTGGAAGACGTCCAGCAGCTCAGAGAGCGAAGCGGATGCCCGGGTTACGCGGTGTACACTAGATGCTGTTCTGCCACTATTGGCTTTACGACGTTTTGCACGTGGTAGCTTGTGCTAGAAACTGTAGTAAGCGGCGGGTATAGCTGAGGTTTGGAGGGCGGTACCTCTGAATAAGTTTCATCCTCGTCTTCGGAGGGATCCCATCTGAACAATTTATCGCTGGTGGATGACATATTCCAGTGGTGGCACACGAAGGTTATTTCCAAGGTTCTTTGCCGAACAAGTGGTACTTAGCCTTAGCAGTTTCATAACTTTCATTGGTCTCCGTTCTCTCCAGTATGAGCGCAACGACTTGATGAACGGGAAAATCACCTCCATATTTCACAGATGCATCATTCCATGAGAAACATGATCAATTAGAAGACACAGTGAGTAAACGGTCCGCGTATCGATGAGTACAGACAGTACGATATAATGAAGTCCGACCAATGAAACCAGAGATTGAAAGCGAAGGAGCGTGAGTGATATATAATAAATGCATGCAGAGGAAGGATTGAAAAAATTGAAAACAAGAGGGGAATATAAGTCCAATCCGATGATCACAGCCTCGTCACAGCCTTGGAGTCCAGTGGCATACCTTCAATCGGGTGGTCAGATACTTTCTGGATGGGTTGGGATAGTGGATAGGAGACATACCAGAGGGATCAATGCCATTCCGAGCAAGGATCTGGTTGTGGCGAATCAATCTGGCCTGGTCAAAGCTATAGGCGCCAATGGCATGAGTAGCTCGTCTTTAGTAATACACGAAGTAAACTTACTTGACTCTCTCTCTCCTCATAATGTCCAATACCTCCTGCGTTCCGCGCTCGTCGAGACCAGCTCGCGAGTCCCCATCGCTGATATTAGCCTCTATATCGAACATTGGAGAGGACAAGCCCGCGTTGGCTTGACCGGAGAATGTGGACAAAGGGGTGTAATGATTCAGGCTTGGGAACAAGGACCTGACTTTATTGGGGACATGGGGAAGGACGATGGCACGGTAGTGGTAGCCGACTGGATAATGATAGGAGATAATACAAGTCAGTAAAGATGCATGTGTCTAGGCTGCGGAGTTACTGGAGTACTCACGCATTACCAGTAATGCAAGAGCTGCGAGGAGGGAGAGATAAAAGAACATGGCAGAGGTATAGGCAAGTATTTGAGGGAATAAGGCGTTTGTGGATGCGAATAGACAACTTCGATTGCTAGGAAGTACTGTACAAGCGAGAGAACAAGATGTAGGCAACGCCCATGAGGTAAGTATCGTCACGTGATGACACAATCTCATATGATTACGTACTTCCTGTAGGCTGTAGTCGTGCGATCGAGTCACTGCAAACGCAATCAAAATACCAGTATGGGTCTGTCCGAAACTTAAGATCAGCTCAACACGCGCTTGTCGTGAGTAGCACCTTCACAGACCCTCAGAATCACTGTGAAAACTCTTTGTAAGTACAATATAACAATGGGATCACTATACGACAGTTTGCAGGTGCGAGTAGGCGTATACCTAACTCAGCTCTACTCACGCTATTGTTCTTGCAGGCCGAATTTTGTCCACCCCTGGATACTTCCCTCCTCGCTGCCCTCCTCGCTGATCTCGAACCAGTAGGCAGTGGCGACCCACCCCAGGACCAGGTGGACGCACTCCGTGCCACCCTCAAAGCCCTTGCGAACCAAGCTACAGAGCAATACGACAATGAGCTGTGCAATGAGCTCGACTCCGCGCACCTCTCCGACTCTCACTACCTCACCACAGATGAATCAGGCAGCAGTGCCGATTTCTACGGGGAAACAACCGAAAGCTCGAATACATCTGAGTCGTCTCGCGTCTCGCACCAATCGTTCAGTTCGCCCCTTGGATTTTTGCATGCGGCTTTACCCCACATACACCACTCAAAACTCAGACGCGCGCTTAGTGATGCAGGAACAGGAGATGAGGGCGATTTCGACATGGAGGCGGTCGTGGAGGCCCTGTTGACCAATGAATATATCCGTGAACTAGAAGAACGGGGCTTGGATGGTTTGGACGACAACGAATCGCCGCTACCCTTCACAGACGAGTCCGCCTGGAAGCGGGTTGAAGCAAGGAAAAGGGCGGGATCAGTTAACGGGAAAGCTACAAAGAAGAAGAACAATCGAGGCAAGACAATCTCCCTCGTAGACATACGTCAGAAACAACATATATCGCCATCTCCAATCAGCGGGTTTCCCGCCACCCCCGCACCAGATCCCTGGACGCAGCTTTCCTCACTCTCAGAACACCTAGCTACGCTTTTACCACCGCACCCAGCTTCCTTTTTCCAGTCACAATTCCACTCGCCAAATCACACTTCACCTGCAAAGGCTATCCGCGCCGCCCTCTCTTCCATCTCAGGAGCCCTGGGCGTGCCTTCATCTGACAGACCCATGTCTACCCTTTTCGCCATGCTCGATGTCATCCGCGCCTCCCCAACCTACACCTTGCTCGACGCCGAACAACGCTCCACCCTCTACTCCGACATCCAGCTCGCGCTCAGCGCCACACAAGGCCGCGGGGACGACGCCATCGACATCGTCTGGCTCCTCCTGGAGCTAGATCTCGATCTCGAATCGGGAAGTTTGGCGATGGGGATATACCACGTCCGGTCTCCAATGTCACAGGGCTCGTCTTCGTCATCAGCGTGGCTGTCCCCCGTCGCGTCTCCGACGTCTCCAGAGGATTGGGTGGGAAATGCGTCCGTGAAGCTTCCGTCGGGTCCACCCTCGCCGCAGCCCCCGCCTACTTCGAAGCGTAAGGCTTCCTTTTCCTCGGTCTCGCCGACGACGACGAAGCCGAATCCCTTCGAGTGGCAAACTGTGCCTCAGAAACCGCCCCCCAATAGTGTCCATCCACTCGCCCTTCACATTCCCGCTTACAACAACTACGCTAACAACAACAAACGCGCGGTTGGAGGTGGGAAAGTGCGTGGGGCGGGCAAGGGCGGGAAAGGTGACGTGGGTGAGCTGATCAGGCCTGATCTAAAGAGACGTCAGGCGGAGAGCTTGAGGAAGCGGGACGAGATGTTGAGGGAGGCGTCCAAGGCGTGGCGGAGAGGCAACTCAAAGACCAAGGGGGGAGAGGTGGCGCTGTATTTCGCTGAAAGAGTACGTCAGCGCTATTCGCCAGCGCTTCTTCCGCATCTAACTAAGATGTCGATCTTCAGGCTCGCGAATTCCAAGAGTTGGCGAGGCGCGAGGCGCTGAATGAAGCGCGACTTATGGTCGAGTCTAAACGGTACGCTTTCCCCACATATAAAAAAAATCGTCAGCCGTCTTACGGTGCTTGTACTGCAAAGGTCAGCAGCCGCAGACCGCAGGACAGTCGACCTGCATGGTACGTGCGTCTCGGAAGCGGTCGCGATCGTGAAAGAAATTCTCGAGTGCGAGGGATGCTCCGCTGGTACGCGCTTATACCCTCACTTGACTTGTGTGGCCTGCCCTGACAAACTTGCGCTCTCTTGCAGCCCATCCTTTGAGAATCATCACCGGCCGCGGTACACACTCTGCAAACGGCGTCGGAGTGCTCAAGCCTGCCGTCCGTAGTGCGCTCTTGCAGGACGGCTGGAACGTTGGTATGTGGGACGGTGGTCTTGTTGTCCGGGGACGAAAGACGACTATTTCATGACCACGTTCTCTCGAGGTTGACCATTTGACGCGATGTTCGACGATCTTATCTATTTCCATCCTTCTTTCCTGGTTTAGGTTGTCTCTAGCTCATGCATCTCGCCATTGTTGTTGTGTAGTGTTGCCGACGCGTGTACGTGTATGTGTTGTCTTCCGCTGACCCAGCTAGTCGAGTCTCTATCTGTAGTGTTTACCCGTGCGTTTCCCCTTGGTTTGTTCTCATTAGCGCTGTCATGATGTAGCATATATCTATACCATCGATCCTTGATTTGATCTCGGGGCACCCATGAGTGGAGCACCAGTTGGTCATGTAATACAACATTGTTAAGTTAACAGCAGTGTCAATACACGTACAGAGCAAGCAGCAAATGGGTTACATGCGTGAACCAGGTCCATAACAGTACGTGTGCAAAACAGTCCGATTGCAAACGACCACGAAACGAGATGATGATACAGTGAGACCATACACGTGCAAAACGTCCGTCATGACAGTCCCAGTCGGGATGGCAAGAAGAATACAACAATCTATGAGCACGAGAACCTGTGGTCTTGTCGAGAAAGCGAAAACATGCAGTGAGAGAGCAATGGTAGAAACACAGAAGGAATGTCAACAAAGTACCGGATGGGAAGCGGGACGACAGTGAGAAAATATTTGGACGGAAATCAGTGCAAAAGCGATCACAAGGCGCAAACAGGCTGTCGTACTGCCCTTCAACAATTCAGCGTCTTCGCAATCCCAACCGCCTCGGAGGGCCCCATTCCTCGCCATGCCATAAACCACCCAAATTAATCTCGTCGGCTTCCGCCTCTCTTACACGGGTTGGCACAGGCAGACCGAGGTACACCAGATCTTCAATCCAGGGACCTTTCAACAAGAGCTCGTCGTCGGACTCAGACTCGGACCCAACGACCGGGAGCTCGATAACCGGAGTACGCATAGCTCGACTAGCAAGCGCTGGATCCTTGGCCAGCTTCGAGTTCGGGCCAACGACAGTACCCGAGCGTGTGCGTCGCGCACCCGGAAGAGACGCAACTGTCGATCCGGGAGCAGTAGTGGACGAGGAGCCAGGTTTGGCGTAGTCAGACGCGCGAATGGTGCCTGCGCGGTTGCGAGCGGGTTTACGCTTGGATGAGGTTTTCTTGGTGGAGGTAGCAACAATGATAGAGGCGGGGCTGTCGAGGGAATGCGAACGTGTCTGAATGGCGCCAGAGGGAACTTGACGAGGCGCTTCCCTGTCCGAGCGCGTCCCCGCGCAACCTGCGCGGTCAATAAAAGTTAGTAAATATCAGAGATTTTACATGGATATAGTTGAGTCATGGAATGGTTGTATTCGTCGATGGAAGAGACCGGTGGTGAAAGGATCTGGGAATGATCAGACATGAATGTTGTTCGGCAGACATACCACCGAGGCCCAGAGATTGCATCTCCTGTGCCAAGTCTCCCGCAGGACTCGACGGAGGATGAGAGCCTCTAGTTCGGCCAGGGGACACCGGCGGAGTCAGCGTTTCGAAGGCCGTGTGGGATGAGCGGGTGGCACTGGATACCCCTTCAGGAGCGGGGGAACTGGTGGCAGGCAATGAGAATGCGTGTTTCCCGACAGATACCTTGGGGCGGTTATGTACGACAACGTGACTGTCCGCTGCTGCGGCCGACACAGGGGAGCTACCTAAGGCGGGAACAGGGATGAAGTACTCCCCCAGAAATGTTCTGCCTGGGTCACGGCCAGTTCGCGGTACGTTGACCTCGGATAGTTGGTTAGCTGCTTGGTCGGATGTCCTGACTACCAATAAGTTCCCTCCAGTGGAACTCAAAATACTGTCCGCCTCCATTGGAGTTGCGCCCGTATTCGTGACGGGAACAGGCCCGATTGTAAACTCACCGGAAGATGAGAAGATGCTATTTCCAGAGATGTGAATGGTCTGACGGTCGTCGGTCATTTCGACATCAGTGGCTTCAGAGTGCGGAAGATCAGCCCTCTGTGTCAGGGTGGTTTCATTGGCACTGGCAGGTGCTTGCATGCTGGCCAAACGTTGTAGTCGGGATACAGCTGGAGTCGAAAAAAATTGCGGGCCGCCATGGAGAAAGGAAGTGCTACTATGAACAGATCCGTGAGGGGACGGACCCCCGTCGTATTCATCAAAGGTACGAGAAATTGCTTTTGGAGGAGCAAGCCAGTCTTGTTGGGCAATTTGAGAGCGCATATACGAGGTCGAAGGGCTCGAGGGGTAGCGCTGGTGCTTCGTAGGCCTTCCACGAGAATGCTCGTTGTTGTCATTGAGCGATACGGTAGAGCCTTTTCGTGAAATTCGTCGAGGGTTTTCCTTGAAGGCCCCGGAAAGGGTGCGAGATTTTGCATGGAGGGAGATACGTGAAGCCCGGAAAGACCTTCCCCTACCTTTACGCTTTGGGGAAGACGCAGCTGAGCCCGGACGACTATGGAACGGTGATGCAAGCGTCTGGGAGTGTGTGCCGTTTTCTTTAAGGTTCCTAGAGCTGGTGCGAGAGCGGATGCGTTTGCCAACGGGAACGGGAGAAAGTTGCTCCGGAATCAGGGGTTTCGCGACAGCAGACTCGTGAATATACTCCGATGCATGGAAGGGCGTTTGGAGACTGAGATCGTCCTGAGGAAGCGACATGTCGAGGGAATCCACGATTAGTTCACCATTGACGACGCGTTCGTCGGCGTGCTTGAACCTCTTCACGAGATGCTCTTTAATAAGATCGTGATCGACGTTCTTGCCTTGAACCTGTTCAGCGAGGGCAGCACGGCGCGACCTCTTCAACATCCGTCGGGTCATTTCTGAATGTGTGAGGTCGTCCTTATCGGGTGGAAGGACGTCCAAGGGCGAAGACTGCATCCTGCTGGTACCATGGAGGCGTTTCCTCTTGTGAGTGTATGTTACTTTGACTGGTTGTCGACCGAACATGTCAAGTATTGAACGTTGAACGAGCTTGAAGGACACTTTGTACGACGATGATATTGATCCGGGTGAAAGGGTGCCAGTCATCGGTCAATCGCTATATGTTACTCCAAGTACTTGGACACACAAGAACAAACAATTTCCTTAAGCACTTATGTTATCACGTGGCTGTGCTTCAAGGTTGACAAGGTACGCTAAAACATAAACATTCCGCCAATTTGCGTGGCGTTTATGTCCGAGTCTTTCATCTAACTTGTCCTACTACCACATCACTTCGCTGGTCTTTCGTTTCTCAAACAACTTCTAACACGACACCCTTGAAGCAGCGACGGCACTGTCACGGCAGTATGGTCGTCACACGTAGAACACCGGCCATCCCTGCACCACTGCCATCACAAACTCACTCTCAGGGCACAGAACGACCAGCACGAGCCTCAGTGGCACAGAATACGTCAAGTGCATCAAAGAACTCTTTTCCCGCTATAAGCGGGAGGCAGCTCACAGCTGCGCTTGCGGAAGCCTCCAACAAGGAACACCGAAACGGTCCGGGTATTGTGAGTGTTCATGCCATCATCATTACCCTGTGGGAGCAGCCCACGTTGGGCGCTCCGTTTGCCTGTTTGCGTCACTGTCACTAGTTTGGCAGCAGCCCTAAATTGTCGGAGCTCTGAGTAGCTCATAACATCTTACAGGGCGATCAGTCAGGAAACAAGCCGAAGAAGCACAAGAAGCATGCAAAGGTAAGCTTGCGCTCCCCTCCACCGTTCGTCACCCCTAATCGAACGCAGAGAAAACACCAAAAATCCAACTTCCAAGCCTTCCTCGATTTTCTGATCAAGCTTATCCTCCTTGCGTTTACCATTTACACCTTCTCCGTGTGTCCACAAGACACGCATCTCCAATCCCCCATATGTCGTGGCTTGACAGAATATAAGCGCATCGTACTCGACCCCTACGTCATACCCCCATTACAAGCCGCCTTTGCCCATCCATCCATTGCCCCCCATATTGAACACGCGAAACCTTACGTTAACCGTGCAGTCGAATTTACCACCCCGATTCTCCTTCGCACTCAGGAAGAGTGGAACCTCCGTGTCGTCCCCCAATGGGAGAGACATATCGTACCGGAATGGAATAAACGCGTCGTTCCCCAATGGAATAAATACGCTGCACCCCGAGCTGAACTACTCCAGGCCAAGGCAGAATTCTACCGCTTACGCGCTATTCAAAAGTATGAACAGCGAATCGCGCCTCGTGCTCGAGTTGCGTTTTATAACCTCCAGCGCTGGCAGCGCCAAGCGCAACCATACGTCCTTCTGGCGGTGTCCAAGACCCAGGAGGGATACCATGCCGCCAAACCTCACGCGATCCCGTTGGCGAAGCGACTAGGTCGTCCACTGCAGCGGTTCGCGCTATTCCTTCAGGAGTTGCGCCAGAAGTTCCTCGACCCTCATGTCGCTAAGATATGGGAGGAAGCCAAGAAGCTCAGCGATGGTAAACAATCCCAACACGTGGACATGCCTGAGCGTGAGTCGTCATCATCCTTCACGACACGGGTGACAGCTGGGCACGAACGTGCTTTCTCGGTCACGCAATCCGCAGCCCCTGCGCACCAAACCTCTTCCGAAGAGCCCAAGCTTTCACACGAGCAAATACTCTCGACACTTGGCGAGGAAGCCACCGCAACTTCTGATGTTGATGGACAGACCCCGATCCCCATTGAGCCGACTGTTACACCAGCTGGGGAGCCAACCACCCACATAGAATCCCTCGCTCTGCCCAGGGATGTCGAGACCCTCCTCAGTGCGGAGTCCGTTGTGGCAGAATCACTCCACCAATCAGGATCACCATCGCCCAACGCGGCTACACTCACAGAGGAGCTTGGCGCCTCCATTGCTGCTTCCTCGTTTCTCGCTACCGACGAAACCGTGGTCATTCCCATCCCCATACAGACCCCGGGAGGCTCCCCCCCAGTCTTGGCGAACACAGCTTCAGCGTCGTCATCAGCGCTAGCTGAAGAACGCAGCCCATCCACCGCTTCAGCAATGCCGTCCAAAATCCCTGTGGCGTCAGCTTCCCCGACCGCGGCACTGGCTCACTCGTCGAATCATGATGAAATTGACATTGATGCGTTTTACGCGGAGCTAGGTCTCAATGAACCCTTGGAAAATTCTAGCGCCTCCAAGGAGCACAGCTCTATTCCCCCAAGCCCACCTGCGGAGCCGGAGGAAGAGAAAGCCGAGCGCCTTCGACTCAAGGCCGAAGAAATCGCTCGCAAACGTGCTGACATCGAGGTTCGTCATGCCAAGTGGGAGGTGGAGCTGCAGGCACAGATGGAGCGCAGCACTGCACAGCTTCAGAGCCATCTTAGCTCTCTGCGCGAAGCTGCGGCTGCCGACTTGGCGTCATCTGTCGACGTACGGAACTCGGTCGAGGAGCTCGTCGCTGAGGCAGAGAAATACATCAAAGGGGCTGAGATTTATCTCAGGAATCTGAAGGGGGAGAATAGGAAGAGCGATGAGAAGCTGGCACTCTGGGACCGCGTTGTCGAGAAAGTCGGTGACAAATTTACTGAGCGTCTGCTGACCACACAAAGGGTCATAAGTGACTGGCACAGCGTGCTGCTTGACAAGGAGCTCCATGAGGTTAGTAAAATTATAGTTTTCAGTTCTTATTTTAACACCCATTGAATTGGTTTCAGGTGTCCACCGTCACCATCGACGTGCGCAACGTTGCAGAGAAAGGTCAGGTGGACCTCGGTCTCGATTATGCTTGGTTAGAGGATGTGACGTATGATGACTGGCAGCGGTACCACTCCCTAATAGGAAGTCAGTATTGATCTCAACCTAAAGATTGTATTGAAGCGATTCTGATGCCGTTTCCTAGCCAGCGAACAGTACGCTTACGACGCCGCTTCAATTCAAAACGGAACGCATTCCGATGCACCAGCACCCAATCCCCTCACTCCGATTATTGAAGACCTCGAATCAGAAGTCCAGGATGTGGTCATTGGATTTGAGACACGCCTACGACGAATAAAGAGAGATGGCGAGCGTGCATTCAACAATAATAGCCAAGGCACTACGCAAAAGGAGGAAGAGAAAGGGTCCGCTGTCGAACCTGAGGCTGTACCAGAGGTCTCCATTCTACCTAGGCCTGTTCCACCCGAACTTATTGGGGAAGAGGCCCGGGAGTTCATTATTCCTCCTGTCATTCTCGGCCGGAGCCAAGAGGAGGTTTTGGAGGCATTGGGCAAAGTGGAACCCCTCGACGAGGCAAAGACACCATCCGATGACCCAGAGGAAGCAAGTTCAAGCCTCGTCCAAGAAGCGGAGGTGGATGCGTTGACAAATGCCGACATCCTGCACACTGAGCTATAAGCGTTGGTTTGCTATGTGTGGTTATACATTCATGCAGATTATTGGATATGGTCATGCATACTACTAGTATTATGTTCTCTCTCGCTCTCATGCCCGTGATCCCTGCACAAGTGAGCTAACTGGTTGATAAAATATTTTCGATTTTTCTTGTAGTTACCTGACAGGTACAAGCTTAGGGGTTCATGAGAATATTAAATGACTCGTGTGACACCTCCACAGGGCTGTCCGAGTGTGACAGGTGTTGGTAGATACGTTAGCCTCCATGCTACTACGTACTAGTATTAGCACCAAGGCCTTTCATTGTAACAATGGAGCTTTGAAGGTAGTCCGAATTTCGGGGATCGCTCGGTGTCACGCCGCTGCCATGCATAATGATCACAGTAATGAAGGTCTCGAGGGACCCTCCAAGCCTGGTCTCCGTCCATCGAAAGGGTTGGAGCCGACTCCGTTGGTATGTGGGATCGTCGCTTCGATGACCACGTTACCGTGCAGGTCAATACTCTTTGCAGGTCATCCATACCGGAAATACGGTCCGCAGGGACGTGAAACATTGTCAAAAAGGTAGATCATGGCTTTTGCGTGGCTTCCACGCTACGGAGGTCAAAAGGAGTCAAACGTGCTCAAGCCTTCTTCGGGAGCGCATCCCTGTGAACAAGGGTCGGCCTGGGTCGGCGGGTAGCGGGTAGCTTCCTGTAGCTTCCGATGGCCGTAAGCTCAGGTCCACGTCCAGATTGGCGTGACAGACCCTCTCAGACCCGTTCCCCACCGGTTGACATCACTGTCAATGCAGGTTTACTCCATTAGCGGTGTGACGTCCTATTGACTCCCACATGGAAACCACATGGAAACCACATGCATGCGAGGATCGGCCAAGCACGTAAGGCTCGGAGCAGCCACGTCCTCGATTGTGAGCTGATAGCCTCTCATAGCTCGGCACTGGTGCGCCAGAGGAATTTACCCCGACGTTAATCCATACCTTGTCACATATATGGACATGTCGTCCCTTGCGCTCGTTGGCAACTGACGCAAGCCGACAACGACGACAAGCGTACCTAGATGATGGGCAGATCATGGCAGATCATGGCGTGCTCGCAACAGTAGCGCAGCAGTCGACGTCTGAAAATGCTTCCGTGTGGTGGCGCCGATCGTACATACAGACGTAAGCCCACGCTCATTTCGATGTGACTCCGGATGATCGGTGGAGTTGCAGGGATCGCTGGACACACGACCTCTTCGTCGGGGCCGACTTGCCATGGAATCATTCAGCATCACCTCCCTTTGACAGTGCATGTACATGAGCTATGATCTCATCTCGCTCTGAACCCAGACTGGGAGTTAGGTGATAATTAAAGTAGGACCCGCTCGGTCGGAACGACGAGTCAGGCATACATGAATCAAGAAAAAGGATCGAACTGAAATCAAGCGGTTGTCTGGCACGGCCAAACGGAGGACTGTAGACATATCTGGAACTACTCTGTATCGGCCGACTCATCTTCGGTTTTCCATCGCAAATTTGATTCGTAAAATGCAATGAGCTGGTTGAAAAATCGTCAGGATCAGCCAAGTCAATTACCCAAGGGGACAGCTGGCACTCTTACGAACCTTCTGAGGGAATTTCTGGGCACAGAGACGGGAGTTCTCCCGCATACGCTTCTTTTCGTTTTTCCTAAAGACACTGAGCACAAGGCACACACCATGAAGGACGAACAACGTACAGAGTGAAAAACACGTAAAGGTCTCCGTCCTTTTGGCGTTCAACCGTGTCAATGGTATGCACGAGGTTCTCCCATGAGGCAACGGTCATGTGGCCCCCCATGTTTCCAAGGTTGTCCACCTCGTCATCGGACTCGTGTTTCTTTGATTGTCGGCCAGCACCATTGCTCTTCCGAGGTTTTTTCTTCGTTCGTTGTTCCTCCTCGTCTTCCTCCAGAATCTCTACTGCGTCTGATTCTCTCTCATCTTTCTTTGACCTGCCACGCTTCTTTGCGGGGACCTCGGCGTCGGGGGATGGCATGTTGGCAAGCGACTTTCTCGAAGGCTTCTCAGCGACAGCCTTGGGCTTTGTCTTGATAGGCTCTGACTTGCGAGGAGCTGGCTTACTCTTCTTCCTAATTGCCCAGAATGCGTCGATGAGGTCTTGGGCATTCCTGGGCGGCAGTCAAACATGAAACAGTCATAATACACGTCAAAGCGCGTACCCTGCATCTTGTTCGTCAACCCAGCTGTTATGCTCCTCCTCGTAGCCTTTCCACTTGACGAAATAACCCATTCGGCCCTATATCATAGCACACGCATATGTAAACTTCAGCGATAGTAATAGCAAACAGTGTGGAGGACTCACACCAGGGAACTGGCCTTTCTTCGCATCGATGATGGCTTCGATTTCGTACTCTTCTTCCGCCTCCCCCTCTTCCGCCTCCTCTCCCTCTTCATCAGCGCCGCCCTCGGTATTCTCCACTTGCTTTGCTACCTCTGACACATCATCACCGTCTGATGATTCCGGACGCGGTTTCTTCACAGAGTATTTTTTCTTCGTCGAGCCAGTATGCAAACGTTCGTTTTCGCTGTCTGAAGTGAAGGCTTCAGTGGCGCGTGGCATTGTTGCGAATGTCGCGTAGTAAAGCTGGCAAAGCTGGTGCACAAGGCAAACAATGCGCGCTATTGGTGTGACGCACCGTGGGAACTCATGTTCAAAACCATCGAAGTAGTCAATGAACAATGCACCAAAATTTACTACAGGTTTACCTGGTGAATCAGTGGTGATTGTATTGTGGGCCGCTGTAAACCTACGAGGGATCAAACATTCAGGTTCTGACAAGGGCTCTGAGTCCCCTTTCACCCTCCTTCAGCACAGCGATGCCACGAGACTACCAAGGGACTACCCTCAAATGTTTGAAAATGAAGAATTCAGGGAGGCTTGGCAAGCCGCCGTTAACGCGACACTAGTACTGTTCCTGCTCTGGCTGTGGTCGAAAATTTCATGATTCATTAAGAACAGGACGTAAGCTTGGTGATGTAGTGGGTTGATTCAGGTCGGTCACAGTAGTTGAAAAGCAGCGATGGATCAAAATACGTGACTGCAGTGCAGCTTGATCAAGCCCGGCGACAAAGACACTGCAACAAGTACAAGACAGAAGCTACATTAGTCCCGCTGTCTCCGGGACGGGCTTGCACTCCGTCCACGTCCTTCTCTTCCTCTGCCTTTCTTTGGACCTGTGGGCGGTGGGCGAACGAACGCGTAATCGCACTGTATCGCCTGTTCTAACAATGGTGTCCCAGACGCGCCCTCGATGGCAGCTTGTGCTTCTGCCATAGTTTCATACTCGACCAATGCATAGCCCTGAGTTACGTTGCGTGTCAGTAACGGGTGTGTACACGATACACAGAGCACCCACCTTGACATAACCTGTTCGACGGTCCAGGTTTAGGTGTAGGTTTTTTATTTCACCAAACTCTGCAAATTTGTCGGTGACATCTTCCTCCGTTGCTTCTTCGTGCACATTAGTGACCAAAACAATCCAGCCTTCGACGGCTGTGCGAACGGAGATGAGCCAGATGCAGTACAAGGATTGCGGTAAGATGGAACATATGGTTAAAGGAGAGACGTACAGCGGGCGGCCCGAGTGTCAGAGTCTTTTACATGGGATGATTCAACTCTGTCGTAAGTGGCTTCTGTGACCACAGTGCCATCGTTTCCACCTGGTGCGACGGAAATGCAGCGCGGTCAAACAGAGTGCGAGCACAGGCCGATGAAGCTTACCTGCACTGTTCTGGAAGCCTCTCCCTCTCCGTCTCACGGCGCCCCCGCTAGCGACTGGCCATGCGTTTAATAAAGGATACGAGCGAAAAGCGACAAAAGAACTCACCCTCATCGATGTTCATTTCATCGTCAGACATGGTGGTCGATTCAAGTGAGGTGTGACAGGTGTGACAAGAATAGGTGGCACTTACGGGCTGATTCCCAGCCCGGGTATCGTTGGCCGGGCACCGGCGGGTCGCAAGAAGGGGATTCGGCGCCACCAAATCGTCAACCGGGGTCCTAGCCTTACGGAATAGGGTCTCCATTCAATGGCAACCAAATAAACAATAAACAGCGGGAGAATCGAGATTCAAGCCTTCCACATGGCCAAGAACTCAAGTTTGAAGCTGTGATCGGGGCCGTAATCTATGCCCAGCGAGCTCACCAAGTGCCCACCAGGGTGACTAGCTGGTTTACTCTCTCGTACAGTGTCGTACACTGCAATGATTCTGCCACGTTGCCCTGCCCTGTCGTTCCTAAATGCTTGGACGAGCCATATCCGTCGGCCTGACTGCCAACGTTCGTTGGACCACAGATCGTCGCATCATCGATCATGATCTGCCGAGTCTAGGAAACAAAAATTTAACAGTGTTGCACGCGCGTCATCTTGATGGGCTCACGTATGTCGCCACGGTCCAGCCATGCCACGTCGAATCTTGAACCTACTGTATCATAGTGCCTGGTCACGCAACACCGCCTCCAGATTCAGTTTTGGTCAGACACCAATATTACCGAACGCCCGGCCCTTCATTCACACGAAGGCCCGTCAGTTTGCTCATTGTCGAAACATTTAAAGGGCGCGCGGTTTTGCCATAACCTCACTTCAGAGGATTCTTTTACTCTTCTTACCGCGTCACACCTATCATAACCATGAACCCTGTTCCTCTCATTAACCACCCTTGCACGGTGTGCTGCAGGCCTACTTCGATGTGGTGCAGCCGCTGTCAAGGCACGTGGTATTGCACACCGGAGCACCTCCAGAACGTGAGTATGCTTCTTGCTACGCGAGTCGTCGTAAACTCACCCGATGACGCGTGTTCTTCAGGACTGGCCACGCCATCGAAGGGAATGCATCCCGGCGGCCCACGCACAAAACTATAACATCATTGCCACCCCTCCGCCGGCGGAGCAGCAGTTAATCATGGTGTCCGCCATTCTCTTCTCTCCTGAAGAAGGTGTGTCAAGTGCCTTGTGTCCGGAGTGTGTTGGTAACATTCCCCACAGAACGCCCCAGAATCATTACCATCAAGTGCCGTCCTTCACAGGTCCCATCCCAGGGCATGTGTCCTCAACCTCTTGTCACCGGCCATTTCGAAGACGGCCAAGCTGAGAGCATCGTTTTGACGCAAGGGCTCAATGGCGAACCGTTGCGCTTCCCCCTCCACTTGTGGTACTCCCCGACCGCGTTGTCGCGCTGTGCGCCCATCAACCGTGCGATCTATCACATCACATCTGGTGCCGCAGCAAAGGCGTGGTGCGGGACAGTCGTCGTCCTCAAGTTCAATGGATCCCGCAGGCAGGGTTACTCGGACGCCGGGTCAAACGACTTGCCGGCTTTGTCGGCTTACTTCCTGGCTTACAAGTAAAAAGCGCATAACGCGTTGGTATTTTATGTATTTAAAATTATCCTGTGAGGGCACTTCCGTTTTGTGTGTACAACTCCACCACTGACCTATCCGTCTCCCGCTCAACAGTTTAGACTCGGCATCTGTGCAGTTCACCAAATCTGTAGAAAACCTGGAACAGGTTTTATTTTGGTATAGCTCAGGGACCTACCTTTTTCGTGAGTGTGGCTACCAATCACAACTCCGCATTGCACGGCAGAAGAGTCGTCAAGCGTCAGTGTAAAGGGACGCTGTCTCCGATGCGCGTATGTTATTTGTCTTATTTACTGTTCATTAAAATTTGTAGCTTTGGTTTTCTTCACTTACCCTGTTGATCGCATCATTATTTAATTGATATCTGCGAGTACTGAGTACTGTAACCTACCCACCGAATAGTACCCCCAGTCGCCGTTATCAGGACACTTCGTCAGGGTGATTCATTTTCGCGATCGGAGCGCAATGGTCCTTGACAACATTACATTGTGTCAATACACATGTTGCAAAGTCTGCGTGAGTTCTTCGGAGCGATCCTTGTATAATGTCCGTGTGCTTCCAAGTGTTCCCGCGAATGATCCCTGCCATTACAGGCGGGCAGAAACACACGATCTGGATGCTTCTTTGACCCGGTTGTCAGATAAGAGTTGGATAAGAAGCAGATTGTAAATAAGTCTCAAGCTTCAGTTGATGATGTTGCTGGGAGATCTAAGGATAGTCGTGGAAACTTGAAAGGGAAAACCCTCTTACGTACGTGTGATTATCTCTCTCAAAAAGTGCCTTGCCAAGTTAGCAAGTCAACGTTCTGTTGCACAGTCACCACTCTACTAGTAATGCTCTCCTTCGTGTCATTCGCACAGCCTGTAGATCATGACGCCACTCGCCACCATCCGGACGTCGAAGATCTCATGGATGTCGACGATCTCATCGCCAGCGGGTCAAAGTTAACGTGTCCAGGAGAGACTATCACATCGTCCCATGACTCTATGCGGTAAGCGACAACCCCTTGGTATATTTATCAGACCGGCGATGAACGGGGGTGCAAAGTGGACACGGAACATACGTTGATAAGGAAGAAGTCATCGCCTCCGTTGCGGGCGCCGTGGAACGAGTGAACAAGTTGGTTACTGTCCGTGCAATTCGTGCCAGGTAAGCTCCGATTTCATGACCGCCGGGCCTCAACTTTTCATCTCGGATCACCAAGATACAACGCTGAAGTCGGGGACCTGGTTGTCGGACGCATCACAGAGGTCTGCTGCCACGGATCTTGAGAGTTCAGTCAACGATTTAAAAAAACGGTTTAGGTTCAGCCACGGCGGTGGAAGGTGGACGCGAATTCACGCCAAGATGCTGTGTTGATGCTTTCGTCGGTCAATCTACCTGGAGGTGTCCAGGTACGTATCGTCTTATCTATCCATTCTCTATGGCAACGTTCCTTCACTCCAGCGTCGGAAACTTGAAAGCGACGAGCTCCAGATGCGAACGTTCTTTGAGGAGGGGGATCTCCTCGTCGCCGAGGTCCAGGCATTCTTTTCAGACGGTGCCATGTCCCTGCACACACGATCACTCAAGTATGGAAAGGTTGGTAGGGAGACGATCGACACTGTAGCTACTAACGATTATGTCAGCTTCGAAACGGCCAGCTTGTCGTCGTCCCGCCTATATTAGTTCAACGTCTAAAGTCACATTTCATCGCCTTGCCCTGCGGCGTTGACTTGATCCTTGGCTTGAATGGTTATATTTGGGTTAGCAAGCACGTCAAAGACACCGACCAGGGAGAAGAAGGCTTCGATGGAGAAGCCGTTTACTCTAACCAAAATGATGTGAGCAAAGCTGTCCTCGTGCCATGGCGATGGTACTCACTCTCTCCAAGAATATCGATGTCGCGACGCGCAGCGCGATTTCGCGCGTCAGTAATATAATCCGTATTCTGTCGGACCACTTTGTTCCATTAACAGACACCCTCCTTTTGGAGGCGTATGACATGGTGATCGAACGAGAAGTGGATACCAAAGACCTTGTGCTTGGAGACGTGGGAGACGCTCTTGTGGCAGCCGTAGGCAGTGCTAGGTAGATAAATGTATACTACATGTCATCTTCGTCATTGTTATCTTCCTCCTCCTCATCACTACCTTCCGCGACTTCGTTCTCGTCATGGTCTGTACTGTTCTCTTCCTCCCCCTCATCTTCCTCTTCAATCGTCTGGTCAGCTGCACCTGCTAGCGGCGCCGGTGGTTGCTGAGGTTGTTGGTGGTGTGCCTGAGCGGTTGCCCCATTCGCCATCTTTCTCGCCTCGGCGGCTCGTCTCATTTCTTCTTTTTGTTCGTTGACTGGCAGCAACCGCTCTAGAGCTAGATCTTTCCAGCGTAACGCCCCATTAACGCCGCCACCGGCGTATCCCATGTCTTCAAATAGGGCTCGAGAAGTTGGGTCATACGGCGGTCTCGGTCTGGCAGCAGGGTGCCTGATGTTTGTCGGATTTCCGTACGGATAAG
Organism: Paxillus involutus ATCC 200175; assembly: GCA_000827475.1. Taxonomy (NCBI): domain Eukaryota; kingdom Fungi; phylum Basidiomycota; class Agaricomycetes; order Boletales; family Paxillaceae; genus Paxillus; species Paxillus involutus. The sequence continues at coordinate 69,195 of KN819324.1, forward strand.
AGGGGTGTACCTGTGAAGGCAGGACTGGAGATCCCTGTTAAACTTGGCAGCATACGTCCCAGCACGTGAACGACACACTATCAGAGTCGTCTGGATTCGGCGGTATCATATGTGCAGGGATGTCAAGATCTGTGCTTTGCAAAGTCTGTCGCGTTCATGGAAACCGTGGAGAGATGGCACGGTCTCGCACCGTCATCGGATATCTCCCCCGAGATATACTCAAGACTGTCAATCGTGTCAATTACTTTCAGTTCGTGCTCGGTCATGTGCAAATAACAATAGGTGAGGTCCTATAACGGGTCTTCAGTGTGTGGGATCAAGAGATATTGGGGATAACTTTGACTGACTGTCATGATTGTATTCCGAGCCAGGGTCTGGTGTCTACCCCCAGCTAGTAACCTGGATCCACTGGAAAGGGTGTTTCGTGATACTGTGAGTAGCGTGCTGTTATGTACAAGTGCCACTGTTACTTACTCCAATTCTAATGTCCGTGTGTGGCTGTGCACCGCTGGTCGCTGAGTCGCAAAACCTAAGCACAGCCTCGTGCTCCCCGCTGCAGTAATTTCTAGGGCCAAACCATGTGAACAACAAATATTGTCAGGAGACGATCACAGGGCTGGTTTGTTTCTCCATTTATACAATCCCTGGAAAAACCCCCGCTAACGAATACGACTTCCCCCTGTCTAGGATGAGCATCGCGTTCCGACACATTCGGGATCTAGAGGCCTAGAGGCTAGAGCGCCATGACTGATTGTGTGCCGTAGGTTGTCTCAGCTGAACCGTTTCAGTAATGTCTAACGTCTGATAGCGGTGGACACGAACCGCCGAAACTCTGTGGCATTTCCAATCATTCCAG
>KN819324.1:88660-115438 GCA_000827475.1 Paxillus involutus ATCC 200175
TCAGTGAATGTACAAAGACAGACACCTCCACCCATCGTGATGAAAGTGCGGACGCCCAAAATGGCTTCAGCCGTGACTCCAGATTGGCATGAAGGCGCTGAAGGTCGGCGGGTATGTTCCTATCGGCAGACATCTGAGAAGAGCACTGGACCGATTCAGAGAACGGAAACTCGTCCATTTCGCTGATGGTTTCGCTGCTCTCGCTGTTCTGGAACTGCTTGTCGAGGTTCTGAACCTCGTAATCGTCTGCGATCTCGTCGGGTCGGGGTGGAAGGTGTAGTGGTTCGGAGGTATATTCTATTGAGGAATCTGACGCTGTCGGCCGAAGTTTGGGCAAAGATGCAAAGCCTAACCTTGTGGTCAACGATGGAACCGTGTGGTGTCGTCAGCATCATAGAATGACATACCTTTGGCGAGCTTGAGGAAAGCTCGCTGTGAACGAGTGATGAGTTCAGGAGTTCGCCGAGAAGTAGCGAATCCAGAGATGTGGAGAGACACATTAAATGCATCTGGTCAAGATTATTAGTATGACTTCATACAAGAAGCAGGATTCGCTGACCTTCGTGCCCGTCTGCGGCAGGTATGGGCAGGCGCTCAGTCGCCCAACCTGGGAATAGGTTGACCTCGTCGATGGTGCTGACGAGTTCGTTGTTTCTTCTGATCTTTTGACCCGCCCATTGACCCCAGCTCTGAGGGGTGGTGCGGTCGGGTAAATAGCCGTGTTCTCCTGGCGTGAGTGGCCGTCGTGATGGTAGCGAGAGTCTGAATTCGCGTGGACTAAGATAATCCTTCAGACTATTCAATCTCGACGAAGAGGGAGTCATTCTTTGGGATAACTGGTGTTTCAAAGCGAAGATATCAACCAGAAAAAACATGCATCCGAGGAAAATGCGGGCTGAATTGAAACCATGAGGCTGCTATTGGTGCAGTGGATTAAGCCGCTCGTGAAACGCTGACGCCGCCTGGACCAGGTGGCGGGTTCCTGTCGCATATTAATATTGATTTATTGCATGGCCGCTGGGAACAATCGCGATATTCGCTTGAATGTTAACCACCATCTCCACCGCTTACACGATTGTCCGACAGTCTGCCATTACTGTAAGCTTGATATCCGGGGCACGCAGACAATACTCTAGTCGACGTTTACGCCATCTTACAATGGGCGACCAGCTACACGAAGAGGATAAGAGCAAGAAAAAGGGTCCACCTCCCAAACAACGAGGACATCCTCGGAACTCTCCGGAAGTACGGCTTTCAAAAAGCCTCTCATGGTTGCTCCGCCACGGCGCAGAGAAAGCGAACTTGCATATCCGTCAAGACGGTTATGCAAAGGTTTCTGACGTGGTAAGCTGGCGATGTCAGCGCTTATTGCGAATTTTGCAGAGCTGACTTTGTCAGATAGCTTTCTAACCCGATGTTCAGAGATGTCACATTCCCAAATATACAAGATATTGTAAAACGGGATCAGAAATCGCGATATCATCTTCTCTTGGAGCCGCAAACTTCAGAGGCTTCTGGTACTGACGTGTGGTGGATACGGGCCAACCAGGGCCATTCGATGAAGGTGTGTCGGTCCCTGTATTTCCTTCCGTACTCGTTATTTGACCGATCTTCTAGGACATCAAACTTGACCTCAAGCCTATAGCATCGGCATCTGATATTCCCATGGCCGTGCATGGCACAACACGAGAAGCATGGAAGCTCATAGGCAAGCATTTTAGTGTCCCCATCGTCCCCCTCTCTTACCCATGCTTCTCGCTAGCCACTCACGGGCTATCTAAGATGACTCGTAACCACATTCATCTCGCACAGGGTATCCCAGGAAATAATGTCATGAGTGGTACGTCCCGGTTTTTCAGCTATCAAAGCATCACAGGAATGTGCTCCATTGCGGTAAACCAGGCATGCGAAAATCCTCTCAAATACTCATCTTCGTGGACGTCCAAAGGGCCCTTGACGCGGGAATAAATTTCTACCTCTCCGCGAACGGCGTAGTCCTTACAGAAGGCAATGCCGCTGGTTTTTTGTTACCAGAATTCTTCCAGCGGGTCGAAAATGCGGACCGCACCCCTTTAGAAGGATGGCAGCGCAGCGCACACATTGCACAGGTAGCTGCTGTACTTCGGGGTTCCGAAGCAGAAAGGCAGCAACACATGATTTCGGAAACGATTTCATCGCCGCAATGGGAGGTTGGCAAGGATACAGACGCAAAGAGTTAATAACGACGTTCCTACTTTATTCGGTCGGCTTCTTATCAATTGATGACCTTTAAAATACCAGCTGCGGGACGTTGACTAACATCATAATATCAACATTTCAGGACACAAAATGGCGTCGCAATGTGTGCAATGTCCATATCCATCATCCAATCCACTGCATCTCGACTTCACAGGAGATGTAATGAGTGCGCGATTTCCCGGGCCCGCGCGTGAATGCATTTATCAGATCCGTGTGATAGAATTGGTGATCGCCATCATGCTCTATCAGGGATCGTAAAGCGAGCCGTCGTTTCTCGCCGTCCAATACCGCCACTGACCCTGTTGACTTAGGTGCGGAATTTGGGCTTACACGTCAGGTGGCTTGTCGTTACATTAAACTCAGGAAGTTTCTTGCGAACACCCTGTCTTCCATTCCGTTTTCTCCTGTCAAACGGAGGTGAGCTGGTTCGGCCCCCTTGGCAAAGAAGCACGTTTCAAATCCATGTGGGTCTGTTCGGGCGCAAGGCATATCCCGCCAGAAGTGGCGCACTGCCAATTTTTAGCTGGCTCTGCCGTCAACGCATGTCTTCTCAAGGCTTAATATTAAGCCTTGAGGCACCTCGAATCACCCGTATTAGCACATGTGCTGGGCTGCTGGGCCGGGTGCCGATGCAATGTCAGGACGTCAGGGAACTTAAGGGGAGTTCTTCGTCGTTTTATTATTACGTTGACGACATCATTGTCGGCTTATACCGCGGGCTCGATAAACAGCTCAACCCGTTGCCCACAGGATGTAAAGCGCAATCTTCCGGTCATGTCATGAGCTTATTTCTTGGAGAAAAATAGGCGTTCCAATTACTACAGGGCCAAGCAAGAAATTTCCAGGGCCTTCCCGACGCTCGTACACCGACTCCATTCCATTGCTCACTATAGGCCTCATCCTCCCCTGACTGTTTGCCCCGGTCGCGCGATCGCGGGTTTGACCACTTTGACAGTAACGACCGGGTCGCTGGGTCTACCGTTCAGTTTTTCTTTCCCCCTGAAGTGACCTCTTTCCGCCTGAGCGGTGAGTGGGAGGGCTTCCTGCAACGACGAATCAGTTCCCTAGATTCAAGCGCCCGAGAGGAATTTGCATTACCAAGTATGCAATCATGTTTTTTATACTTGGTGAGGGATATGATAAAAATTTTATGGCTAAGAAAGCTGAGACGTGGTGACGGTATTTAGCGTTGTGAGGGGGGACACCGGCGTGGTGCTCGTACCAGGGTGCTTTTGATGGGGGCACAACTGTCGCGAGATGCGAGGAGGTGACAATGTATGCAGTTTTGAGTTGGGACGTCCTTCACCCCGGATATGTCATGCTTTATAGTATCCTGAGCCTCAAAAGTAACCCCGCGAGAGTCTGCGGATTAATGCAGTTCTTCACTTTTTCGGTCATCAATATCGAGGCGAGCTTGTGTCGTATCGATGTCGTAAGGCGCTCCGCAATTATGATTCCAATGCCTGTCGAGAAGGTTTGTACGTTCCAGTCAGGTTCCAGTGTTACATTACTACAGCGAGATCCCACTGCGCAGGCCTAGCTGGGGGCATGAGACACAAATATTAATATAACTAATATTATAGGTGCACAGGAAAGTAAGCTTCACATAGTAGAGTCACCCCCTTTTTGAGGCAACTCAAGGCGTCAACCAAAAAGGTGGATTCCAAACCTGCCCAGTGTGTCGTAAACCCACCGTCCGGGCAATATCCGACGCTTAGGACTAAAACCCCCCCAAAAAACCTATATGGTTTCTGCACGACTTGAGCTTGGCCGCAACCCCCGGGTCATCATCATAACCGACTCGGAGAGCCGGTGCCTGCCACAGATCCAGAAGGTGATGGCATAGGATGGCATGACTACTAAGCTACCAGACCCGAGTCACCTATTTTGGTAGAGTCATGATTCTCCACGCAATACCAGGCACAGGGGCATTGGGGCGTAAATTAGCCTTGAACAAGTAAAGTGAGATCTCACAATCATTCTCTAGCTAATGGGAAGAGACCTTGCGCGTTTTATCTGCCTAAAATGGGTCTGACAGCTTGAAGCTTGAAGCTTGCACAGTACGTACTGCGTTGCATGCATGCAAATGATGCTTTTATATCATTCGCCGCAGTGGTATTTTTGTCAGATATCGTTGGTGCAAATGCCCGTGGTGTACACCGATCTATCCATGGCAAAGAGAGAGAAGTGTGATAATCGCAACTAAAGGCATCGCAAAAACATACCGTATATTTCCACGTTGCACCTATTCATTTAGACGGCATGTGGGTTTATTCCCTGCATCCATTTTGGGGAGGCTGGGGCTGGTTGGGGGGGACCAGGCTATAAATCATTGATGGCATCCAAGAGGCTGCCACGGCCCGGGGCTAGTACCTCACCATCGATTCTGTGTGGATTGTTGAGATGGAAACGTCAGGATGCAGTGGATGAAGCTTTGTGATTTTTTTGGCATACCTCGTCACTTTCCGTTGGAACTTCGTACAACGACACATAGTGATCGCCCGTGACGCCAGCAACAACCTAGCGTGATCTCAACAAACGACATATTGGGGGAGCAATGCTGTAAAGTTGTTGCAAGAACAAGCGATACCACTGACCTGCGGCCAGTCCCAAATCTGCTATCGACAGATATATGCCCAATTTAGGTCCGAAATCGTCCAAAATCTGCTATGTCCAAGACAGACATATTGCCGTTTTAGAGCCTCGAATTTGCTATCCCCCGGGCAGACATATGGGGGGCTTCAGGGGGCTTTCGGACATATCATGTATAAGCATGAGCGATGGTTACGGATCAGGCCTTCAGGCCTTAACAAGCTTCTAAGCTGGTGGTCCGTGGTGACATAGCCTGAGGTGACTAGTGCTGATACTCTGATAGCTTGACCCCATCGTGCCGCGACGTGGGAGTGGTTTGTCAAAATTCTGAGGGTGGCTGTTCGTAGCTGTCTGATACTAATCTGTGTTCACGTTGTGGCGCCCATTCTTTCGAAAGTTGGCCAGCCGAGTAGTTATTCAGCGGGATCTAAGATCACGGCATTTTCTGTCAGAGAATTCGAATTACCATATGTCAGTCCCTGTCAGTCCACACGGGTCCAAGGCCTGGCTACGTGTAAACCGCGTAGACAACTCAGACGGACATGACTCACAAAGTAGCAATAACACGTACCACGACGTGTTCGGCCTTTGGGTAGTACTTCCAGTGTTTCTGATCAACCCTTGTCTTGATGACGCCCTTCGCTGAAGAAAGAAGTACTGCCAAGACCACACCAGAGGCCTGGATAACAAATGCAGCATGTTGTTGAATTGGGTCTGTTGTACGACAGGCCAAAGTTCAAAGGCGTATGTAGGACACGTGCTCGTGAGTTTTCACAGCACCGTGAGATCCACATGATAGGCCTGCTCAGATGATACAAAGTACTGTTATAAGGCAAGCAGAGTCCGAGAGCACAGGAAAGCCAACTAGTCTGACGTAGCGGAGTCGGAAAATGCAGGAGCAGGGTCTGTGTCTTCAGGTTTTGATCCTGTATCTCCCCGTGTTTCCACGAGCTTTTTCAATTCCGCCATGTACCCGTTTAATTCCTGTGTGTGGTGATCAGATACCAGGAAAACGCAAGAGGGTAGACTCACAGCATTGTTGGGCTCAAATTGCAGACCAAGTGATATTGCCTCCTGAGCCTCTTCCAGCCGTCCAAGTCCTACAAGCGCCTTTGCCTTTCTGAAATGTCCCTTTTGCCAGTCACGGCGAATGGTGATGACGGTTTCCGCGTCAGCTAGTGCACCGAGATAGTCTCCGAGCTCGAACAAGGTCGTTGACCTATTTGAGATGACGGTAGAGAGCTCCTCCCGCAAAATTGCGGAGCTTTCCCAAGGCGGTCGTTGGGCTGCAATGCTTGCCGCAAGATTGTATTTGGCAAGGGCCCCCTTGCAATTTTTGAGCTTATAAAGCTTCTGCATCGTACATAAGCCACCGAACAAGCGAGATTGAAACATAAGCGCACGTTTCCCTCGTCTTTGGTGTTGGTGACTGCTTGAGAGAGTTTCTGTTGCACGACGTTTGGCGGAGGTGGGCAGCGAAGGTTGGGATTGGTGACAAGAATTTTCGAGATTCGGTTGAGAGCGGTGAAGTCGATATCACACTCCTCACACTTCTCAACCTTGTGTTTTCCGCAAAATGCGAACGCATGGCCTGGACCGCCGACCGCAAGGTCAATTGAACGGAAATCGGCGTCGATACGACCTTGCATAACGGGGTCGGGTGGGAGGGGCATCATCTGCGGTGGCCTTTGTAGAGGGTCGGGATGCGGATGAGGGTGGGGGTGCGCATGGGGCTGTTCTTGAGGAGGCCCTTGTGGAACTTGTGTCTGAGGCTGCGCCATTTCTTGCGACTTCACGGGAGTAGCTGTTGAAGTGTATACGTTTGACATTGCCTTCCGAAAGTGGAAACCAAGCATCGTGAGAATATATCTTCGAAAAGGGAAACCACTTGGTCAGCTACTCCAGCGGAATTTTTCATTCCGATTCGTCTTGTTTAGCTCTCTTTCTTCCTCTCCATCAACGACGGTCTTCACCGCTAGAAAACAAACAAACCTGGTACAGAAAACAGAACATTCAAAGTTCCTACGATTTCCCTCTAATATGACCAATGGAATTGTAAACGTTAATGGAAGTCTGGAGACTCAATTTGGTGAGAGTTTCTTGTCTTTTTTTCCACCGCACACCGTTCTCATATCTAGTCCCTACAGCTTCTCTCGGCATCAACGGAACAAACTCTGCATATGTTCCTCCTCATTTGAGAAATGCGCAGCGGGCTGCTTCTTCACCAACACCCACCAACGGGCATGTTTCATTTTATCATGTTATTGTGTTTCCGCAGCTAATTTGGCGCCTCACCCTAGGACCGGCTGGAACGACCCCCGCGCTTCACCCCGCGGTGGCTTTGAACCACTGCGCGGTGGTCATACAGATAGAAGTAGCGGCGGTGCCTTTGGACACACTGCTTTCAGTTCCCCTCGCGAACCGGTCAGCGGAGGTGATTGGGCAGGTCGCCCGTCCACCAATGGCTGGACCCCCAGAGAGCATCGAGCAGACGGCCCGCGCGAGTCACCTGGCTTAGGTGCATGGCGCAATGGTGCTCACGTCGTTGGTGCTCGCAACCCGCGTCTTGAAAAGGAACTTTTTGGAGACATAACCGATACATCTAAGCAGCATACTGGCATCAATTTCGAGAAATATGACGACATTCCGGTTGAGGCCACTGGTGCTGGAGTACCCGAGCCAGTCAATGCTTTCACGAATTCACCCTTAGACCCCGTTCTCTTGGAGAACATTGCTTTCGCTCATTATACTACTCCAACTCCGGTTCAAAAGTACTCCATTCCCATCGTTGCTGCCAACAGAGATTTAATGGCGTGTGCTCAGGTAAGTCCCATGATGCTTTCTTCTTGCCGAGTGTGCATTTACTGACGCATGATTCAAGACTGGCTCAGGCAAAACTGGGGGGTTCCTATTCCCCATCCTATCTGCGGCGTTCGCTTCTGGCCCCCGTGCTCCTCCTGCCGAAACACCCCACATGGGTTACTCACGCCCACGTAAAGCTTATCCCACCACCCTTATCTTGGCTCCCACCCGCGAGCTGGTTAGTCAGATCCACGAGGAGGCACGCAAATTTGCCTATCGTTCCTGGGTCCGCCCCGCCGTGGTGTACGGGGGTGCGGATATCAATCAGCAATTGCGCCTGATCGAGCGTGGCTGTGACCTCCTCAGCGCCACGCCTGGACGCCTCGTTGATTTGATTGAGCGTGGACGCATCAGTTTGGCAAACATTCGTTACCTCGTCCTCGATGAGGCTGATCGCATGCTCGATATGGGTTTCGAACCCCAGATTAGACGTATCGTGCAGGGTGAAGATATGCCTGGCGTTCAGGACCGCCAGACGCTCATGTTTAGCGCCACCTTCCCTCGCGACATCCAGATGCTTGCTCGGGATTTCCTCAAGGAATATATTTTCCTCTCTGTGGGACGTGTAGGATCCACCTCGGAAAATATCACACAGAAGATTGAATATGTCGAAGATCTGGATAAGCGTTCCGTCCTTCTTGACCTGCTCGCATCCGAGGCGGCAGGTGGCCTAACACTAGTCTTCGTTGAGACGAAGCGAATGGCCGATATGCTATCCGAATTCCTCATGTCAAATAATCTCCCTGCCACATCTATCCACGGCGATCGTTCTCAGCGTGAGCGTGAAATGGCTTTGCAAACCTTCCGCACCGGTCGTACCCCTATACTCGTAGCTACAGCCGTTGCTGCTCGAGGTCTCGATATTCCCAACGTCACTCATGTCATCAACTACGACTTGCCCTCTGACATCGACGACTACGTTCATCGCATTGGTCGTACTGGCCGTGCGGGTAACACTGGCGTGTCTACCGCATTCTTCAACCGGGGTAACAAGAACATTGTCAGGGACCTCATGGAACTCTTACGGGAGGCCAATCAGGAGATCCCTCCGTGGTTGGATGCTGTAGTGCATGAGACAACCTTTGGCGGCAGCTTCCGAGGTCGCGCTCGCGGTGGTGCTGGTGCTGCTGTCAGAGGTCGTGGTGGCAATCGTGATTATCGCCAATCTAGTGGTACCCACGGTGGTGGGGCCCATGGTGGTGGTTACGGCGGAGCTAGAGGAGGTTCAAGTTATGGAGGTCCTACCTATGGTGGCTATGGCGGCGGTGGAGGTGGAGGTGGAACCAACAGCTATGGCAATGGTGGATCCAGCTGGTGGTAAACGCACGCCCATGCGCTCGATACCATGCAAGGCGACCATCATTACACCATCGTTCATTTCTCCCCCATGCAACCTTTGAAGAAAACCTCGGCTCGATTCCATCCCACATGAAAACCATTACATAATGACCCAGTCCTTAGCTCCGTCTTCTCGCTGTCTGTTTCCTCGCTCTCTCCCTGAATCGCTCGGACTCTTGCGCTGCTCTTTCGAAGGGTTTGTCTCGTTGCACTTGCTCATCATGAAGACTATACGGTCCTTATTCCGTCTGTGTTTCTACTGTCACATCGGCGCGTCTGTCCATTCATCTAATCGCCCTCCCATCATATTACGCGCCACCACCATTCATTCCCGTCCGCATTATAGATAGACGTAAACGGCGGGCCGTAGACCATGAGCAGCTATACATTCTACAGTTAGTGTCAGTCTTTCGTTTCGCGATACCCCTCATTTATTGGCATTGCGATGCGCAAGTCGGACATTATTTTTGATATCCCCTTATAGCATCACGAGACACTATTATCTGTTAGAGCACGCATATCCTGTACTGTACTTTTCTTATTTGATCGCAAGAAGCCTCGGTGGTCGTCTTCTGAGCTTGTTGAGCTTTGGTGTGAAGTATCGCCGCTTGTTGGAATAAAACTCCATTTTCGACGCTGGGCTCTCCCACAGAACAAGACAGGCATAATCCATACTCACTGCCGCTTGCAGTGGTTCCACGTCAGCTCATTCAGATCTGTTCGTCTCTATTTTACTGTCATTCTTCATTTCTCCAGATCGATCGAACAACAAGTTTTCTAGTTGTCTGGTTGTCTTTTCCGGAGCAATTTCTAGAGCCTTTGCAACGATGCATCATCGAGGCTCTTCTCCCGTTTCCGATACACCTGAATTTCCGCCGTTAAGGAGGCTCAAGCCGTTACCTAAACGCAGACGCACATCCGAGGTCGTTGCACAGGTCTCTGACCCAGACGACCTCATTTTCCCCATGGCCGACCTTGGTAGTGCAGAATCACTCGCAGAAGCACTCATCCCGCGTGTTGACTCCCTTTCATCTCAAATGACCCTGCAACTTGAATCCTATTGTTCGTCCGTCCCCGACGGTGGAAACAGTACACGGGATGTTGGCAATGAGGTCCAGAACAACAATCTTGCTGGATCTGTCGCTCAGACCTTTGATCTGAGTGCTGTGTACCAACGTTTCGCAGAAGGGAGATTGGGATCAGGAAATCAGGACGAAGATCATAGCGAGGGTGATTGTACAGACCATTTGCAGCAGCCGGGGAACACCAAGAAGAGGAAGGTTCCGGCAAATATGTCCGGGTCTGTCAATGGGAGGGAGGTTAGCCTGCCGTTGAGTGTGGAAGAGGAGATTGGAGACTGTGGACTGTCGATGGGGAGGTCAGATCAAGATATCGACATTCTCGTCGCCCCACCGTCCTCTGTGGCCCATGCGCCGGGCAAAGGCAAGATGACCCCATCGACGCTCGCTGGCTTGCAGCACAAAGAACTGCTTAGGTACAGAAAGCGCCAGCTCGCAGCCGTGCTCGGTGCCTTGTCGCTCGGAGACACGCTTGCTCTCGATCAGGCACTCTCTACACATTTCCCCTTTGTCAGCACCATGTTCAGTCCCGAGTCTGATCCACCCAAAGTACGCCTATCTCGTCGACGCGGTCCTCGGGCGGCTCGTGCTGCTTTAGCGCGGATGATGTCGTCTTGCACAGCTTCTCAGGAGGAAGCTTCGTTCCCCACGACACAGTTCACATTCTCGTTCCAGAGTGCGAGTGAGTGGTGGCATTACGTTCCCTGTTGATGATGGAGCTTGATGATATCGGGTCTTATCTCAGCCTCTGACCGCCTTAGTACGACAAAAGAAGAGATACTGGCACTGCGTTCACGCTTCGAAGCGGAGCTCGCGCGGCAAGCAGCCAGGGCTGCTAAAGCTCCCGCTGAAGTCAAGCAAGCGTCCCTCGCTGCCAGCAAGGCATCTCGGCCTAAACGGTCGGTCAAGACTCAGCACCGCTCTGGCGTGGCGGCAGGTGGTGACCAAGCAGCGGAGTTTTCAGATTTGACTCCGTCAGAGAAGACTCGGGGAGACAGGAGGAAGAAGCGTGATGGCCTCGCTATTGTGTCAAATCCACATCACCGCAACAATTACGTCCCTTCCCGTCTCCCTGCTTCTGGCCAGGCCAATCCAGCACAGGCCACCCTGAACGCACAAAACTCACTCGGTCCCCATCCTCTCCGCTTCCTGTCTGCCGAAATACCTGCCCGCAGACGGAAAAAGGATGCTGCAGCTCCCAAAACTCAACTAGTCAATCCTGCAGACGAATGGATCTGTCCGCGGTGCGAATATTCTCTGTTGTATGGCGATGGGTCAGAATATGATCGCGCGATTCGGAGCCGCAAACAAATCCTTCGTAGACGGAGACGAGCACAGGAACGCGCTGCGGGCGGTCTCAACACCCAAAAGAATCCTGCCAAGCCAGTGTCAGATGAAGAGGATTACGACAACGATTATGACCAATTGACCACACGGTCCCCCGCTATTTCCAAAACATCTGAGTGCAAAGAGGGGCCGGGCATTAGGGAAATGAAGGGGCAACATCGCCTACAAGCAGGATGACGTTCTACTAATCGCATCCTTTCATTTGGTTGTTATAGACACGATCTTTAAGAAGGAGTCGCAATTGTCATTATAATGTCAACATCTCGCATTTTTATCTAATAGGACGGACATTTGGATACGATGGTACAGGCATGGTTGGTCGTATCTGGAAAGTGAGACAAGCGCTGTCTTCGATCTGGCTGCACGGTTTCATAGGTTTCATGATCAGCTTCTGTTTAGCCAGCTGGTTGCAGTATGGCCTCCTCACGGTCCGTCGAAGTTCCATCGATCAAGGAACACCACCGTGAGTGTAAGTGTTAAAAAGTGAAAACTAAGTTGTGTGCATGAGATATTGACACCTCCCTTTCTTCTTCTCCTCGGCCAAGTCGCTGACTGGCGACTCCAAGTAAACTCGAGCTCTAGCTCGACACAAGTCATCTTATTCCACAGTCCTACCAGTTGACATCTATCCAAGGAATCAACTTAATCAGGGTCGGTGTCTGCTCGGAGTGCTTGTTGATCACGGCTCCTTTCGCTGATCTTCTGGCTCTGTTAGTCTGACACGCGTAACCGACAGACTACACAAGTTCCCATCACCTTCTGAAGACGCCAAATTTGCGTGGGTTTAAAATGTAAGGCGCGTCGTGTAGCTTCTCGCACCGCACGGACCGGCGCGCTTCAGGGTCCTCAAGCGCTCCCTTTCTTGTGGTCGTTCATAACATATGATCATGCTCTGGCATTGGCACCCGGTCGCAAATTGCGGCACCGCGCAATGTCCCACTTCATCGTTGCGTCTCATTGCTAATCATTAACGCCGTTCGATGTTGATCTCCTCTCTAACTATGTTTTCTTCATTTCGGATATATAGCTGGCCTCGTGTCAAGAATCTCCTAACCCAGGTCGTACTTCGGAGTTTTGGTCCTCCTTATTCCTGGAATATCTCCACGCATAAAAGCAGGTGCTTCACCTGACTTCTGCTGCCAAACCACTTCCGCAAGTTACAGGCTACATGTATAATCATCAGCAAGGGGGTTCCTCCTCGTATGACTACTCGTCATACCCCGCATCCTTCGAGCACCAAGCACCCCCTGCCCAGGCATCTGGGCGCGCCGTCCGCTCGAGCACGTCTCAAACACAACCGCCCCAACATCAGGCAAATTTCCAGTCGTCATCTTCATACACCCCATCTGCGGCGTATCCATCGGCGCCATACAATATGTCTTCAGCTCACGCTCAACAATGGCAGCCGGAGTCCTGGGCTCCCCAGCAATATGCCCAAACGTTTACCCCTCAGCCAATGCATGCAGAGATGACATACGCTTCCGCCACCCCGCGAGGAGATCCGCCTCCGCCCATCTCCCCCCCAGATACGCGCTTCGCTCCAAGCAACCTAACTCCGTCACAGGAGCCCCGTCGACAAGATAGCGGTTATACGCAACCACTTCCTGTATCGTCACATACAGCGTCACCGCCACGGAATAGGCGGAGAGATATGGACTCCCCTTTGATGGCCCCCGTTACGGCCACTACTTCTGGATTAGATTTTATGAAGGTAATTCATTCGATTTCCCCCTTCTAGCCATGTCTTCCCAACGCCAAGGCTCATTATTCCCAGATGCAAGACTCTTATCGACTCATTATGGATAGCACCAACAGCCTGATCGCCAGTGGAGCGATGAGCTCTTCCCGGCCGCCTCCAGCAGAGACGATGGAACGCATGCTGCAGTCTGCGAACTACGGCATGCAGGTTCTCCAATCTGCGATAGCGGAATCGAATCCTGACATGCGGCCTGCGACTGGAATGGGCGACAAGGACGTACCAGCATCTAAACGGCAGGTAAATTGTGACCGCGGAGGTAGATGTGAGAATGGTTGGCGTGATATTAACCACGTTTCATCTGCTTGTAGAAGGGCGACGAACACGCGCAAGATGGCCAAACTTGTCTTGGCTGTGGCGCTACATCAACACCTGAATGGCGTCGTGGACCTCTCGGTAAGCATTCAGGTTATTTTATCGCATTACGCATGTACGTTGACAGTATAAATAAATAGGCCCGAGAACGCTGTGTAATGCTTGTGGCCTCGTGTATGCCAAACTTGTACGTCACAGGGGTTATCTTCATGCAACTTCTTTTTCTCTGACGTCTAATTCCCATAGTTAAAGAAGAGGACACGAGGGGACGCACGGCCACGCGGCGGTCAAAGCGGCGGTCAAAGCTCGCAGCTCGCCATGGATGAAGCAAATCCATTATCCAGTGGGGGAAGCGAAGATGAAGACTCGTATGGGTCGCAGGACCGTAGGAGCGATTTTGGTGAGCATGGAAGGAGGGGATAGAAATATGTACTTCCGTAAGTCTCATCAACAAGTCAGCTTTGCGTTCTCATGTGCCAATGGCTTCCTACCCCAAGCTCACTGTCACGGCAGGCTAACACATACTTTCCTTTTCATTTTGATGTTTACGGGAGGAACTCCTGTGTCACCTATGCGCATGTACGGCGACTTGCGTAGTTTCTACATGCTCTCTTAATAGTTTAGTAGACTAAGGCTGGATAGGGACATCTTGACTGCGAATAGTTTTATTTATTCTTGGTTATTCAAGTTTGTTATTTTCCAAGCCTACCGCGAAGGTCTTCCTGTACGTACACGACCAGATACCATTCCGGGGAGGCCAAGCTCCGGCTGCTGATAAGCGCGGGGCTGAGCAAAGGCATGTTCATCAAAGAAATAATGCGTGTCCACAGGAAAGCTAACCTTACAGTTTACCCTCCCACATGTCGTGCGTAAGTTGGCAAGTGAGGTAACAGAGACCCTGTTGCAGCCGCGCGACTCCAGATTTCTGGCGCCAGACACGGCCAGAAAAGGTATGTCGTAGTAGGGGTAGCCGCATCCTCGGGGCACTCTTGTCACAAAGGTGAGCGGAAGTGAACGGTCAGGACAATCTGCCAATTTTGTCCCCCTCAGGACAAGCCTGCAAGCCGTCATCCCCTGATGGGGATTTATAAACCACCGCTTTCTTGCAATATCAGGAAGGAACCCGTGAATTCGAAAAACTTGTGGTGTACCCTCAGGTGAAAATAGGTGTTAATATTCGCAGTCTTGATAGACTAACCTGGTAAGCGCATGTAGAAGATAACGGTCCTTGTATCATCAGTTTGGCGAGAAATGGAACACGAAACAAGGACATGCGGTCTGTGGCGACCCGTGACATCCTACTATAACGCTGCGGTATTAATTATCGTGTCAGTACGGGGTTCGCGACGTGCCCACGACTTGCATAAACTTCCTAGTCAAGGGACGCATGGCACCCCAACGCGGAGATATATGCGCGTATGCCTTCTCCTGCAGGGTCAACTATGAATATTGCACGAATGCTAACGGGGACAATCTGTTGGAAGCTGTTGGAAGGGACCCAGGACCTGGATCGTCGGATGGAGAGGGCAGCTTCTGTTGCCTCGGCCTTCTACCGTGTTATTAACTTCTCGAAGTCCGTATGCTCCGGAAATTCGATAACGGTCGAAGTTGAGATCCTTGCGCCCTACGAAGGGGCCCCTCGGGAACTGATGCACCGCATCCTCTTCTGGTAGCCCTTGCCCATGCACGCTTCGTTGCGGAGCAGGTTATCTTTGAGAGGCGTTAGGGTCTTGGAGCCTGGAGCAACCCTCGACCATATCAAGAGCCGAGACGCCGGTGGAGGAGCTCCTGGAACAGCTGTCTATCGATGAGTATATCGTAGCACCTCCAAAGCACGGTTTCCTTGAAGGATGCCGAAACAGAGGTCAGATGGCAATTTCCTGGAATGGGCTGAATTGTGCAAAAAGTTGCCAGGCCCAATCCTAGGAACGTTCGTCGCCAATGCCTTCCAACACACGGCATTGTTTATTGCCAGTGGCGTGTATTGATCAAGGGGAATGAGGCTTTGGGGCGGGTCAGTTTGGCTGATGGGGCATCCAGACGGTTGAATATTTCTGGTGAGTGTTATCCAGCCGTTCCAAAAGAACTTACGGGTTCAAGCCTCACAGTTACGTCACCCGTGCCAACATCATCTTCTATGATACTATGAGGCCCTTCCTCCCAACCACGATGGCCGCACTGCATCGCGCATTCTTACACCCTGGTCAGTCGTTGGCCCTATTCCCAGAACTTGGGACTCGGAGGTTGCGATTCCTTGCACCATCGCAATAACGCATGGTAAACACCCAGCTTTTCCCGGCTGCTTCATTTCGGTCAGTGACTGATAAGGTCGTTTTTTTTCTATGCTTACTGCGGATTAAACAATGCAGCGACCGCATGTGGGCTCCAAACGGCTAGTCCTGCGGGGACTGGCGCAGCGAGTCCCTATGGTCGTATGCTTGCACGAGCGAGCATGGAGTCCGAACATCGGCGGTATGGTGTAAGTCGCCACCACGATCTTTGATTGATTAACACACAACAGTCAGTGACATCCATTCTATTGAAACCAACTGGGACTAACTTTCAAAGAACCTGCTTGCAGTGGCCAACGGTCCAGTTCTTTCCCACACACGGCTGAAGCATGAGAAAGCAGACCAAGGCGCTTGAGGCAATCATGACCCCGATATGAATTGGGACATGGGTCCGCATTGAACTACACCGTGACTTCACCGGATGGTCCAAATCTCGAGCTCAGTTGATACATCCGCCAAGTCAGGCTCGCACCGGGAACACGACATCCAGTGTTGAACTACGTTCCATATTACGTCGTAAACTGAATTACAAGCATTCGGTCAACCAACATTATGCCAGGTATAATTATTCCTTTCTGCTTAGGACTTCCTTCTTGAGCTGAATGTGCTAAAGCCTTACGAATGCCGTATCTAGCAGTCAAGCTAGAGGGGAACTTTCCCACCGCTCGACCACTCCACCGTCCCCAGGGCTAGACGTCGCAGTGGGTGTGGCAGATCCAGGAACTGAGGAACCTCCCTGGGTGACCTTTACGACGGGCGGTAAGAAGCTACGGTATTTGAGATTTTAGGAGAGAACTTACAGGCGGTGTACTGGTTGGTACAGCTGAGGTCATCGATCCGGTAGGCACGCCTGATGGCGGGGGCACATCTCCAGTGGGGCTCGTTCCCGCAGGCTATGTCTAGAGTGTCAGCATAACGTCATGAAATCATGACCCGCCGACCGCAACACACCTCTGTGGGAGTAGCAGCACCAGCGGTCACGGTCACGGTGACAGTTGGAACAGCCGGGCATCCACTGGCATGCACACCGTCATGCTTGCCCTTGCCTCCAGGCATTGTCGAGTTGCCGGGGTCGGTCGTGCCCGTGGGTGCTGCGCTGCTTGCGGGCGGCATGCTGGCAGGGTTGGTGGTGTTTGAAGCGCCTCCACCTGTGGCAACCCCAGACGTGGTCGGGACAGGCGTCAGATCAGGGGCTGTCGAGTTCGAGGGCATCGAGGACGTTGGAACGGTCCCGTTAGTAGGTGGGAGGGGCGTGCCAGTGGTGTTGCTGGGAGGCATCGAGACAGTTGGGTCGGTCACATTGGCAGGCGAGCCAGTAGTGGAGGGATCTGGTCGGAAGCGTTGGTTACATCGAAACATGAAGCTAGACAGAGAAGCAAGACATACCAGTGGTCGTTTGCGGGCTTCGAGCCTGGTTCCGCATATGTGAAACATCT
Organism: Paxillus involutus ATCC 200175; assembly: GCA_000827475.1. NCBI lineage: Eukaryota > Fungi > Basidiomycota > Agaricomycetes > Boletales > Paxillaceae > Paxillus > Paxillus involutus. Next base: position 105,915 of record KN819324.1, read on the forward strand.
CACTCAATGCATGTCCGAGAGGTACGTACCATAAATGGGGGACGTGGAGCAGCCAATGTGCTTCCGGCCAAGGAAAGGGCGACGAGAGGAAAGAGCACACGACGGAACAACATGATGGATCGTAGGAAAGCTAAGAGGGAACGGTGCGCAGCACTAAGAAAAGATGTTGTTTGACTTCAACGAGTAAGTCGATACCAGATCGACAAAACGAGCAATGGGAAGGAACGAAGGAGTATCCAGAGGAACCAGGAAACTAGGTCACCCATAGCACACAGTAGGGAACTTTATATGCTTTGGCCTATGGTAGACACAGCTCTGGCGCTTTTCCCATCGCGGTTCGGTTGCGGCTGTAACATGATATTGATGGGCACAAATGCGCAGCTGATGAAACACTTAGCATGAGACTGACATTAATGTGCGGCTTACTCGCTTCTCGAGAACTAACTCAAAAAAACCATAGTGTACACTTCCAGTGCAGCCTGTCACTGCAGGGCTCCAGTGATCTACTAACGGTTCCCTTGGAAATGGATGTGGAGCCACCTATTGCCTCTGAAACGCAAGTACATCCTTGACGACGATCCAGGACATCCTGGGTCGCTCGAGGTCACTCAGTAGTGTGAAGTGATTTCCGCAGCAGCACCTAGCAGCACTTGTAGTGCTGTGGCTAGGTGGCCTATTTTAGAAAAAAAGATATGATGGTGACTAAATTTATATTTGCACTCCACCTATTACTAGAGGGCGTGTACTGCCTATACTTCTTCAATTCTGTTGTCTTCATCATCAGTGTCTTCATCTTTCTTTTCCACATTACTCGGCGCATCAACTTGATCGCCCGCAGTTCCGGAACCCTCCGTGCCCTTAATAAGCTGCACCAGACGCTCAATATGTTCCGACACCTTGAGTATTCACTGGTCAAGTAGTGGTACTACTGTAGAAAGGGGTTTGGCGCACACCTTATCAACCGTCTCTTCCATGTGCGCACCACGGATGATCTCGTAGACACCGTTAGCGCGCAAATAGTCACGACCCCACCGCGTCGTGCATAATAGCAGCAACGTCTCGACGTGCGCCAGGCGCAATACTGAATCTACCTCCCTCTTCTTTGTGGGAGGAAGGAATTGCAACGCGGATGGCAGTTTTTCTTGATCCTGAAAATCCGTAATGAGGTGCGAGTAAATATACGTCACGCTTGACTTCACCTCGAGATCCAGTTCCTCTGGGCCAGCAAGTGGAAGCAGAATATATGGCAGCGCATCTACACCGGGCGCGACCACAGATGATGGCGGTACAGAGACGACAGTAGCATCAGGAGACAGTATGGCTTGGTGTGCGGGGGTGTAGAATGCACAATTTCTTCGGATGACAAGTTTGTCAGAGTTGATGGAAATTAGAAACCGCAAACTCACTTTATGGTTGCAGCAACGCCGCCCCTTCGAATCGTGTCCTTGTGTTCTGTAAATGCCACAATCTTGGATAGTGGATACTCAAGTGCGCTATCAGCCTTCATCACATCGCTTGGTCGCGGAGTTACGAAGAAAAACCTCCCAGCGGGTGACTGTGATAGAGTAAGTTTATTCCTGGAATTGTCTATGCGCTGGATAGCAATAGCTAGCAGACACGTACCGTGCTGATGTTCGCAAACACGCTAGACAGGAAGTGAAGATCACCCTTTCGCAGTCGCTTGGATTTGTCACCCGAGGAATCGACAGATGCTGCTTGAACAAACGCCTCGAGAAGAAGTGGCAAAGCAAGGATTTGTTGTGGTTCTGTTGACGGATAGGGCACAGGGGCAGAACATGTCTCCGAACGGGACTGAGTTGGATGATATGAAACCAGTGAAGTGCTCGAAATCATTGGAATAATGGGTATTTCTAAGTTTAGCAGAGCAGCACACGGTGAAGAGGAGCTCGTCAAATTTGACAAGAGCATCGACGCCAGGTCGGCGAGGATTGCATCTGGATTCTGCGAGTGATGATGAATATCTAGGAAATCGAGAAAAGCAATGCAACAAAATACCAATATATATGATACCAGAAATACGAGGAATGACGGTTCCGTCAAGAAGGGGACGAGAAGTGGTGAGTCCGAGAGATTCACGAGTGCCCGAAATGCATCATGTGCAACAGCCTGTAATATGGGTCATATGAAGTGTGCAAACAGCGCACGTAGATTCGAACCAGCTGATCTCGACACAACAACTTCAGATCGCGAATGACATCCGTTTCTCGGGGTTTCTGCAAGCCCCCTTGTTGGAGTCCTTGGAAGAATATGCTCCGATGTGGAGAGTCCTTTGGAGTCTGGCCAAGAAGGTTGGAAAGAGCAATTTGGCGTACTTGAGGGCTACGCTCCCTCAAGAATGGCAGCAACTTTGCGCTTGTCAGTGACAAAAAGTTTGCAAAATACGTTTCGTGGTTCTGACCTCGGCGAGCTGGCTGCTGTCCATAATTTATCTAACGTAAAGTTACTTTTCCCACGGGGTGTTAAACCATGCGTGGCTTACATAATCAAATACCGACAGCCTGAAACTGTTGTCGCTAGTGACTAGCTCGGTGTCGTTCTCGTTAATTAAGAAACGCGTCCAACACTACACCTGACAGGGTTAATACCTTTGGACGCACCGCTCGCGGCTGCATACTATCGCGCTTCTTATATCCCCTTCTCTAGGACCCGCCGCGCTCCGCGACCGCGACCACCAGGACTATCTTTCTGTCCTCGAAAACCTCCCAGTCCTTGCGAAGTGCGGTAATCGCTATACAAGGTAGATCTCTCTCGCTAGAATCTCTGGAAAAGCTCATTATAGACAGTCCCTCCAGAGGTATTGCTCAGAGTCTCATGCACACCAATTGTCCTGCTGTGGTGGCACCAGCTTAAGCAACTTAGGCCACTAATCTGCCGCCCGCATGACTGGTTATAACATTACACGCTCTGCAGAAGAGCTATCAGACAGATATGAATCTGAACCTCCATCTTTCTCCATTCATCTTTATCCGGAATATTGGACACTCAACAATGGGCCAAAGTTTCTATACAACAACCCTGTTGCGGTGCGTTCATGTCAGATCCCTGGTTCCCGGCTACTGAACCTGGCTTTGTGAACAGTCCCTTTTGGACGACGTACGTGCGCATCGTATACCGGTAGACTATCTTGAACTATTCGATTCTGCTCGCGTGCCCTTCTATGACGGTATGTCCCGACAGAGCGGTCTTACATGGAAGCATTGAGCCGTCACACCATCAGGTTGCATGTTGGTTGAGCTTCTCGACTATCGCCCGAAGAGAGCAAAAGACCCACCACTAGAAAAACCTGAGAAGAGTCGTGTGATACTACATCCTAGTGGGGAAACACTGTGGGCTGACATGTGTCTCATGAATCAACGAACCGGATTCAAATTCACTGATCCCCAAGTACTCGAGTTGGAAGCGCAAATATTGGTACGACTCCGGAATTCGATTACTTTTCAAACTCATTTGCTCTCCTAGCTGCACACGTCCCCCTCTCTTTGCCTTGACCCCGATCCACACCTCACTCGCATAGCCAACCATACACTAAGAGTATCGACACCTGCTATTCCAGTATCCTTGAAACGGAAAGCTGCCGCCATCACACAAGAAGAGGATGAATCAGAGAAGGCTCGTCGCGGAAAGATTATACAATTTATGAATCCAAGATTGAACCGTTCGCATGTCCCGAGGTATGTCGCTCTCCGAGTAATAGTAAGCGCTTTTGGCCGACAAGTACCCTTAGTTATCGGATACTGGACACTCTGCGACGGGTAAGAGAAGCCCGCCAGGCGGAGGCCCAAGCAGCGCTAGAACATGCGATAGCAAATCCACCCAACCGTTCAACCCCCGCCCCACCTGCTCAACCTGCCGCATCTCAGCCGCAACTAGCCGCCACAACTCAAACGCTTACTCCTACCCCACAAACTGCTGCTGGCGTCTCGCAGCCAAGACAGCCCAAGAAGGAGCCAAGGGGACAGCAAGGCTCATTCCCAATCACACCCGAGAACCCAAGGTCAACAGCGACGCCCGCCCCCCACCCCGCTGTCAACCAGCTTCAAACTCAATCGTCAACAAGGTCTCCTCCTGTACATACCCGCTCGCCCGCCCCGACATCATATCAGCAGCTGCCTGCGGGTACGCCAATGGCTGCCCCTTCACCTGCACAACGCGGTTATACACAATCTCCCCGCCCCCCTTCATCCCAAGCTCGTCATTCGTCACCCCTAGCTTCTGGTTCTCAGCTTCCAACACCGGACCATCGTACAGCCCCTGGCGCTGTCCACTTTATCCAGGTCGCACCTGGTGCTGCACAGTCCAAACCTTCAACACCAAAGGTTGGCTATCCAACTCAAGCTGCTGCTCTACCTCAACAAGCGGCCGTTCAGCCTATCCCGCAACAAATGTCACAGGCTTCCGCGGCTCCGGCTCCGACTCAGGCTCAGGCTCAGGCTCAGGCTCAGGCTCCGACTCAGGCTCAAGCTCAGGCCCAGGCTCAGGCTCAGGCTCAGGCTCAGGCTCATGCAACCATGCAGATGCAACAGTACTATGCGCATATTCAGCGATTGAACCAAACTCAAGCCCAGAATCAAGCCCAGAATCAAGCACAAGCACAAGCACAAAGCGGAAGAGCAACACCTCAAGGTGCTATGCCACGGAGTCCGATGGTCGTTGCACAGGGTGGGCCTGCCCGGAGCAGTCCCATGATGGCAAATCAGCCACCCGCAGCGCGATCGCCGATGCCAAACGCTACACAATCACCAGCGCAAATGACCCAACCCGCTCAGCATCCCACCATGACCACCGTTCCCCAAGGCCAGTACAACTTCGCTCAGTTCCGGCCGGTCAATCCACAAGGAAACCCACATCAGCAAGTCGCAGCGCATCTCCCGCCGAATCAGCAGAATTTGGCACAGGGTCAGGTCACGACGGACGGGCAGCAGGCGATGATGATGCAGTATCCTGTGTATGGATATCCTGTCGGTTATGGGATAGCGCCTGGTGGGCGATTGCAGGCTCCATATGCGGCGTGGGCTGGAATGGCACGAGTGCCCAACCAGGTTAATGGTCAGACACCAGGGATGCAACCTGGTCTACCACAGCAGATGCCGGTGGCTCAAGGGAAGGCTGCGCAGGCTGGTGTGTCAGGTCGGTGATATATGATACCTTGTTACTAGTCATTTTGTAGAGTAGCACTGCGATTGTACGATACTAGTGGTGGATTCGTTATTTCATGGTTTGAGGTGTACCGGTTATTGACCTGGGTAAACAAGGCAATAACTCATGTCAGATGATCGGCGAGATAAGATAAGATTCAGGTTATGTACTAGTACCATATGTATCCTGCAACAACAATTTTTGATTGAGCAGACCATCTTTCGCCATCTATCACCAATGTCTCAGCCAATTGGTACGAACCAAGTTGTATTATCACTGACGACGCGTAGTGACCATGCTTGAAAGCTCTGTTGTCGGTGTACGACAAAACCGGGCTGCTCAAACTCGCCGAGGGCCTCAGTGCAGAAGGCGTTGAGCTTATTGGCTCAGGAGGCACCGCGAAAAAGATCAGAGAAGCTAACATCAAGATCGAGAAAGTCCTTCCGTTCGCGCACGTCGGTTATTTCTAAAGTCGAATCTTTCAGGGATGTCTCCGATGTCACAAAGGCCCCCGAGATGCTAGGTGGAAGGGTCAAGACGCTCCACCCCGCTGTCCATGGAGGTACAGTCACAGTTTGTCTGTCAATCAGCTTTGATTCTGAAGCAGTTTCAAGGCATACTCGCGCGCTCCATTCCGTCTGATGAACGTGATCTGGAACAGCAGTCGATCTCCAAAATATCCATCGTCGTCTGCAATCTGTATCCCTTCACGTCCACGATCTCAAAGCCTGGATGTACCCTCGCCGAAGCGGTGGAGGAGATTGACATCGGAGGCGTCACTCTTCTCAGAGCGGCCGCCAAAAACCACGAACGCGTCTCTGTTCTTTCTGATCCTGCGGATTACGACGAGTTCTTGGACGCGTGGAAATCGGGCGGCGTCAGTCAAGCTCTTCGCAATCGGCTTGCTCTCAAGGCGTTTGAGATGACGGCCAAGTATGACGAGGCGATCAGCGGATACTTCAGAGAGCAATATGCGACATCGGCCGAAAGTCACCCGGTGCAGAGGATGGTGCTCAGATATGGCGCTAACCCTCACCAGAAGCCTGCTCAGGCGTTCGTCACTGAATCGGAATTGCCGTTCAAGGGTAAGCCGGTCCGTGTTACAACCGCCCCGTGTTTCTAATCCGAGTGATGTAGTGCTCTGCGGGTCACCCGGGTATATCAACCTCTTGGTCAGTGCTTGGTCGGAGAACTGCAAAGTGGTTTTAGACAATGGTTACATGGCGATCTTAATACGTGCGTTAACCCTGGATCAGCGTACCTCTTTGTTCTCGGTGACGATGTTCTGGAACAGCTTCGCGTCGATCTTGGCATTGTTTCTGAGCTGTTGCATGCTGATGCCGTAGACCTGGCGCGTTTCGATCTCGGGGGGCGTATAAGTGGGGTCCATCTGTAGCAGAACCCGAGTCAGTCGTGGGGCCAGAGGCTGGGTTCGACACCGTTCACCTCGAGGACACAGTACTTTCCACCTTTCTTCTTTTTCAGCACGTCGAGGGCCTCAGGTGTGTACCCTGGGGAGATCACACCATCGGAAACCTCTCTCGAGATAATCTTTGCAGTGGCAAGATCACAGGGAGCCGAAAGAGCGATGAAGTCACCGAAGGATGACATACGGTCCGCACCTGTATCAAGTCAGTAAAGCATCCCTGGAAAGGTTTCGGAATACCAACCTCGAGCACGCGCATATGCACAAGCAAGGGGCGTGAGAGGCTCTTTGAGATCTTCCACTCCATACACCTGTTTCTCTGTGTCATCCAACGCGACACCCACGGCGGCACCAGCGGGAGAAACGTGCTTGAAAGAAGCAGCAGCTGGGAGGTTCAGTGCCTCTTGAAGCTCTTTCACCAATGCGTACGAGTTTAGTGCGTCAGATCTCCTCGTCGCCACCCTCGCGCTCAAATACACCCAGTCCAACAGCGTTGCGTACGCCAAGAACGGTGCCATCGTCGGTCTAGGTGCGGGCCAGCAGTCGCGTATCCACTGTACTCGGCTCGCAGGTGGTAAAGCCGATCTCTGGTGGCTCCGTCACCACCCACGTGTCCTCGCACTTCCATTCAAGAAGGGTGTCAAGCGTGCCGAAAAGGCCAACGCTATCGACCTTTTCGTCAGCGGTGAAATTTTGGAGGGTGGCGAGAAGGAACAGTGGGAAGGACAGTTCGAGACTGTGCCCGCGCCCTTGGCCGAGGAAGAGCGCAAGGAATGGGCGGCCAAGCTTGATGGCGTGGCGTGCTCTAGCGACGCATTCTTCCCCTTTGCCGACAATGTCCACCGCGCTCGCAAGAGCGGTGTGAGGTACCTCGCTGCACCCAGTGGTAGCGTGATGGATGCGGAGTGTATCAAAGCGGCTGATGAACATAAGATGGTTTTCTGCCACACATCTCTCAGGCTTTTCCACCACTGATGGGATATTTATGGAGAAGGGAAAGATCTAGGAATTTTGTATGTATGGTTACTTATACAAAAGATGGAATCTGTTGTCAATTACGTATGTACTACAAGAAATACAGTGCAAAGAGTCACAGGAAAATCGTATCGTACATTGAGTTCCCTCGTAGTACATTTCCAGGACGCCAGGTTCGCTAGATTTTCCAAAAGGACTGTTGCAACGGGGACGTCTCGAAGACTCGGAGTAGGTGGAATAACGGGTTACGTTACAGCGTTTACGTAATAGTACAGGGGCCAACTTCAATCTATAGGTGTTTCAAGAAGAACTCAACAGTTGCCTTGAACGCGCCCTCCTTCCCGGCCTTGACTGCAGGAATTGTCAAGTCCCCACGGACAGCAAATCCGTGGGTGCACCCATCGAAGTACTCACGCCTGTACAACTCTGCGGTGTCGGATCCTCCGCCGAGGATCTTATCTGCTTGAGTCTGGGACTCAGGAGGGAACTGTTGATCAACCGTGCAGGAGTTGATGAGCAGTGGAATCCCGGTCTGCTTGAATTTCTGCGAGGGCGGTGTTAAATGCACAATATTGGTGTGATCATCAGCAGGAAATGTACCTCGAGGTCTTCGGGGACTTTGAGGAGGGAAGGGTGTGCGACGGCGGCGACCTTGAGGACCCTGTCGAATGCAAGGTCGAATACGTAGCGTCCTAATGCAATGTGCACTTTAAGAACACTTCACCCGGTCCTTGATGGCCCGTGGTGACTTACCACCGAAGCAGTAACCAGTAGCAGCGAAGTCTTTCACGCCATCTGCTTTGAGGGCAGCGATGACCTTGTCTAGGGGAGGCCGAATGAGTTCAGCACCGTGTGCTTTGAGCCAGGCCATCAAGTTGAATTCGGGGGCCTGATAATTATCCAGGCTTGGTTAATCGCGGTCAAGCAGATTGGTCTGCACTCACGTTCATAGCCTCGATGGAAAGGGCTTCCCCGTTGAAATAGTCGACAGCGACAACCTATTCGAGGCGTTAGCAAACACTGGGCATGCGATGGAGGCTTTGGGTTGGCAGTTACCTTGAAACCGTTCCTGGCAAAGTCGTCTGCAAGCAGCTGCAGTCGTGAAGTCGATATTTTGAGGTGGTTGGATGCTAAGTGCAAAAGATACCTACCTTGGCGTTTTCAAGTTCGATACCGAAAATGTCAGGCAAGAACAGGACGACCTTGTCCCTTGGGTAGTCGACAGTGGGAGTTGCGATGTAGCATGCGACGCCGTCGATGAGCTGGATCTTGCCTATGAAAAAGAAGTGTGATCAAGAGATAAGAGAGGCGAGTACGTCGGTGAATACCCTCTGGGGTGCCCTCGTGGCGAACACCTGTACCCGTTTAGATCGGATGGTTAGCTGAAGATGAGTGGACATGTTGTGCGATGATCACCTGAAATGCAGTGGCTGCACAAAGACATGATCACGGTGTATGGGCAAGGGTTTGGCTGAACTAGTGTCGCTGGGAAATCTATGGGCTTGGGACTGGAGTGAACGATACGATTTCTTTCCAGGCGTACTTTATATGCACATGAAAGAAGCTCTAACTTGATCATTAATCCACGGTGTCAATCGTGGCTCACGCGGACACTAATCACAGTTACCGCACAGTGCACACGGCATTGCAATGGTGTAAACACAGATCTCTGAGTAACCTAGCTTAGATGACTCCACAGCTCAGTATCCGTGCCGAAGCGGACATGTCGACGCGTCCCCTATAAGAGGGCCAAATGTTCCGTGTGTTCTCCCCCTCAAAGCTGGAAGGCATAACATATGACATATGACAGTAGCGACCAACATTCGACCAACTTGGAGGAAGTCGGTTTAAATTTATCTGCTTACGAATCAAGTTCACATCGAGCTGCTGGGGGACGTACGTGTACACCAAAGAAAAGGGCCGCTTCTTTGTCAATGGTCATTGAACACAGGGAGACCTTCAGACG